>OX453290.1:4324367-4778307 GCA_949710015.1 Crataerina pallida
GACACAAAAGGAAATGTTTTTGTAGAAATAATAATTCACTGTAGGTTTTATTTAACTACAAAACGTAAAGAAAAAAGTAATAAAACACAACAAAATATAAAAACAAAATCTATAATAATAATAATAACAGTAACAAGAAAAAAAATTAAAAATAACAAAAAAAAAAGAAGACAATTAAAAAAAATAATCATAAATTAATTAAAAAATTAAAGGTGGCATGTGAAGTAAAAATATCACCTTCACATACATGTATGCCATAATAGAAAACAACACGAATTTTATCAATGCATTTACATACATAACACAATACGTATTGACAAAATCATCAGTCTGGCAAGTTAGTGACGCAAATGCAATATGATGTTTGAAATACGAAAAAATATATTATAATCCTTGAATTTTGTCAAAATTTAAACTATATATTTAAAACAACGTTAAAAAATAAGAACAAGAAGAGGAAGAAGAACAATAATTGTGCGATAATTGATTGAAGTCAACATTTCCCATTGAGGCTGGTTATCAAACACCATCATTTAATCTATATAGAGAGGCATGTTATACATACGGTCCTCTGCTTGAGCGTTCACTGGCCTGACAAACAGCACCAACAGCGCCACCACCACCGCCAACAACAACAACAACAACTGCAACAATTGCCATTTAAAGCTTATCGCTAACAACACCGAACAACACAACGCAGCACAGCACAATACGAATCAACTCACACATGCATATATATAACATATGTATTCATCTATATTGTATGTCTCATTTATTCAGTTATATCGTGAAGTCTTTACACACAACAACAGTAATGTGATGTGTTTCGTGAGTACGGGTCTCTCGTGTGTTAAATTTAGAAAAGACAGAAAAAAAAACAAAGCTTGAAGGAAAACATTTCCTTTTTTTTGCTCCACTATGTGCGAATCATTTCAATTTATACCCTGTTGTTGAGTTGTTGGTTGAACGGTATTGCAAGAAGTATAAACGGAATGTTGGAATTACATTAAATGCCTGAAGAAAAAAAAACTTTGGGTTTTTTTTTTTTGTTTCTTAACACAAAACAAGTTTATGTTATAAAAACGTGATTACAAAAATTCCATTTTAACTGAAACTTATGCATACTTATACGAGTGTGTGTGTATGCATGTGTATACATGAATTTTTTAGCCCAATGCATAAAGATCACGTTTTCATTCATCTGACAAATGAAATGAGTTGAGCGCCGCCAGAGTGAATGATTTCATTGTGCAAATATTCATAAAAAGCATAATACAACAACGTCAACAACAACAACAACAACAACAACAACAAAAGAAATAAAGAAAAAGTCAAGGTTTTTAATCGAAAAGAAATACAAACGAATAATATTTAAACAAAAAAAAAACCTTTTAACGGGACTGTGTCATCACTTTATAATAAATGCTCTACATCAATGCATTCAAAACTATACCAAACCAACAATAATAATAACAATATATAATAACATAACGCATGGAAAATTCCGATAATCAAATATTTTCAACACAAAGTTGTAAACAAGTCGCCTGTACCCCACATGAATGCTAACAGTGCTTGTATGAAGATATGTACAAACAACTGTAAGAAATTTAAGAAAACATATAAAAAATATTCACGTTCATTAAATTTATATATTATAACGTTATCACGTTTATAACACTCAACTACATAATACAAAAAGAAAAAAAAACATCAATGAAAAGAGTGTAAAATGTGTCGGCCATGTATATATATGAGTCAGGTACTCTCAAACAATTCATGATTTCTAGGTAGTGAGGTAAAAAGAATTGCAAAATAACAAACATATATAAAAAACACTAAAATTTTATTACTCTCATGTGTCATTTGACCGAGTTGCGTTTCTCTCTGTGTAATTAAACTTGTTTAGACGTCTCTGCTTGTGCCCTCCACATGCCCTAGCATTTCACTATATATATGGACTTTGATAAGTCTCTGCTTTGATATAAATATTTTGAGAGAGTTAGAGAGTAAGATAGAATTTGTAGTGAAGGAGACAAGACAACATTGCAAAAGTCTGTTAAATATTTTCACATGTTTGCTGCGATTTGCGTGCGTTAAGGTTGCCAATCGCTTTTTTATGATTTTTTTTGTACTTTGCGCTTTGTGTATTGGGTGGATAAATTATATTAAGCATATCATTCACATTTTGACTTTATTATCGATAAGTTGGAAAATTTTCGTTATCAATAAAAAAAGAAAAAATATGCCCTGCAAACAATTGTTAAAAGTAAAACAAATTTGCATAGTGACGTTGTATATTTAACGGTAAACTACTCCGCAAATAAGCAATTGTGTTGAGAAAGATTATTTCAACGGTTGTCTGTTCAAGCGCTGCAATACGGTTACTGTGAATATTAATTTGATATAAAGAAATAAAAAAAACGAATCAATTTCTAAAAATATAACATGAAAGCCAAGAAACACCAGCAATAAAAATATTTTAATATGCAAATATAAGTGAATGTGTGAATGTATCCTGCTGGTAGAATTTTATTAGCAGACCGATAAAATGAGTGCTTTTATATTGAACAACAGTAATTGTTAATTAAAATACAGGTGAGGAAGAAGAAGAGATTTTTTGTTAAGCGTAAACGCTAAAATAAACGCAAATAACCTGTTGGACTTTATATTATAAAAAATAAAATTGAATAAAAAATTCAACAACTGTCATCATTCCGCCTGAACTATTACAAAACATTGAAACACTCCCACAGTCCTTGACAACATTAGAGGACTTGTTAAGTACAACATATTTACAAACATCAACACAATTTGTGGTGATTAGAAGTATAAATAGTAGGCGCCAACAAACCATGGAGCCTTATTGGAACGAAGCAAACGGTCATGCTCCACATTCTGTAAAGTATGAAAGGTTAGTAGATAATTTTTATTTATTTGTATACTACATATATATAAGCTTCATATAAATATATATCATCTTTTCGTGGCAAAACCGGTGCCGAGTGTAGTCGTCTTTTATACTCTATGATTATGATTAGAACGAAAATTTATTTTTTTTAAGTAATTTTTTCAGTTGTAGCTCTACAATGGGCGCGTCCTTTTATTGATTGCATCATGTCGAGTTTTTTACTCTTATGGACGGACAGACGCACTTTGTTAAAAAAAATGCTGATCAGAGTTTCTAAAGGGTTCTCTCTCTCCCCGACTTCTAGGATGTGGTGCTTGATGCGAAAAAAACTTTTATTCAAACATATGTTGAGCAGATGTATTAAGATTGTTGCTATACAATAAAATATAATGCAGACGCAAACGAAATTACACGCGATGTGTATACAATGATGCTGTACGCGTCTGCCTCTCGTATATAGCTCAAGGTCGTTAATGAAATTATTTCTTCACGTTTTATATAAACGACGAATAATTTCATTTTTTTTAACTCAGTTTACTCAGAATTAAAATCAAAATGATTTGCCTTCAAAAATCGCATACAGAAATATTTGAAACATTTGAATATATCGCAGAATAAGTAAAAAATAGTTAAATTTAGCTTAGGTTAAACCTTAAAAACCCTCCACACCTACATGATTTTGCCCTCAAATTGAATGAAATCTTAATATATAATCTTAGTATACGCCCACCTTGTGTGAAAATATTAAAGATCCATTCATTTAATCGCGTGAGAGATGACACCAGTCTTAGCATAATTCGAGTTATTTGAGTTTTTAAATGTGAATTCACATTATAATTATTTTATTTTATTCTGTTCAAGGTCAACACATAATGATGTCTTGAATTTCACTTTTGTCAATATATACAGGTTTATGTATATTATATATATATTGGCGTATTTGTATACAATTCTGTAGAGACGAGGGGAGTACGTGTATGTGACTTGTTCGAAATGTATTTCTGCATAAGATTTCCTCTGTTTTATCTTCGCATTAGTGTTATATGATCAACTTTAAGTATAGTATGTAGAATATTACGCAAACGTGTTCATATCATGTATTATTTAGATTGGAATCTTAAAAAAAATGAATTTTTTTATGGCAAGAGAAGGCATTTAGCTGGTAGTTAAATTTGGGGAACGTTATTCTTTAATATATTTAAAATCTCAGTTTCTTAAAATGGCGTTTCAGGCATTTTGTTTGAAGTCTTTTCACCGTTACATACACGAAGCACTATACCTTTAGATACACGAAACATTGGCTTTTTGGACATTGACATTTGCAGACTATGTGTCTCGCCAGAAGCAAAATCACATCAATTGCGAATGACTCGCAATAATTATGCGGTAATACCAGAGTTAATCTGGGGCTCACATCAGAGCCCAGCAAAGTCTTGTACTTTTTCAAGGGTTTTACTTATTGGTCGCGACGCATTTCAGCTCCTTATAAAAATAATTAGAATAATAATAATACCGTTACACACACGTAATAAACATAAGTAATTCATTTTTTTCATCGGAAAAGCTTCAAATTTTCAATAGAGACCAAACAACTTCCCCCTCTCTCTCCTCTGCTACATACCTGAATGGACATTCACGCACAAATACAGGCGAACGTACATGCCTATGTGAATTGATTTCCAATAAACAAGTATAGCGAGTAAATAATAATGATTTTTTTAAATGCGATAATTTAATGTTGGAATTATAATATGCACAAATGCACGCACATACATGCATAGATACAATGTATACACTTGTTTACAACAACAACAACAATAACAACACCAAGCATATAAGTACGTGAGTGACATAGGAGAAGAAGAGGATTTTCGTTTTAAAAAGTTGTATGTGCGTGCATGTGTGAATTGACGCATACATACACACCCATTGCTTAAACATATCACGTCAGGGTTTAATTAACACATAGAAACGTGTTTCTCTTATAAAACAATTGAATAGTCAGTGAATCTATTTTTGAGCGGCTAATTATTGTTAGTGTTGTACAGTTAGAGATTTTTTGTTTATACGTATTTCATCATTAGCATAGAGTTCATTGTTGTTGCATGTGGATAAATGTGAAAAGCACGATAAAATAAACGTGATTTGCGATTGTTTACTTTCCTTCATATTCAGAAGAAGAAGAAAAAAACACCTACACACATAACAATAAATTGTAATATTATGTTGTTGTTGTTGACAGTGTTATTTGGTGAAAATATTTTAATGCATAAAATTGCACAATAAACAGAAAAACAAACAATTAGGTCGCATTTCAATTGATTAAATTTTATGGTAAACAAGTAAAGGAACGCTACACGTTCGATCAAGTGATTAAATTATATATAATAAATATGTATATTAAGAAGTAATAAAAAAAATATATTTAATTAAGATTAAATCTTAAATACAGTCCTCACCTACCTTAAAAATAAATAAATGAAAATAATTATCCTTCTCTGACATGGAAATTTGACTTGAAGCAAATCTTACGGCAAACGCTTTAACAAATTGAATATACCACCAAAGTGGTGGGTACAATGTATTGATAATAAAAAGAAATATTGTGAATAATAAGCAACAAATCAAATCTTCTCTGAGTCACTGTCCCGTAAATAACTGTTGTGTGCCTCTCAAGTTTATCGCTCTTCATATATACTATATAAATATTCAATAATGTCTCATTGACTTTACTGACAAGCTTGTTATTTATCGTTCGAGCAAACAACAACACGAGGACACTAAAAAGTACACATATAACACCCTACACCGCTTTAGTTCTATAAATTATGCTACAATTATTTTAGTAAAGACCGAGGCATTGCCATATAAATAAATTATATGGAAAGAGGTTCTAAATGGGGTCCTAAATATGGTATTGGGTTCAAATTAGGCAGAGTCAATAAGAGCATTAGAGTGGGGAGCCTTTTAGATAAGGTTTTGTGATCGGAGTCCCAACAAAGTATCAGACTTTGTTCATTTCCCTTGCGGTAAAGGCTTGTCTGAAGCGGTGACAAGTTAATTAGTATCAAAATGAAGGACGTTCAATATTCGGCTCAAGTCAAGTCCTTAAAATCCAAATACGATAACGTGTGTAAATAGATTCGTTTGTATATAAAAAAAAAAAAATAGATAACATCACAGATAATATCCTAGTCACACATAAATGTGAATGTATGTAACTTATAGAAAGATTGTGTTTGAAGGGCTGAACTGAAGCCATTGGAACTATTCAAACATTCTCCGTTATAATCGTGTATAAATCAAAAAACTCCATCAATATTTTACATTTAATCACGTACACGTTGTGCTTGCCACACACACATCCATACACATATTTTTTAAAAATATGAAAACATTCCAGACGAATCGTCACAGCTTGTTATCATTTTATTGCAACCGAATGAACTTATCAGGGATTTTAGGTTTAAGTACGTGTTAGTACATAATACTCAACCACCACTCATAATAGCAAACGTTCTATTGTTGCATATATGTACATACAATGGGTGATTGAGCAAATGATTGAGAAAATGATGTAAGTTACCTATTCCAAAAAAATTCACATTTGAAAATTGATGAAGTGAGACCATCCTTGGCCCAAAAAGCACTTCAACTGTACGCTCTCATGTAGAGACCTTTAATTCAAGTCTTAACCTTTACCTTAAAACTTGAATTCTGCATCTAAGTGAGATTTTGTGTTAATAGTGGGTGTGTCTGTTAGTCGATTTTAGTCTTTTTAGAGGAAAGGGTTCTAAAATTAATCCGATTGGGTCCCCACAGTCTAATATTATGTTAATTAACTATTCTTCACCAAGTTTTGTGAAAAAATATTAACAATTATTGTTTTTCGTCATATACGGATTTATTCAAAAATGGTCCAATTTGAACCTTTTTTAAATATACACAATTTAGGGCCAAGATATGCCCTTGCACCAAAACTCGGCAAAATATCTTAAAAACTAAGGCCAAAACCTTGTGAAAACATTTACATTTACACATAATCGACAGACGGACATGGTTAAAGCAATTCAGACTTTCATACTAAATCGATCGATACAATAAAAAGCGAGTCTATTTTTAACCGTTTAGGAGTTACAAAAAAACATCCGGCACAAGTGGCGCAGAGTACAAAAAAGAGCGTGCATGACGTGTTGATTTCGCTTAAATCTCTCAACGAATCACATTTTATAGTGTTTTTAAGTGCAGAGCATTTAGCATGATGCATAATTGTGTTGTTCTCTCATTTAAAACAATCCACCAACATATATACTAGTGTGCATAATGTATTGTGTTTTATAGTTTTTTTTTTGTTTGTTCGTGTTTTTTGTTATTGTTATATGTTATCAAGTGTTTATTATTCACGATTACCACACGTGCACACGTTTTTCTAAGTCTATACAAGTAATTGCGCCATACGAGCAATGTGTTCACTAAATGTAAATGTAACACACACATGTCGTTTTTTCTCTCCGTTTTTTTTTTCTTATCTCCACGCGCAACCAAATACGAATTCGAATTTGAATGTGTGTATTTAGTTAGATTTTTGAACAGGAAATTACACACATTCCATGCGACACAACGATAACAAGAAAAATGTCTGTGTTTATAAGTATTATAAATAAATGTGTGTGTGTGGAGAAGTGTAATACATATGTAAGAGATGTAAATATATGCAAGTCAAGCCGTAATTAACGTTAAACGAATATAAATTTCATGACAATGAGGTGTCAGTCAATAGTCAATAAATGTGCTTTTTTTTTATATGTACGTACGCATGTGTTTATATTGTTATTTATATATTTTCTTATCTTTTGAAGAAAATGCCAATAATCGGTGCTACTAAAACATTAATACAATTTCAGTCACGATTCTTTCTACATTTTTCTTTTTATTATTATTTTTCATATGTGAAATTTTATTCCCATAGAATAACGTTCGTTTCATGCATTCTAAAAATAATTATGGAAACATTTTCATGGAATGAATAAAACAGAAAAATATTAGTGGTGGGTTTCTATTTATGGAGAGATAAGGATAAAAATCTGAATCCATTTAACCATGTCTGTCCATGTAACTTTGTGCACAAACTACAGATTGCATTTTTCAAGATATTTTGCTAAAATTTGGTAATGAAAATGGTTCAAAATGGACCATATTTAGAACCTGTTCCCATATAACGATATTTCACGAACAGACTTATAAGGCATCGCCTCTGAGCACAACTAAGTGATGTATGGTCGGGCTTGACCAATTATAACATTTCTATTTTTTGTTTCTAATACATTTTTATGAAAACTTTTATTATTTTCTTTGAGTGTTTATTGAAATGAATTAAATGCTCGAGAGCGACGATACATTACTAAAAAATATTTGATTACATTGAGAGACACATTTGTACCAAAAACTATGGCACACTTGTGAATTATATTATAAGCATTATTCTCTATATACGCGTGTATGTGTGTATGTTCCATACGTATTTATATTACAACAAAATAAATTTGGCACCGATTGTATGGTTATAAACAAGTGTATACAAGTGTATAATTGCCAAGAATAGTATTTTTTGTAATACCGCCCAACTAAAGCCGGGGAGGGGTATACTAAGTTTGTCATTCTATTTGCATTACCGTATTGTAGAAGGAGGCGAAAGAGAAAACTGAGTCGATATATATATATATATGTGTGTGTTCGTCTGCTGTTGGAAGCCGAAATAAATTTTTTAGTTCATTACACGTCAAAAAAAGAAAAAAAAAACAATGACGTCAACAAGTTTATGATAAACTAGTTGGTGATTAAAGACAGTTTCTAAACTCTACAGCATGACTCACAGATTATTGATTAAGAAAAACTGTGTTTTTATTTTATTAGCAAAACTTTTAAAAAATAATTGAATGAATGGCAATTATTGGCTTTTTTTCAATTTCAATTCTTTCTCTATATATTAATGTAGTGAGGCGGCCGTATCCAGTTTCCCCTACTGTACTGATTCTAGTTTAAATTTTTCCACAAACGCCACCGCTTTCAGTGAGGATGATACCGAATATGCCAGCGGTAGACGCAACAAAACGTCCAGGGTAAATATACATATATACGTGAGTCTCTACAATGTTATTTATGTCCTGCTCTTATGTCCATATAGCAAGATCCCTTATCGCATCGTATTATCGAGAAAAGAAGGCGCGATCGCATGAATTCGTGTTTGGCTGATTTGTCCCGTCTAATACCGCCTCAGTACCAGCGCAAGGGGCGTGGTCGTATTGAGAAGACGGAAATCATTGAAATGGCCATACGCCACTTGCGACATTTGCAGGGTGAGTGCCTGCAAAAAGAGAACGAATACCGTTTAGGTTACACGGACTGCATGAAGGAGGCGGCAAAATTTTTATACGACAGTCAAATGCAAGAGTTTTGTTATCGATTGTTGGCCCGTTTGCAAGATCATTGCGATGAAATGATGAAAAGTACGTTTTCATCGTGAATCATTACCTTTCCAGATCATTTCATTCATTTTTGATAATTTCTCTCCTTAGGTGACTGTTTCCGCCAGCGCAGTAGCTGCCATACTGTGTCCGATAATGTAAGCGGATCCAGTGGCAGTCCGCATCATGCATTTCACGGAAGTAACACTTTGTGCCACCTACGTGATGTATTGCCCATCTCAGACATTGAGCACAGCAACGATCACAATGATGTAAAAGATCTGAGTTTTCGTAATCATTTGCATCAGCTGCAACGTCCTCCCGCAGTTATTAATCCCGTTCATGAACCACATCACCCCAATTCAGGGTCTGCCGCCGGTCATCGGGGCGGTATAGTTAGTCATACCACGACACCACCACCTCCCTCCAATATAAACAATTCGAACCGTACGATTAACGGGAAAAATATGAATAATAATGAAGATGCGGATTTGATGGCAAAGCAACCGCATCAGGCTCCCATTATAACATCAACAGCCACTCCTAGTAGTAGCCTACAGCATCACAACACCGATTCCAGTAATCATGATTTCGATTCATCGGGTGAACCCATACTGCATGCGGACACCTCCACTATGCATTCTCCGCCACCGCGTGACACATTACTCACCCATAACAGTCAACACCATCATCACGGGCAACAACATTCTCCCCTAAGTCATCATGCGGACAGTTTGTTGCAATCACGTTTGCGAAACTTTTCCGAATCATCACACGATGTCGAACACAATAATAATTACAAGTACAAGAATCACATTAAAGAGCGTTTCAATCATGAGTTGCACGACGAGGAGACGTCCAGTGAACACTGTCTCGCCCCGCCAATGCTGCAAAGTGATCAGTCGCACACTCATTCCGAACATTCGAAGGATGGCACTGAACCGGAAATTGCTCCCATTATAGCAAAGAAACGGAAATTAGCTGAAGCAGCAGCTGGTCGGATATCAACGGTACAAAATGACAGCAGCAGCGCTAATGAAGTACACTTGAGAATGGCCCGTCATGTTACCACCTCCTCCAAGTCCACTACCACAAAAAATAATGTTCTGATGAATGAAGAGAAACCGTTCGGGGCTTTCGGTGATATCAAAACGGAGACGTCATCTTCCTCGTCCGGTATTAATGTGAACAGTAAAGGAAGCCACGTTAGCGCTCCCTCCAGTACAAGTGCAGCACTGCCTACCCGAAATTTTCCAGTACCCATCTTTGCCTTACATAGTCAAGGCGCCTACTATATACCCCTTACCGTGGACTATAGTGCTCTACTGCCATATTTGAATGGTGGTGTTGATCTCATAGAGAGAAATTACCACACGATGCCTGTAGTGCATCCCATCAATGTTAATGTAAATTTTACACCCTCAGTTGTGACTTCGGCAGCAGTTGGTAAGCAGCCTCAACATACCGGTCCCGTTAGTGGGCATCTTATCAATGCAAAAACAAAAGTGGAAACGAATGGTTGGTAATTGGTATAGCCGCCCCTGCTTATATGGAAGCATTTGATCAAGCCTTTAAACTAAACTAAACAAAAGAACAACTACCTCAGCTGACTGTGAAATTGAATCCACCGCTTTGAAAGAACTACCGTACGTACATCTCATGCAAGCACCAGAAAGAATTTAATTTTTGATAACTATCACAGAACAGTTTTTTTTTCTATAAAAACTAAACAAAAAAAAAATTAAAATAAAAAATTTTATACCGTGAATTAATTTAATCTTTATGCAATCTTTAGTCTTTGTCATGTTCTTGTATTTTTAAGGTGATCTCAGCATCACTTAAACAAAATGAAATGGTGTAGGGTGCAATAAACTCATACTACTTTCACATATTTACATTTGTTTATATCAAAAAGTACATAAAAAAGAATTTTTAAATTTATGTTCAACTTTAAGTACATATTGAATATATTTTATGTACCTGTGCTTATTATTTAATGGAGTAGAGGTGATTGTTAAAACAATAAATGATACAATTAACTTATGTTTTATATATATATATGTGGACACTTGCGTAATACTGTATGTGGATGTAATCCGAACTGTGTTTTTAATAAAAAACTTTATAAATCTATTTGTTTTCTATTTTTTAACGTAAACAAAGTTTTTGAACTTGATTGAAAATTTTTTTTGCGGAAGTAAAAAGCTTCCAAAAATGTCTAAACAAATTACAGGGTGTTACCTTGTGTGTTTAAAATGTGAAAATGCCTAAAGAAATTTTACAAATAAAATTGGCAATTTTTGTACCTGCTAGAGGAAGCAAAATTGAAATAAATTTTTCTCTGCACCTGTATATTTCTTTTTTGCTGTTTTGATTACTTCACGGCTAGTTGATTTCATTGAATTTGAATATGGCAATACTCTAAATGCTCTAACCTTTGTACATGTCATTTCTTACTTGTATTACGTTTTTACCTATACTAGGACAGCAATTCTTATTAGTTTATTTAGTGTAATTATTTTATTTTAATTTAAGTGAATTAATTTAATCATTTATATATTTGTAATGTCTCGAGTTTTGGTGGGTGTTAAACGTGTTATCGATTATGCCGTCAAGGTGAGAGAAATGAAATAAATATTAACAAAAATATGATTTAGATGAACATGATCTTTATCACTTTGCATAAACACAAATGTAATAACTGCAAATTAATATGTAGGTCCGCGTTAAACCAGACAAAACTGGTGTTGTCACTGAAGGTGTTAAACACTCTATGAACCCTTTCGATGAGATAGCTGTAGAAGAGGCTGTCAAAATGAAAGAAAAGAAATTAGCGTCAGAAGTGATTGCTGTATCAGTGGGACCAGCTCAATCACAAGAAATACTACGCACAGCATTGGCAATGGGTGTTGATCGTGGTATACATGTGGAAGTGTCAGGACAGGAATATGATTTATTACAACCCTTTCACGTATCGAAAATGTTTGCTAAATTGGCTCAAGATGAAAAGATTGATTTAATTATTTTGGGCAAACAGGCCATCGATGATGATTGCAATCAAACAGCTCAAATGACGGCTGCTCTACTGGATTGGCCTCAGGGTACTTTCTGTAATAAAATTGAGAAAGTTGATAATGAGCTGAAAATTGTACGTGAAATTGATGGTGGCCTTGAAACAATAAAAATTAAAATGCCCGCCGTTCTTAGTGCTGATTTACGTTTGAATACACCACGCTATGCCACATTACCCAATATAATGAAGGCCAAAAAGAAACCCCTGAAAAAAGTTACTACTAAAGATTTGGGTGTTGATACAGCGGCTCATATTGAAATACTGTCCGTTGAAGAACCACCGATACGGCAAGCTGGTTCAATTGTACCAGACGTTGATACTTTGGTAGTTAAACTCAAAGAAGGCGGTCACATCTAACAAACAAAAAAGTGTCGATGCATAAAACTCGATACATTTAATTTAGGTCAAATATTTTTGTATTAATTAATAAGTTGAAAAGTGGCTACAGAATCATTATTGTATAGCGCCAAGAGATCATTGTTATATACATATATATTTTACCAAATGTTTAGAATAAAGATCTACTGAGAGATTACATAAAGTGAAAACATGCCAAAAATAACTGAATTTTATGATGGATTACATAAATTTTGCTTTTGGTGCAAAAGCAAAAATAAAACCGCTACATTGACGTTGCCACACAGCAAAATTTTACAGATTTGTTATAAAACAGAAAAAATAATGAGAATGAGAAAAACTCTCTCTCCTTAAAAGGAGAAAAGTCATAATTTCTTAATATTTCCTAAAAAATTTCAATTTAATTTTTCAATTGTTTATTTCATCAAACGCGCATATATGCCGTTTTTTGCCATTTACGGTGGAAGATTTTCATATATACATATATTAACAAAGGAAGTCACTATTTTAAATGTTGATTTGATGTACAAAAAAATGTCACATGAAGGTTAGTATCAAAGCAAACAACATAACATTTACGGAATCACCAAAAAACACGAGTTGTTTAGTTATCTCATTGAACATACATACATACAACATATAAAAGTGGAAAAAAATATATAAAAAAGAATTTATTTATTGCTTTTCACTTAAACTATGATATAAAATACAGATCGATTTTTGAATAATATTGATCGTTTTATAAACATTATTTGAATTGAGTTTATATACTAAAAGTATACCTATACACATGCATATATGTACTAGTAGATATATTTTAGTACAAACGAAGGGAGCAACTTGATAGGTACGACAAGTTTTATGATGGCAGTGAATAGTCTTTATATAAAATATTGAAGATAATGGGAGATTTGTTTCTTTTTTTCTTTATCATGATATATTTATAATTATTTTAAGGCAAAATCTATTTTTGTCGTATTCAATGTTCTTGTAAAATTAACCGTTAAATTTGATTAAAAAAAATTTTGTACTCATGTTTGTATTGTTTGGTCATTCATTCAATTGCTCCCTCTGTCATTTTAGTATAATTTACCATTAAACTCTCACCATTGGCTGTAGAGTATTTTTATCGGTAAAACGCAAGATTCTGGTTAGCATGGTAGTGATACAAGGAATTTGTTTTTGTTGATGCATATCCGGTGTATCTGGTGTACAAGATTCATAATCGACAGCAACGCGTTGACTTACAAATGTCAACAGTGTTAAAATGTCCAAACGCTTGCCATTGGTGGCCAATTCAGCACAAAGCGATTGCATAAACCATGAACCTTTTGTGGTGTTGCGCCACGAATAGAAACCCGGTATGGTGGAGTAGGCAATTAGAAAGTCAGCGTGTACTGGTATTTTATAGCTCATCGAAGAATCACCATCTGTTTCAGTGTGTGTACGTTTCATAGTTACGCCAGGATCCAAGCGGTCACCTTGGCAAGCTTGTATGAAGAACAATTTCGGTTTACCAGCCAAACTTGGGCAGTGTTGGGCAGTAAAGTATGTCCAAATGCTGTCCAATTTATATTGTGTGTCTTTGGCATAAATATAGCCCAGTTCTCCGTGCGACAGAATGGCCACCAAAATGCAATCATTATTGCTGTGGTCCAACGTGGCGCTCCGTTCAACATGACGCATCAAATCCTTTAGCCGACAATCCTTATATACAAGCACTTCAAAGTCCAATTGTTGTAAAACACGTGACAGATTTTCACAATCCACATTTGTCCCCGAACGTGACTTTAAGGTAGGCACCTCGAAATGTTCATGATTGAAAATTAGCGCCAAACCACGATGTTTGTGACGCATATTATATTCAATGGCATGACGATCGGTAGGCATGTATGCAGTGTAATTGGTCGAAATACCATAACTTTTATTGGCCAATTGAGCTATAGCTCCTTGATGGGATGTGCTACCCAAATTATTATACCCTGCTCCCGCCACGTAATAATTAGCATTGCTGCTACCACCCAACGAACCAAACGCATCCGCTGTATCATCTGTATTAGTGGCACGTTCCACTAAAATGCCAGCTCGATCTTCCGAAATTGACATTTTTCAAATTTTTCAACTTGTATATGCTTTCAAGTGCTTACTGATAAGTTGATTGCCGTTGGAAAATTCCGCTTAGAAGACGACTTAATAGTTGTTGTTGAACGCTTAGTGTTTATTGTTCATTTGATTATTGGCGTTTATTGTTGGTTGCAAGATGATTATTATTCTTCTGTTTTGTATACCTTGATTGTGTAAGAGTATTGCCATACTAACATTTTGAATTTCATCGTTAAGGGATGATAAACATTCATTTATTGCTATCGATAATTAGAGATGTTATTTGAAAGGCTCCAAAAGAAAAGTTTTAAAAATAAAAAATGAAAATTATACTTGTGTTGGTGTACAGTATAATAAAATTAATAGAAATTGTTTAAATAATGTTTGAAAAAGATGAATATTTTGAAATCTATATTAAAGTCATTATAAATAAGTTAACGAACATGCTGTCTTTGTGTGTGTTTAGTTTGAATTCTACTAAGAAGTTATATTTTTTCCATATTGTAGTAGGTAAGTTTAACACTCGCCCATGTTTTTTCAAAAGTATTTAAATTTTGGCACACTTCATGTATTCCATGTATATGTTTAAAAAAGTAAGAACTCTGTGTTTATATGTAACCTCCCCATCAAATTGCTAAACATTAATTATAAACGTAAAACATTTAATTAAAAAAATATATGTCGTACAATAATAAGAGAAAAAGAAAGAAAGAACATTTCCAACTTTATTAGTTATTCATATTCAAATGATAAACCACTTCCTCTGGTATGCTGGGCAATCCATTCGTCAAATCTCTCCGACATTTCGGGCGATATATAATTTTTCCAATCACCTATCTCTCCCTTACGTATAAATGTCCTATTGTCTTTCGCATTGGTGGACTTGGTTGCCTTCTCTTCAACACCGTTGCCATTTATATCGGCCTGGCCTAGAATAGACTCCAAATTAACAGCTGGATTATTTTTCATTTTATCAAATTTCAAATGATCGCATATACGAGCCAATTCTTCATCGGTGATTTGATGATCCACCTCTAAAAATTTGGCACATTTTCGTACAATGCTGGGCAAGTCGCGTTTCATGTCTTCGTATTTAAGGAACAGTACATTAGCATCGGTACTGCGTTTCCAAAATGGCAATACATGCTCCCAGTACGAACCCATGGGTGACATATCGTTTAAAAATAATTCAAGAAATTCTTCAAGCGTCCCATACACGCCATGCACCAGTTTACAGTAGTGATAGAACGAAACGCACATATCTTTAGGGTTACGTGCTGTATAAATGATCTGATAAAGGAAAAAAAAATAAATGTAAGCATTTTTATCCATGTTTCTTAATAGCAACCTTTGGTTTAGTCGTCTCCAAATCTTGCGGTAATAAATGCCACGGTAGGTGAGAGCGTGCAAATCTCGGTCGAGTCATATCGCGGACCACATCAACTGTATTACCCAATGAATTTCTAGTGTTTTAATTTAAGGATGTCAGTTTGTTGTTGTTATTATATATATATGTATATATAACTTACAACACCCAGTCATTATGATCTTCACTAAACAAAGCCGTCAACTCCACTAAGGGACAACGTATTTGTTGCATTTGTTTAGCCCCTTCGTAATCCAACTTATTGCCCAACAACCAAATCATTTCTTGGGCCCAGGTTGAGCCCGTCCTTGGATAAGAAAACAGCCAAATATCATCCGAGTACGTTTTCAAATTGCGTATGGAGTCACCGATTTTCGTAAATTGTCGCGGCAATACGGCACTGCTGGGCGTCACCCTAATGAAACGATTCTTTTTCGGAAACACTGCGTCCAGACGTTCAATAGCATCTTTCTCTAATTCTTTATAAATTAATTCCATCGCTTTAAATTGTTTTCATTAAACGTTTAATTAATTACTGTGCAGTGCAGAGTTGTATTCGAATGATCCGTAATCACATCCGCTTGCTACGCTGTTCAGCGAAAAACTGTAACCAACTGATGTTTAAATTTATTGTAATAAGTACATAAAGTAAAATGTGTTCAAGTGTGCTTTAAATACAACAACTGGTATGGATGGATATGTAGATGTTTGCGAAATTCATGGTGGGCTTAGTGAAAGTAAAAGTATTTTGTGTGTACTTGTTGGTAGTTTGCACAAATTGGCCAAATGTTTTGCAATACAATATACCTGTCCTTGACTGTGACTGCTTGCGTTGTGGGAAAGCCTTGACAAAACTTCACTTCAATCATGCGCCATCATAATTGAGTGTCATGTTATTTTCTTACACAAAAAAATGTCTGGTTGTAATTTCATTATCTTTAAAAAAGCTTTTATTTAACTTGTTTGGTTAACGGTAAACTGATAAATAATTGTAATTAATTATTAATCAAGTAAATGATCAAGTATATGAAATAACTCCTACACAAGAGAGGGAGAGAGAGAGAGAGTAGACGATTTTTATTGAAAAGTAAAAATGTCCGATTTGCATCTAATCAAATTCATTCATATTAATACGCTTCACTTTTCACACAAATTTATATAATACTCGATATTGTACATAATATAATCACTTTTTTCATTTCAGTTTTTGTGTTTGTTCATGCTTTGTATAGATCATTGTGTCTTGGGTGCTTTTAAAAAATGTACAAAAAAGAAAGTAGGTAGAGCTCATAAATTCTTATATATAAAAAAGTACACAAAACATTTATATATAAAAACACACACACGCACACATGGAGGCTTATGCATTCTTTCCAAGTTTATCCATAATAATTGTTATGTGGTTGTACGGATGGGTGTCTTATAGATCGCATGTATAAGAAATGTTTGTCAGTCACTAGCTTCAGTGGTTCTAATTGGTACAAGAAGAACAAAAGAAATAACAAGTGAAAAAATTCAATTTTGGCTTGAGCCAAATCTTAAATGCCCTTCACATCTACCTACAAATGGCGTGACACAAAACTCTGTATTAGTTTATATATTATGTCCACTTCTAAACGGGTTTTGCGCTGATTATGGTTTTTATAAATTGTGGGCTCATCTTTTATCCCATAACGCCCATCTTTGGCATCAATGAATGGAGTATTTATGAATATGTGCACAAAACTTCAACTTCTCTCGCATCTTCTGGGTGTAACAAATGGAATGATAAACTTAGTATACTTTCCATCTTATGTGTAGGGTATAAAAAGGAGAGAATGATTAAAAATAATTTATGATACTCGCACAAGTGTGTCTTGCATCATCATGTACGGAATAATTACAAATATGTTCAAATTTCAATTTTATGGCTTACTTTTTGCAGCCTAGGCAGGACTCTCAATTCATTTCGACGGTCACAACTAGATTGATTCAGATTTTAATGGTACACGTATGGATCTCAGGATTATGTGATGTCAAAACTAAGCACTCCGTAATGAGCTTTAATGCGGAGGGTCGCGGGTTCGCTACCCACAACAGTCGGACCCGTGTAAAGGGTGATGGGGTGCTTTTTAAATATGATAATAGCGCGTTAGGTCGGGGTATGTGCTGATTTAAAAAAAAAAACGAGGAAAAGAAATTTTCTTATAGTTTCATTTCTTTCAGTAACTTTCTAACCAACCCAATATATTGTAAACAAACCATTAAGCGGAGTTTGAGTTGGCTAAGAATGATTTTGTTGGTATTCATGGTACTTTTTCCTGTTTGGTGAGCTAAACTGTTACATTCTTTGAGCTCTTCTTTACAGTCATCAGAAAGTTTTCGTAAAAGTCGGACGTATAATAAAATTTATGCGTAGCATTATTCAGTTATTTCGTTACACCTAGTTAGGGAAACGTTAATGCACTTTGTTACGGGCTTTGCAGTTCTATGAAACTCTGTGAAACTCTGTGAAATTCTGTGAAATTCAATTTTCTTTCGTTACAAAGAAATCAAATTATTTATTGCTGTCAAGTACTTAAGTAACTGTTTCTCAAACAAAACGTCATTTGTAAAAATATTGTAAAATGTTGTTGACAAAGATAGTGCTGTGGATTGGACTGGTGGGTCTTAATATAACTTTTGGTTGCAGTGCAGAAAATGCGAAACGATCAGCGCAAGAGAACGACAATGATAATAATCCTTTGTTGGAAATGGCCACCACCTTAATACAGATGACATTAAATAATCAAAATTCGAATGGCGGCAATAGTGGTTCCGGCTTAGGCGCTATAGCCTCATTAGTTGGCTCATTTATGCAAACCAATAGCGATGACCAAAATAAAAGCTCCGATTCAGGTGCGATGCAAATTTTTTCCGGCCTAAGTACGTTATTGGCTCAGGCTGGCCGCTCTAATGGTCAAACTGGTGGGTCTTTTGATCCCGCCTTACTCACCAACATGATTGATATGTTTACACAAAACGAGTCCAACAACGATCACGAAGAACAGCATACAGCCAAAAAACGTGAAAAAAATTCGGATTTCGATTTCTCTTCAATTATGCAATTAGCGTCGACACTGTTGAGTCAGAATCAGAACCAAAATGAAGCAGCTAATCAGAAACAGAAATCCAGTGCTGGTCAAAGCGATGCGAAAAACTCTCACCCGAATACAGCGGATAGTGGAGAGAGTAATTCATTGGTTGATCTGTTACCTTTAATTGTTCAAGCAGTTCAATCCTTTACTGGACCCGAAGGTCAAAACACCCAAGACAAACATAAAGGTCACGCCTGGGTGTTGCCACCCTTTTTAGAACAGATTCATGTATTATGGGATCATTTTTCCAATTCGGAATTGGGTGAAGCTTTATACGAACGTTCGGGGGTGAATCAAATTTTAAAGGTGCCCACGCTTGAAAGTGAAAGGTTTATATTTTTTTAAGAGAATGATTTGATTATTATAGGGCTTCAAGGGTCATGATGGTAAACTGCAATATGACAAATTATTTGAATCTTTAAATAATCAATCGTTTCGGAGGCGTTGGATTAAAGCCGCCACTCTCTACTTAGCAGACTGGGCCAGTTATTTAGCTAAACCGGAAGTGTACTCTCAGTAAGTTTATCGGATTTATTCTTAATAATACGCTTTATATCCTACATCGACAATAAGCCACAAAAATGAACCTTAAAACTTTGATTTACGTACTTGTAATTATCAATTTTACAAAAATGGGTGGGATCGTATACTTATTTAATAGCCTACCACGCCCCCAATTTGTAAATATAATAGGGTACTTCAAATTAGTTTTTTACCTTTTCACTAATTTCGTAAACATTTTGTACTTATGTTAACGTTAAGACACCTTCAGACAGTTGTGGTTTAATTTATAAAATTTGTATACACTTGTACACGTGTATGTGTAGTGTATCAAAAAACCGGTTTTATGTTCTTTACGGTTATGCTTGTGGTTTGGTTTTGAGAAGGAAGTTTTGTGACATACTTTTTGTTTTTGTTTCTTTATTCTTGTACCACACCGCACACGATTAACATTAACATAGTTGACATACCTCAGCGTTAATAAGTATTATACCGTACATCTCTGTTAAAGTGTTAAACAGTTATGAGGGGGGAATAGTCTCCTTTCTCATTCGTGCATATACGCGTTGTTTAGTTAAGAATCACTTTGTTTTTCTTAAAAACAAAAAATACAAAATTGGGTTAATAAACCGTTAGCATTGTCTCTACAAACAAATATATCACGTTTACATACGAAATAAATGCGAAACAAAATTAAAGTTTTCGTTTCAATTAAATGGGTTTTTTTTCTCTTTTGGAGATTTAAAAAAGTGCATTATTATTAAATGTTTTAATAAGCTAATAAGCTAAACTATTATGGTCAATCATAGCATATAATAAAGTGAAATTAATGCAAAACTGTTTAGAGGACATATAAGTTAAGATAAATTAATATGAATATGAAACAAGTGAAAATAATATAAACCGTTGAGACCGTTATTTTAGTTTTACAAATTTAATGAATAAATAATAATAAATATCAAAAACTCAGATTTGAAGATTGATTACATAAAGCACATGAACGGACAGACGGACATTGTTAAATCGATTTGAAGATGTGACATTTATGTTTTAACTGTAACTTTCTTATAGTAGTTGTAAAAACATAAATATCGTGCATATGTGTGTAGCTTCAAAACTTTTGCCCTTTCTTATATACTAAATAATTTGTATAATAATTATATCTTTTTAGATATTTCCGAACCGCACAACTAATGTTTAATGGCTTCTTAAAATCACAAGGCTATCCCAAGAATACCTTCTTTGACGCTAACCGCCCCAGTGAGACCATATCGAATTTATTGGATCGTGTTGTGAAGGAACAATTAAATACCAAAATCGATTCGAGGCAGTATGTAAAACCAGCTGTGGCCTATGCTAAGGAATTATTAAAATTAGGTCAAGCTAGAGGATTACTGCAGTTCAATGCCACCGATCTCAGTGACAAATTAACAGACAGTCTTAATTTAGAGGTAACCAAACTAACTTATCCTTGATTATATTTTCTAATTAGTAAAAGTAAATGACATCGTGTGTATGCCAAACAGGTTATTGAACCAGTTTTAAAAGTTCATCGTGCTTATAGATTCATATTACAACAGCCTCAATGCGATCGTTATGTTTTGTGTCAGTTGAATGCTGCCGCTGCTGCAGAGAGGAAACTTTCAAATGAGTCACGCGGTATAATTGCAGGCGTTAGTACGAGAATTATTAAAATTGGCAGCATGGGTGCTGCTTTCTTTATTAGTACCGAAACTGGCACACCGTTCACCACATTATTCTCCGTCATTAATGCAGCAAGTGATTGTGAGGTGAATACATATATATTTGTACAATACATATTTGTATGGTTTGCTCTAATTGCTTAACTATCTCTTTTTTACTGTATTCTCATTTGTATTGTATTAATGTGCAAAGTAATTTTAACGGTTGTATTTCACTTTATTTATTTTGCAGTTGAAATATCCTGTTGATTGTAACGGTTTTCATGAAGGCGAAGCCAGAGTGACCACTGAATATGCACACAATGAACTTTAAATATTTAGCGTATTACAAAGTGTATGCACGTATACAGAGACAATAAACCAATTAAACTTGAAACAAAAAACGAGAAAAGAAAGTTTCATTTAATAAATGTCAATGTAAATGATATTTAATATATATTTTTGAATTATAAATCTGCATCAAATCTGATTGATTTTGTCATGGCGAAGTATCCGTGAGTGATAAACAGTCTCTCAGTTGAATTCACACTTATAAAAACAAAAATTGAAAGAGAATCAGTTTTTAGCGGAACTTTATTTAAAAAAATTGCACTCTGATAAACATCATTGCCAGTCATAAATTATCATAATATTTTAAGGTAGAGGATGTTTAAGACGACCTAAATATAACTATACGTGTTCATATCCCTTTATTTCTTCATATTTTTGCATATCCAATCCATTCCTTCCTACAATAAAGAGAGTATGAGAGAAGCAAAGATTTTTTAAAATTCTCATATAAATCGCGTAAAAATGTAGAAAATTAACCTAAATTTATACCTTAATACCAGTACCATCAATAGCCGAACAAGCCTTAATTTGCCAGGTGCGCTCTTCCAATTGTACTAAACCGATTTCTTCAGCAACCTCAGATGATGACATTGCATTTGCTACATCTTGTTTATTAGCAAATACTAGGAGCGGCACCTGCTTTAACCGGTTGTCTAATAATATTTCAAAAAGTTCATTGCCAGCTTCCACCAGACGTGTGCGATCTGTACAATCAATCACATAAATCTAAACGATAATATACGTTTTCAATAATTGGTAAAGTTAAGTGAATTACGGCAAATTGTTCAACTTACCAACATGTCTGTGTTAGCAAAGTAGTTTTTCCAGTATGGTCGTATTTTGTACTGACCGCCAATATCCCAGACATTTAATTTGAAACCATCCGCTGCTACAGATTTGATATTAAAACCGGCTGTTGGTGTAATCTATTCGAGAGAAACCATTTTTTTTTATATAGATACGCTTTGGGTTTGTTAAAGTTTTTTTTCTTCCGTACTGTTGTAATTTCCTCATTAGCTAGCTGCTTAAGTATGGTGGTTTTGCCCGCATTATCCAACCCTAATAAAAGGATTCTGGCTTCTTTTTCCGGGTTGGGTTTAAGTTTACGTAATAGTGATAGTAAACCCTTAAGATGAATAGCAAAAACAATTATTTTGAATTAAACATTTTCTATATTTAATTCTTGAAAAAATTTCACAAACTATTGAAACAGGAATTAAAAAAAGGTGACAATTCAATAATAGCGCAGTTTTTTAATTTAAAGGAAATGATCATTTTTTAGGGTTACCAGAGTTTCATCAGTTTATATCACTGCCAGAAATGTAAAAATTTAGTACTAAAATATAACATAAACACAAACAGATCTTATCTAGAATATGCAACATATGTTTATTATTCTATAAAAATATTCAAAACTTGAAAATGAGTAAAATTAGTGAAAAACGCTATAATTAATTAATAATTAATTAAATAAAAAATATAGAAACTTTCTGTGCTTTCATTAATAATAGTTAAAAGAATTTTTTACTTCTTTCTATTAAAGCGTGTTGCCATGACAATTATTAAAAAATGAAAAACATCCATTATTATAACAACTTTTAATAAGTGATATGAAATAAATACACATAGTTACCATAGTTCACTTATAAATGTGGGTTTAATCTATTTTTGAAAATACTTGTATAGAAATCACGATTTCAAAGATTGTTACCCCTACGACATAAAGTGCGACACTAATGCCTATATTCTTGTTTTTTTATATAGGTAACGTTACCTGGCAACGAATCCACGTACAACCATATTACTTTAATACGTATGTGAAGTTAAAGTTTTAAAAAGTTATTATTCTCTGAGAGAGAGAGAAGAAGGGAAAAAATGAGAATCCAATTCAATTTTTATTTTATTTAACTTTTCATATAAATTTATTTATATTATTAGTAAAAATAAGGGTACAAACCATCCTTTATTTGGTAGTGTTAATTTTTCTAATTTTTAATTACTTTGTAAAAAAAGGTTCTACATACTTTAAATTTTAAAAAATATTTTTTCATAACAATATTATTTAATATGTAAAATTTTAAACTAAAAATTTTCCAAAAATTTTCATTTTTTGTTAATGTGTTTTTTTGTTTGTTTACTTTTCTTTGGAGAGAATAATTCTAACTTTAAACAGGTATGTGATGCGTAAAGCATGAACTTTTTTCTCTCTCTCTCCTTCTTCTCTCTCTCAGAGAATAATAACATTTTAAAACTTTTTAACTTCACGCATCTATTTACTCAAGAGTTTAAATGTCTTCTTCTTTTTCTCTACTGCACCTCTTAAACAAGAAAAATGTAACTCTGAATATCAAATTCAGGCGGCATTTGATTAAGACTGCTGAAAAAAGGATATCAAGAGTGCCAGGTGTCCTTTTTGTACATTTTAGATTTAAGGAAGTATCTTGCGCTATAATTCCATTAAATATGGGTAATAAAAACGTGTATTGGATATAAAAAAGAATTAAACATATTATTAATAATAATAAATTTCTCCAAGGTAGATTGACTGTTATAAAAATTGACAGCTGAAACATAAACTACTCAAATTAAAGAATATACTACCTAGTTTAATTAAGAAGGAAGGAGCTAAAGAGACATTTTGTACATGAAATTTTAAGACAATTTTAAAATTCCTCTACTGCCTGAAAAATTTCGCCGATAAACTATCTAATGGCTCCCACAAAGAATGCTCGTGCCAATGCAAAACAAAATGCTGCTGCTGCCGCTACTACAGGTAATATCTCTTTACCTTTAGCCTGCAAAGGCTTCACTCGCAAATCTTCGCAAAATTATTCAAATGAGAATCCAGATGCCATGGCGCCACCAACTCGCGCCAAACGTAAAGCTGAGCATAGTCCGGTAAAAAATGACAAAATTAAACGTTCTGCTTTGGGTAATGTTACCAACAATGCCAACAAACAAACTATGACCACACATCCCGATGAGGATGTTAAACAAGGAATATTAAAGAAAGTGGACAGTATCCAAGCTAATAACCAAAATGGAATGTCAAAGCAAAAAGCTGCGGCCACTATGCAAAAACATACGAATACGCGAATTATAACCAGAGCGAGCAGTCGTTTGCAAAATAATAGCTTAACCAAAATATTAGAGGATCCAGTTATAAGCAAATCACAAGAAGCCAGTGCCACCGGTATTGTGACCAGATCCAGTAGCCGTTTACAACAAAGTATTAAAGCCAATATAATTGTGAAAGTGGAAGAAGCTCCAGAAGTGAAATCATTTGAATTCACAATTAATGATGTGCTGGCTACAGCCGCCACTAATGATAAACAAAAAAGTAAAAGTGCCGAAAATGCGCCATTAGCACCAACTTTTCAATCACAACAGCAAAAGTTAAACGTTAATAAACCCGGACGTCGTATATCCAATGAATTTAGTGAAGAAAGCGTTTACATGTCTGCTATCGAGGATATGTCTAGCGATGCATCACGTTTATCCGGAAACTTTGAAGCATTGCGACGCCGTTCTAGCATGTTACATAAAATTAATGAACATGATATGGAATCAGTTGACGCAATGAATGTTTCGGCAGAAAGTGAAAAGAAATTGAAAGTGGAACTAAAACAACAGCCGCCCCCTGGGGTTGAAGATTTCGATCAAGCCAATTGGGATGACCAATTTCAAGTGTCACACTATGCTAGAGATATCTTCAATTATCTAAAAGAAAGAGAGGCCTCATATCCTATTGCGAATTATATGCCGCAGCAAATACATTTATCCAAATGGATGCGTGCCCTATTGGTAGATTGGATGGTGGAGGTGCAAGAAACATTTGAACTCAATCATGAAACCTTATATTTGGCAGTGAAAGTGGTCGATTTGTATCTATGTAAAGCCATCATACACAAAGAGAAATTACAATTGTTGGGTGCGGCTGCTCTGTTTATCGCTTGCAAATATGATGAGCGAACGCCACCATTAATAGAAGATTTCCTATACATTTGTGATGGAGCCTACAATCATATGGAATTGGTACACATGGAAATGCACACCTTGCGTACAATTGGCTATGATTTGGGTATGCCGTTGTCTTATCGTTTTTTACGTCGTTATGCTCGCTGTGGTAAAATTCCCATGGTCACTCTGACACTAGCCCGTTACATATTAGAATTATCGTTAATGGATTATGAAACGATCAGTTTAAGTGATTCCAAGAGAGCAGCGGGCGCTTTATTTATGGCATTGCGTTTACATGGTGATGCGTGCGGTTGGAATGTGACACTGGCATATCATTCCGGTTATCAAATGGCCGACTTTATTGATGTGGTGCCCATATTGAATGCTGGTATGCATCGCAAACCAAAAAGTACCATAAAAACGATCAAGAGTAAATATTCGCATAAAATATTTCATGAGGTGGCGAAAATTGCACCCATGACCAATAATGAATTGTTTAACATTAAAACGGATGAGAGTCTGTCAGATGAGAGTCAATATTCGCCATGTACCTCGGCTACGGGAACATTGATAGACGAGCACGTAACTGTAAAAACTGAGAAAAACTCATAGAAACAATTAAAACATAAAAAAAAAAGACAAAGAAGAAGATGCATAAACTTAGTTCAAATTTTAAGAGACCAAATACACCAAAATACACCATGTAGCGGACATTGCCACGTGCCAGTGCACTGGTTGATGGAAAGAGGGAGAGAGAGAGAGAGAGAGAGAGTGGCCAGTGTTAGAGAGTTACAATCACATATATTTTTCTAGTAACTAACGAAGTTCTCATGTTGTGTTCAGGCATTAAATGTTAGACTGGAAAAGTGAGACAGCGGGTGGGAGAGATTCATTTTGTGTGTTGTGTTTTTTTTTATTCTTTTTGTTTTTGCAAATGTTTATTATCTTTTGTTATCCTTTATCAAACACCATAGAGTACCCTGTTTTATTTGGACGTTTTTTACTTCAATGTTACGTTTATCTATTTTATTTTATTTTTTTTTCTACTATCTAGCATTTCCGCTAATTATCTACAACTTTACTCGGACGCTATTATTTTTTCTTCTTAAATAAACTGCGGAAAGCTATAGTATGGTGATGCTAGAACACTAACAACAGTATCAATAACAAAAACAACGAATGACATTTTCTATTTCTATTTAATGTAATGCACTTTTTATATCTAGAACTTTGTTTTTGCTCAATTGTAATGTTATTTAACCATTTGCTATAACCCCGTAAACGTATATTTCTAATTCATCTTAAGAGAATGGCATTTCGAAGTGCGAAATATTTGATTTAACAGAAAAAAAAAAATTAGAAAGATTAATAAAACAATATGTAATTCATCAATACAACAATTTTAGCTTCATCAATACTAAAATGTTATCTTAGGGTTTTGTTTTGTTTTTAAAGCTGTATGCTTAGCTCAGCTAGCTTAACTTATTTTAATGAAAATGAAATCCTTTACCGTGCAATACTTGAAAAGCACTTGTATTTTATTAATACCCTCAAAAAAAGAAAAATCTGTGGAGCACCAAATACACCTAATTCTCCTTTTACATGATAGATAAGTTATATATACGTGTAAAAACAGATATTGGCTAAATGAAAGAATTGGAAGATTGGTTTCAGACCTAAAAAAAAAATTAAAAATCGTGTTAAAACAACAATTCGTGTAAAAAGAGAATTTTTTTTTTTTCGTTTTAACTCGTGTTAAATCAAATTCGTGCAAAAAGAGAATTACATATATATATATATAAGCAAAATACTCTAAAAGCCTTAAGTGACCACATACGAACTTTAAGGTTAATATCAAGAGTTGACGGTCTAGCAAAGAGGGGAGACCATAGAAAATTAACACGCCCCCAAAAAAAAAAAAAATGCAAAAGTCACATAAATGGATATAGAGGGAGGTTGACAATTGATATAAATGCAATGGCCAACCATGTCAATCAGCCTCTTAAACGTATAACGATTAACTATATCTGGAATTCATCGGATGAGAATATCTAAAGGTTCTGGGGTGGAGCGACTGAGATACCCGATCATAACCAATGCCAAAATCATGGACTTTGGAGTTGCAGACCCCAGCACATTATCAATCTGTCCAGAAGTGTTGTTAGCTTCATTAAAAACTTTAAAACTTTAAAGCTGAAAGTTGAGAGTGTAACTTTTTAGGGTTAACAGTAAAGATTGCCCATATAATATTAAATGGCTCCAACGGTTTGAGGTAGGCAATAAAAATAGACTCTATATAAGGTCAAGTCCACCTAGACATTTGTCCGTCTGCCTATTGCTGATGAAAAACCAAAATTTATATCATTATCATAGCGGGGAAACATAGTCAAATGTATGGACCAGAAGAATCTTGATAGAAGACTTGTTGCAACATTAAGTAAGATGAATATCTTTCGTCAAGTAAAATGGATAACCAATTCATTAGTTAGTAATAATTAATTAAATCGAATATAGATTCGATTGACAAATAAGTTGAGTTCACTTATGTGAAATTTTATTAAAAAATATTTGTTCACTAAATAATTATCGGCGAGTCCTTGTACAAACCGATGTATTGCAATTAACCGTGAGGCCAAAAGGGTTGTCCTGGATACGAACGACTACCCGGGAAAGCATATTGATTGGGATTTATAACTTTCGCTATATCCGTGTATGTGCGACCACCACGATTCCCATCAACGCCGTGATAAATGTTGGGTGTTAGACCAGTTTCAGGATAGTAGTGTGAGTAAGTTATCCCACGTTGACGACTATGACCATGGTGGAATGAATTGTCTGCCTTCACATCTAGTTGAGTCCATAATACCGCAATTATTACAAAAGTTTTAAATAAAATTTTCATTTTTCTTTTTTAAAGAGGAGTTTATTCATTACCATGTGAATAGGAATTAATCAACTAATCTTCATTTGTCTTATTTATATATAATAAATATAATTCAAGAACTTGTCGTTATTTAATTTTACATATACATACATGTGTGTACTTTTTTTTTTAAATAATTCTATAGACAATATTTTGCATTCATTAGCTTATCTCTCAAGTTCAGTGAAGATTGAGATGTCCGTAGTTGATTACTTTTCTTAAACAAATCTCTCATGTACCACACTTTTTATTATCGTTTATTTATTCATTAAATATTCCGCTCATGTGTTAACACATTGACACTGTGGTACTAAGTGATGCAGTTGGACGCAGCAGCATTAAAAGTTTTACCTCAATTGAAACTTTACCAACGAAACAGTTAAACTTGAGGTTTAATCAACCAAATAACCAATAATTGTGGATTGGCCCAGATAACAATATGGAGAAAGACGCCTGTGTAATCGGCTTGAGGTTTTTTTCGGAATCATATACAAGCCATTGATTTTGCTGTGCGGTGGCCACTTATATGTAATTGATGTAAAA
This sequence comes from Crataerina pallida, assembly GCA_949710015.1. NCBI lineage: Eukaryota > Metazoa > Arthropoda > Insecta > Diptera > Hippoboscidae > Crataerina > Crataerina pallida. Next base: position 4,353,718 of record OX453290.1, read on the forward strand.
CAAGTAAACAAGTTTTATAGTGGCTTTGGCCAAATCTTAGATACCCTACAATAAATGGTAAGATTGGCAGTAAGGCAATTGCATTGTGGGCCGTGTCTTATTGCCCAATTACTGTACACAAGTGGAATCTCTCTCTCAGATATGTTACATATACCACAGCAGACACAGGATCTTGGCTAAATGTAACGGATTAAGAATTTCATGCTTTCCAAGAGTACATATGTGTTGTTGGGTTTCTGGGATTTACAATCGTTTTGACCACATGAGTATATCCCCGACTTCAAAGTGATGGGTACAAGAATAAATATCTTGAAGCATGTGCATAAATAAATCCCACAACATTGTGATGGAGCGTAAAAACCGTACGATTGACTCATCATTCACATTCTAACTGAATATAATTATTTCTGCGAGGTACCCAGAGGTCTTAAGCATGGCAATGAAGTGAAAATTATCTGTAAATTTTGTTAAAATTGTAATAAAAAGCGATCGTTTAATAATAATAATAATGTATCACGTTTTACAAGTTCAATAAATTAATCCTGCGCCTGTCGTATCAACCTCGGCTTTCGTGGTAATAATCTTAACTGTCGGTGAGGTGGGGGTTACCAACCAATTCAACGCAACAGTTGAGTTCAAATTCCAGCTGATTTTTCACAGCGGGCACAGTTTACTAAGACAAAATCTGAGCCTGCAAACGATCGTTTATTTACGTAGGCAATGGTTTACTTCGACCTTATACGACAATGAAACTCCTAAACTTATAAGTGCCTATCTCTGAACTATTCTAAGATCTGTCCAGGAAGATGGTCACGCTTAAACACTATGCTGTGATGATGTGTAAAAAAACATAAAAGTATGCACCAACGTCTAACAAAAAAAAAAAAAAAATATAAAAAACAAGTGAAAAAGTCGGGCAAGCCCGAACATTTAATACCCTATACTATTTAGCTCCACAAGTTATTTATACAAATACTTTAGTTGTGTCTGTATCCGCAGGTCACTCTCATATAAGTCTCTTCGTGACATATCATTATATGGGAACGGGGTTCTGAAAATGGTCCAATCCGGTACATTTTCAATAATGTTATCCTTTGGGTCAATTTATGTCCTTGTACCAAATTTCATCAAAATATCTCAAAAAATGCGATCAGTAGCTTGAACACAAATTTACACGGACAGACGGACGGACACCGAAATTTTGATTAAATCGATTCAGATTTTGACTCGATGGGTATAATTAAAGGTAGTTGCTGTTTAGGCGTTACAAACATCTGCACATACTTAATGCACCTCCTTACCACAAGTGGTGCAGGGTATAAAAATGAAATTATCTAATGCACACATACCACACAGGTAGTTTGTAAAGGTTAAATATTGTTAGGTTTGCGCTATGTACCACATACACACACATATTCTACACAAACTGTACAAAAAAAAATTCTTTACTTTAATTGTATGTACGTGAGATGCTTCCGCAATTCAAATGATATAATGTTGTGAAGAAAGCTGCTATTACTCGTTTTGGTAAAGAACACAATTCAACGGGAGATTTCATATAAATACAATGTCAATGTTAATTATTTATTTAGTACTTGGTACAAGTAGAGAAAGCTGAGCTGTTAAGAAATTAAAAAAAAAAAAAACAAATAAAAAACTCATCCATATGGAAATTATGACGATTTTCAATCTATTGAGTATTTTAATTACATGTTGTGTAAGCACTTTAAGTGGCATAAGACTCTCTGGCGGCGGTCATATTTCCGGCAGGAGCTATAACGATATAGCCAAAGTGATAAATCCGAATCAATACACATTTCCACAGCAGAGACCATATCCAGCTCAACCGTATTGGCCTAGCGGTTAAGCCTCAGAGAAGATTTTCTACTTAACAGTTTCATGTGCTACATTTTATGATGCCGAAATCATAACGAACTGAAGGTGTTACTATATGTTTAAGATCTTTCATAATTTTTATACTCATGGGGTAATGTATGTATCTATATTTCTTATGTTATTACATTTAATAGTTTAAAATTATAAATACGTCAATAAGAGGTATACGTCCGGTTGATTTAATGTAACGACGGGAATTAAAAAGTATGTATACAAACATAAAAGGACAAACATGGTGTCCTTTTTAAGCAATGGCTACTTAACATCTCCCACTTTATGTATCTAAGGTGACCGCGAAATGGTACTAACAGGTCGTCTTCTTTCAGTAATTTTTCCTGGTAATCCTATAGTAGGAACAGGTGACCGTGGTGGAGTTTCAAACTCTTCATGTGCAGTTGCTTTTGCCATTTCAAATTCTTTCAACAGAATATCTAGTGATAATTTTGGACACAATTGATCTTCATATGCACGTATTAATTGCTTTCTGTTACCAAGATTTATTAGTACGTTATGAAAGCTTTGTTCAGTTTGAAATCTTTCGCATATACGTTATCGCCAGTGTTATATACTATTGCTTTGGTACCATGTTTTTTATTATATTGGTTTTCCATTTTGAAATTTCGATTATGTTCGTTTTGTTCACATTTGTATAGTAGATCAAGTTGAACTCGGTACCATTAGGTGTATTTGGATTTAATGTTGATTTGTATACGAGTACTTCTAAAAATGTTTGTAAAATTCCTTGGGAGTTTCCTCCTTCCCCTTCTAGTTTTTTTAATGCACGTTGTGTGCGTAATGCCTCGTTGCTAACACCAGTGTTGCAGCTGCTCTGAACAGAACTGAGTTCCGTTGTCTGAGACTATTTGTTCTGGATTCTCAAAATAAGCACAAATCTCGTTTAAGATTTTAATGGTAATGTACGTTGTTGTTGTTTGTGTTGTACTGATAAAGTATAGAAGATTTATTGACACATGGTGGATATTCAATATTTAGCCTAAGTCAAATATAACTCTTTTACGCTCATAATATATATATTTTTTTTTTAATTTCATTATATTTGTAAAAGATTTTTAAAAAGCCTTAAAGAATAAACTATTCTAATTATTTTAGTTATTTGCGTTCAACAAATACCGCTTAAGAAAAAATCCAATTGCCAAATTTCAGGCAAAGTGGTAAGAAACGCATTGCCACGATAAAGTACATTTGTTAAACGGCATATTAAATGTGGTACATCTTTTAACTGTGGCAATGGATTCTCATTTAAAATGCCCACAACTTGAACAATGAGAGGTTTGACTTCGGAAAATTTCTTATTCGCCAGTAACATCGATAATTCACGCATAGCCGAACAATATTCATCATTTGGTGTGGACTTCTTACTGAAAATATTACATCATGAGAGAAATTCTTTTGCTTTACAAGTTTCCTTTATTACCTATTAATGGGAAACATGGCAAATATCACGATTGCTAAACAGCGCGTTAACACTTTACGGCTAAATACACATAAAGAGAGAATTAATCGATTAGCACATATGCTTATAAAAAGTGATTGAAATATATAGTTTTACAAATCTAAAGGCACAGAGGTATACAGCGGACAGACAGACAGACAGAATCAGTTATCGATACTGATTCAAAATTTCTACTTTTCCGCATAACTGCAGATATCTTCTAAGTATTTCAAATGTGGCATAGTGGCAGGCATGGTTAGGACGCCATGGAGCGTCCACTTTAACAAATAATTAAAACATTTATAAAACATTTTACTTTAATGAAAAAATTCTACAAAAATAGATTTTTTGAAATTTTTTCAATTTCAAATATCTGCTACGTTTCGACAACGTACGTACAGTCTCACAGATGGACTTTGGTGTTGATCAGATACAGGAGTGTTATGCTCTTAAATTTTATGAGCTTGAGACTTCAATATTTGTCTCTTCCAATATTTCTATTTATATATTTCCTCAATAAATGCAATAATTTTATAAGAAATTTATATGGATTCTGGCTAAAGCACCGCTAATATAAACGTAAATACGAGTATATAAATTTCTTGTAAAATTATGGAATCTTTAAAGTGACACAACAGAAGCACTTGTTGTTGTTATCATTTTCACCTAATTCAATCATTAATATAATGTATGAATAAAAAAAAGAGGAACATTTGACAACACTTACAGACTAGTTACAATGTCCTTCTTGAAACCAATGGCACCCAATAAACCGTCGCTCCAACCTTCTGGCTGATTTGATATTGCCTGAAGATGCCGAGCCAACATATATAACGGTTTCTTAACGTTAACAGGTTCACTCAAGTGTATTTTACAGCTCCAAGCAATCATACAACCCCAAACAACAGCTAATTCAGGCTCTGTTTGAGGTCTAAAGGTTTTTTGTTTTTTTTTTTTTTCACATAAATATTAGAAATAAAATACACTTACTCCGTTTTTAAACTTGTAACCAATTGACTTAAGTCTTGAAGAAAGGTAATGCGATCACCATTGGTAGCTAACTTTTCCATTTTGTATAAAATAAAAACATTTAATGTTAAAAAACATTTGAAACTCATTATGGGCATTAATTCCAATTTATCCAATGATCCTTTTAAAAGTTGTAACAAATTTGTCCAAGTAGGTGTATGCCAATCCAGACTGGATTGAGAAGAGCGGAAATAAAAGTAAATGGTAGCCTCAAGTAAATGATATATGCCACGTATTAAGGCCTTCATTGCACCAATAGCACTTAAAATGCTACACACAAAAATATTTCCTGGTAAAGCAACGTTGCATACATAGTTTTTTAAGCACTCCAAATGAACACTGTAATCAAATAATTAAATAGGACATATAGGAAAAGGAATAAAACGAAAGAAATTATATTTGACTTGGGCCAAATTTTGAATACCCGCTACCTTTGGGCATTGGGTTTGCTCTTGAGGCATTTTTTATTTAAAATTTTAAATCCTTGTTGTCCTTTTTTAACAAAAACTAAAAAAAATATTTGTGTTACATGTGTTCCAATTTTTAGCTTTTTGTCGATGGTAGTTTTTGAAAAAAAAAAACTTAAGAAAACCACCTTCCCAAAAAAAACTGACTCTTCTTCGATTTTTATTTCATTGCGAGCGTATCCTTCAACCGTTTTTTACCATTTTCGGAACGCTCTAAAACTTTCAATAATTCGATCATCTTTTTACCACTGGCAGACGGACTGAATCGACTAAGATTTCGATTTGTCACTAACGCCCCCTTCTGAAAGTTACAAATGTTTTGCCAAACGGAGGATATCCCAACTGCCAGGTAGTGAGTATGAAAATACATACTTGGAAGTTTCTTCACTCTGTGTTTGCATGGGTAACAATATTTCCAACATTATGTTATGAGCTTCAATTTTCTGCTCCTCACAACTTTTTATAGCAGTTAGTGATTCATTTAAAGATTTTATTAGATCAACAAAGGCTTTCGCAACAACAGAAGGAACCACTTTAGCGGTCAACAATTTCGGATTTTTAATAATGCAGGATCGTTGTAGATGCACCATCCATTTTGTATAAAGAAGCCGCTTTTGGGAAAGTTGTGCTACGTCATTCAATTGTTTAGGCTTTAGGCCACAACACAGTGCTATCAAACTATAAAAACTTTTCCATTAATATCGTATTAAGGATTTTATAATTTGTTTTCAAACTTACTCCAGAACAGCTCTATCAACATAATTAGTTTCTTCGGGAATTTTTAAAACAACACTTGGTTCAATTGTATTCGAAAACCATTTTAAAAGATGTTCAATTTCTGTATATTCTACCAAATTCCATGGATATTTATTAGCTTCTTCTAAAATTTTACTGGTATTTATGTGCATGTGAATATTGGGTTCAAAGGCGATTTTTACAAATATTGTAAATAAACGCGACATTGTTGGGGAAAGTGATGTTTTTGGTATGGCTATGAAAGTCTCTGAAAACCACTGCTTCCAATCGATGCGTATGAATATGTGTCCCAACATTGCATGGGATTCAGGTATAAACTAAAATATAACAAAACAAACAAAAAAATAAGAAACATGTGAAAATGTTATAGTCGATTAATCATATACCCTACAACACCTACAATTATTTTAGTTGTATCAGTAAACGCGAGGCATATAAGTTACATCGGGTATGAAATGAAAATGGATTCTAAAAATGGGCTGATTAAGCCAATTTATGTCAAAAAATATTAAGAATTGCTTCCTTTTGTGGGGGGGAGGGGGGATTCTAATTTTGGTCCGATTTGGTATATTTTCAATAGAGTTCCTCTTTGGCCCAATACATACAGATTTAATCAAATTATATTAAAAAATGCAACCTTGGGCATAAAATTTACATGGACAGGCAGACGGACATGGTTAATTCGCTTAAGATGCTGATCCAGAAAATATATATTTTGTGCGTTTCATGACTCCACTACTTAGCTGTTAAAAACGTTTTGATAATGTAAGTATATACTCCCAACCTCAACTGTGCTTACCTTAAACAAACTGTCGTAGAACAATTGTATATGATCAACATTGGGTTTAAACAACTCCCATGGCAAATTAGCAATATTTTCATGCAGTGGTTCATATATGTACGACTTCACATGAAGTACAGCAAAATGATGTATATACCAAGCAAATGTATGACCCAAAATCTTTTGAGAAACTGCAAATGAAATAATTAGGTAAAGGAATGCATTATAAAAACCTGTATTAATAATAATAATACTTGGCAAATTTCCCAAAGTGTACTTTAAAGTGCTTGTAAATGATTTCAGCATAAGGTGACTGCTTGGAACATATTGTTTACTCCAGGGTAATAGCATTTTCTTGGTATCGCTATCGGCTAACTCACGCAACCAATTAGAGGTACGTTCTCGTATAGTTTCCTCCGTATAAATTATGAGCCAGGGCGCGTACATATCAATAATGGAACCGAACACTATGTCACAAACTGTATAAAAATATTATAAAGAGAATAAAAACGTATGTTTAAAAAAATATTTATGTGTACTTTGGTCTGCCAGCAAGTCCTGATAGGTGCAAATGGCTTTCACCACAATGCAATGACCAAAGCAGTAAAACCACATAGACAACACTTGACAATATTTATGATGTTTGGGATAAAGACCGTGTAAGCCATAACGTAAACGTTCTCTTTGAAAGTGTTGACCAAACATTAAGGCTGTATCGGTGGCTGCTTTCAAAGTAAACAGGTTTTGACGTGTGGAAAATGTAATCGCAATATCATTAATCTTTAAATGGCTGGCATCGTCTGGCATTTGTTCACAACCACAACTAATTAGTAGAGAATTTAAAAGGTCCAGCAAGACTACTGGCATAAGTTTCTGATCTGAAGAACGCTGTAAAATCAGTTCCATTACTTCGCCATAATGCTCCGGAAAATCATATTGAAAAATGTGAACTAAATGACGTCTAAATAGATCTTGTAACAGATCAGCTTGGCTTCGGGGGGATGGATGTGACCAACATTCTAAGCCTTGCAATATTAGCAGCAACAAATCGTTAATATCGAATAATTTTGGACGATATTTCTGCAGCCAAGTAACTAAATCAAACTAATTATAAAACATTATTATTATTTATATATGAATTAGTAAAAATTCGTAAAAATATCCTTCTGCAGTATTTACCTTTGAGAATAAAACAAATAACGTGTTGATGTCGTACTGTTTTAAATACGAATCAATGAGAAACTTGTAGTTTTCAATGAAGAATTGCGGCCTTGTGTGACTAGGCGCAAATGCAGCGGACAATTGCTCCAGCAAGTCGGGCCGTTTCAATGTCACTTTTAATATATTCAAACCTTGATTTTCCTGATCTTGTTTTATAAAATCCTAATTAAAATATATACGAAACTCTATTAATGCTGACCGTTCATTGTTTTACAACTCACCCCCAAATCATTTAATAAATCTGAAAAGACTCTATTCGTAGCCTTGAATTTCTTGACTGTATCATCCATATTCTCAACAATGTAGTAGAAAAACTCTACACCAATGTCATTGTAAAGTTTCTCGGCACCCGCCAGATTTAATAGCATTCTAAGGTATTTATAGAAATTCATAAAAATATTTATCATTTATTTCCATTTGCCCTCTCAGTCCCAAAAGTTACCTCGCAATTGTTTGTATTTCTTGTACACTAAGAGCAAAACCATCAACATGTGCATTCAACATCCCATTAATAATTGCATCGTGTCGTTCTTGATAGTTATTCAGTTGCTGTTCCACGTAGACATCTTTATGTACTTTTTCCATTTTTTTAACAATACTTGCTGGGCAGTTGCATTGACCATACCTTGCGGAACAGCCTTTATAACACATCTCTTCATAGGGCTGCATTTGATATAGTTTTACTATGTGATCGCTATAATCACCATGGAGAGAATTCAGTTCGGCAATTTTGTGATCAAAGTTCCTGCAATTAAAAAAAAATGTTTAAGATTAAGTTAACAACAAGTGAAACAAATAAAAAATCGATCTATCATTACGCAGTTGAGCATCACTCTACTCGTACACTCTGAACAAAGGAAAAAAGATAAACGAGCAAAAAAGCTATATTTGGTCAAATCGATATTTCAATTCTTGGGCCTTCGCAATATATTATAATATACTTTGTGGGGGTCTCCGTCGCCCTCTCTCAACCGTTACAATCATTTTGACAAAGTTCCTCATAAATGGGTTTAAAAATACCTCAAATTCATTTAAATGATCATTTCTAGAATATTAACATTTTTTGGGGAGAGGCAATATTATACATTTTTGCCTAAATAGAGAACACAATCACTGGTTCATCATGTGCGTGAGTACAAGGAATGCTGATTTTCATTCTATTCCATTAAGTTTAAGGATGCTCTCTGTATAAGGAAATACAGCCTAATTATTGATGTCATTGGTGAGTCAAGCCCCTTCCGCTATCTTTCTAAAAACACATTCTCAAAAATACAAAATTATTAGCAACAGTTTTGCAGGTTATGATTAATGCCATAATGGCTCTAGTTATGTGTAATCATTTTCATTGTAGCATAATTTATGGTGCTAAGTGGTGTAATGACTATAACGTTTTCACTTGTTTTAAAGAATGACTGATCATGCCCATTTTTACATTAAGTACTTACGAAGCTGTATTTCTTAGTACAGTTAATTTCTCTTCCAAATCCTTTATAGTATGCTTCGTTATGGTTAATTCTACACATTTAGCTGGCTTCATATATTCGGGTGGGGGTAAACGTTTATCATATGAACTTAATAGCAATTTAATAGATTCAATGGGGGATGTTTTCATACGGGATACTATTGGAATATGTAACGGTTTCGAATAATTTAAACGATAACATTTACGCATCCACTGTTCAGCCTGATACCGTTGTTCTTTACGTATGGCTGGCAAATATATATATTCCATCCAGTATTGCTACAAAAATGAAAACAGAAAAATTGTCAAGAATACGAACAATTGTTCTTTTCATTATTAACGTACTGTGCAGCCATTAAATATTTGTTTCAATTTGTCACCATTATATTGCGGGTGGAAATTCTCTACATCATTATTGAATTTATTAATAGATGTGTCCTCTAACCATACCAAATACGATTGCATTAATCTGAAAGTGGGAAGAAAATGAAGAAATTATTAATAATTTTTATCTTTCCCCCAAATAAACCATACTTGGCACAATTGCGATAATGATAAGCTAGAGCATCATCTTTAGCATTTTTTGTCGCTTCATTTTTATACAAAATCTCGGCCGCTTTTAAATTATTCTTAATTAATTTCATTAAAGTTATATTATAGTCATAAAATTTATCAGCCACTCCGAAATCCTGTTGAAAACTGTATAATATGAAGGATTTATTAAAATTTTTACTAATTCTTTATATGACACTTATTACCTGTTGTCGTTATGGTGTGCGGGCACTCTAGCTAGATACAACTCGAAAAACTTTTGTCCTATTATGGGGTATAGAGGACGATTTATATCTATACTAGCCAATAAAGTTGCATATTTGTATAGGCACAACTTATCAGCTGGGTACGCTGGTAATTTAGTGATTTGAAAAGTTTTCTAAACAAGTCTTTTTATTATTAAAATTAACAAAAAAAAAAACTATATTTGGCTGAGGCCAAATCTTAAATACGCACCATTGATGCCTCAAAGCTTTCTGAGGAGTACATATGTCAATAAAGTCATTGGGAAAATTTACTTTAAAAAGGTTTGTTTATCTTTTATTGTTGCATTTGTTGGATGTTGCCCAATTTCAAAACCCACCACTGTTGAAAATTACTAACACTTCTGCCCAATTTGGATAGGATATCTCAATATTCCCGATGCAGGAATAGGCGGACAGACAGACATGGCTAGATCGACTCAGTATTATGTAATATATATCTCCACATATATATCATGATGGGTATATAAATCAAAAACCAAGACAATTGAATGAAATATTCTATAATTACCTTTAAAACTGTCTCCAAATTAGTTTTACTGCCAGCGGCTCTTAGTTGTCGCAAAAATTCCATCCACATTAAAGAATCTTGACAACGAAATTCAATTTCTAATAATACCAACGCTAACCAAGGATGTTGACCAGATATAACGGGTATTTTAAGATTATAATTTGAAAATAATCCTTTTAAGCCCCTATTCGAAATCTTCCAATCGTTACATTCTTTATAATAATTGGTGAAATATTCGATTGTTTGATTATAAGCGTCAGGAAACTGAAAAGCTATTTGTAATATTTTATCCAAAATATAGACCACGTACGTGTTTTGCCAATTGGGTAAGGCGGTTAAAGAGTTCAGCCATACATTGATTAGATTTAAAGGAGATGTAAGACCATAACTAAATGATGTTTTATTGAAATTATTCATTAAAGTTTTGTTAATGTGTCCTCAGCCTTACCTTGGATAACAAGTTATTTGATGATGTATCATATTTTCTAATAATTCCAAAACTGGTCCTACACGATTCGGATAAATCACATCTTTAGCCATTTTCAAGTAAGTTTTATCCGCATTTAACAAAGTCAGTAATATGTTATGAAATCTTAATTAATTAAAAGAGTTTAAATGGACAAATTTATGTGAGTTTTATGTGAGTATCACATCAAATTTCTTCTTTCTTGTTGTAAACATTTTGGTACTACATATATTGTGTTGAATAACTAACTTACGCATTAGTATTTGCCAAAGTATCGGGAATTTCCAAAAATAGCGGTACAATCAATTCCAAGCAACGAATAACAGCAGCATGTCTGTGATCATGTAACAATCTTTGCATTAGCTCAAGACCTTTTTGACATATCAACGGTATAGAGTGGCCGTGCAATGATACTAAAATACCCACATAAACTGCCAATGGGCGATTGTCCGTAACACCTTGATAAATCAAGTCCACCCTCTCCAGTTCTGGGGTAAACATTAGCCCTTTGGCAGGATTTTGTAATACTTTCTTAACCGTTTCAACATTTTGATCCATTAAATGTAAACGTAACAATGACACAATGCTCCAACACCATGAACTAAATTGTTCTTTGGTTACTAGAGAGAAATCTATTAAATTTGTAACTTGTCGAACACTCTCCGATATACCAGAAACGCCAATAACTTCGGGTGCATGTTTAGTTAAAGCTTCACTTATTAGACAAGCCATCCGTATATGAATGTTGTGGGGTAAAAATAAACGCTGATCAACATCGAAACCCCAATTCAAATGGCTGATAATCAGACGAGCTAATAAGTTTTCCGAAGATTTGAAATCAAAGTGCAGCAACCAATTCGATAGGATTTCGAAACTGGTCATGTCGGGTTTCCAATTTTCCAAAGGCAGTGCTTTGTATAAATAGTCGACATTTTCAGTGCTGGAAAAGCACACTTTCAAATGCGTTAACAGACAAGACATTAAGTCGCCATAACAGAGAGCTAAATTAACCAACACATCGCGAGCGGCTTTATAGCATATATCACGTGTATAATGATTGATATAACCAATCTGAAATATAATTTTAATAAAATTCATGTAGAAGTGTTGAAAGTGCATTTTTATCAACCTGAAATATATGTAAAAATACGGTTTTAATAAGATCCCAATCCTTAGCACTATCACGATCATTGGCCATTTCAAAAAAGGCCTGCAACAAATAATACAGATCCTCGGCTGAAGAGTCGGCATTTGCCACATTGAATTTTGACCACATATCCGGTCCGATAACAAGTTCTATAAAGTCTATGTTCATAAAAAAAAATTGCTTTAAAATACTTTTTTATTGGCGGGTGATTGGTTTAAGAAAATACCTTCGTGCGGCTTGCTGAATTCTGTTGGAAATCCCACATTTAAATAATAAAATATTTCCCAAATAGTGTCTGTATCCATATCGTAGTATGGCAGTAGAGAGAAGTATTGCCAGGTGGCCAAATTTCGTGTCCGATATATGTACGAACAACCTTTCATTAGGAAAACGTTATACTCCAGCGCTAAACGTTCTAGCAATTCTTTATCTTTGCCAATATTGTTGTTCCTAAATTAAATAATACTTTGTTTTAAAAATAACAACAGATATAAACGCATAGATCACTTGAATAGTTCCAAATAAGCTGAGAAATATTGCAAAGCATGTCTCATAAGTCGTCCCAGACGTTTGGCCAAATGTTTATAGCGTTCTGTATTATACGTCAACATACCCTGACCAAACAAGTCGACTAGTTGCTGGAAAAATGATAGAACTTGTAGTATTTGTTGAGCCGTTATTAAGTCCGCTTCAAGAATGTAATCACTTAGAAATTCCTCGATAGCTAAAGCTGATCTAAAAAATTCAATTAAACGAGAATTAAAAATACTAAGTAATTATTATTATCAATCGATTTATTTAATAATAAACAATTAAAAATATTTTTAAAAAAATGTATGAAAAATTCCAACTAGAATACGAAAAGTTTTACTTGGGTTACAACGAAATAAAATACTCTGTTTCGAATTCTGAGTTTTTCCAGTAAACTTAATATCCACAACTTATAAGTGAATCCAAATCCGGACTTAGTTTTTTTCTATTACACGCAATTGCTATGAATGCTTGGATAGAGAAATTGGAAGCAAAAACAATCTTAAACTATACAAGATAGAAGAAATGAACCAGGATTTGAATGCACATCATTATTAGGTTTTTGTTCTCTACATAATAGTTTTCTGTTGATCACAGTTATGAAAAAAGTACTTGAACCACAAAACAAATTTTAATGTATGGACTTACAGACATATTACAAATTGATACAATCATTTTATGAGTAAATATTATAGAAAATAAATGACAATAAGAAGAAGAAGAACTTTACCTAAACAAGTCTTCGAAAGGTATTTGATTGAGTAGCGCAATTAAATCATTTTCCTTTAAACCCACACAGTCACCGGTGGGCGTGTGCTCATCTTCACCTTCCGAATCGATTAGAGTCCAACGCTCCTCCTTCACCGGATCCGTGATTTCCTTATGAGACTTTTATTTATCACTTCACAAAATTTTTATAATCAATGTGAATTAAAAAAAATTTTACAAACCTGTAAAAAGTCTCCCAAATAGTCATTACGTTTAGCAATCGGCTTTAATAGAACTTTCAACACTGACATGCACAATTTAATCTCAGGCGATTGTAGAGGTAGTGGTATATTGTTGGTGTGTGCTACTAATTTGTTGTTATTTTTGTTAATAGTTGAGCAAGGTAGTTGTATAAATTCACTGGCCCAATTACCGACACCGCTTGGGCAACGCAATATATTCAAAATTAAAAACCAATGATCTTCTTTGGTGGCCATAAGCAGATAGAAGGATATCACTCTTTGCAGCCATACTTTTAAATCGTCAGCGAAATTCTATTATTCGAAAATAATCTTTATTAATGTTATTAAATTTTTTTAGACGTCCGAAATCCCACAAAGTTTACCTAATCTGAATTAACAAGTCAGCCATGTCTGTATGTCTGTCTATTCGTAAGTGTGTGTTCTGTGGTAATTACTCTTTGGGTTGCAAAAATTCAGATCGGGGTTAAGCTACACATCTTTGTATTGAAATTTGGTAAAATCAGTTAAACGACACGCCCACAACTTAACCAAAAAATAAAGAAGAGTAATTTTTTAGGTACATTTTACGCATTACTTATAAAGTACAGAAGATATATATACTCCTCGGGAAGCTTTGGGGCATTTATGGTGCTAACTCAAGATTTGTCCTAAAACTTAATATCGTTTTTGCCTTTATTACCTTATTGGGTGATAGCTTTCGAGAAAAATGAAATAATATTTTAAGGGCTGTTCGTATATGTGTCGCACACTGTAATTCATTTTCATCCAAAGACTGTTGCAGTCTACGATCTCCTTGGCATTTAGTGATATTGTTACCTAATGGGAAATTGATAATGTCATCGATAATATGTTCAATCTGAAATAAGGTTAAAAAAAAAGCAATAATTTAAACATCAGATAGAGTCTAAGAAGTTGTGGCAAAAAAACTGTTTACATGACGTAGAAACCGCCGGTCGGTCTAATGCTTATAATAAATGTATTTTCGTACCCATACCGATTCGAATTTTTACCTTGACTTTTTCAATTTTTGCATTGATTAAATTTGTGATATAAGTTTCCGTTATGATTCCAAATAAATCCCCTAGAGCCGATATAAAGTCCAATCGTTTAGCTTCATCGACCTTCATAATACTAAAATCACGTACAATAAATATATTATTTAAACGTGCTCTCTTATTACAAACACTTACGTATACGTTACAGTCTCTTTCACTTCAGTGCCACAACCACAGCGTCCACTACATGTTTTTGTAATTGTTTCTGGTGTCCATATTGTTTGTTCTAGGGTTTCGCCTTTCTGTCGAAATTTTGTTATGTCGTGAGCATTCATCGTTAATTTACTTTGTAAATTATAGTACTGTTGTAGAGCATTATACAATGGATCAGAATCATGTGGTTCCAACAGAGAATTCATTAAAAACTCCAATTCAAATTGTTCCACTTGTTGCAATTCGGCACAATGATAAAATTGTTTTAATTCTTCCTCATTGAATGGTTCGAGTGCAGTGCAAGTTAAACGAAAACCTAGCGTACGAATGCGCGGTGATGTAAAAACAACTTTGGATGGAGATTCCTCTTGTTCATTTTGTAAGGACACCAGGTTGGGATATTGTATCAAAATATTTTCAGTTATAGGTGGTGACGTTACTATGTCCAAACTAGCTGGGGGAGCTGTTGGTCCAATATCCTCTAATATATCCGACGCAGGCTTTGTTAATTCCCCTTTTTCTTGGACTTTTTCTTCATCATTTTCTTTCAATTCATTTTTTTTATAGTCTGATGCTATAAAGCACTCATTGCTAATTATAGTTTCCTTATCAGCAGCTCTACTATTTAAAAAAGGTTGCAATTTTTCCGATTTTTCTTCTTTAGTAACAGCATCATTTTTTGTTACAACGTCATCATTATCCTCTTTAATTAAGGGCTTTGTTGATTTCTTCGTTTTCTATTTTACAACCAAAATAAAATGTTAATACTTTGCATATTATTCTAAAACTTATAAATTTTATATTTTACTTTTTCTTTCGGCTTTTCTAAAGTCGCCATAGTTGTGCTGTTGTTTTATTTATTTTGTGGTATATTTTTCTTTATGTTAATAAAAGTGCAATTGCCGCATAACTTTATTGAGTGACAAAGTTCGTTTGGATATATATGTTTTTATTTATTTGCGTATACTTTTGCTATTGTTTACCTTCTACAGCCAATTATCTATTGTTTATGTAAAAATCCCCTTTTTCATGTAGACTAGAGATGGGGTAATCTACGCATATAATCTAATCATCACACACTTATAAGCATGATAAGAATAACATATCATATCAAGTGTAAAAAAATTAAAGATATGCAACATTAAACGATAGTTAGTTGATTTTTTTTTTTTGGCGTAACAATATTAACCATACACATGTTTGAACTCTTATACATGATAATATCGGCTGTTATACATTTTCTTTAATTGCAGGAGAAATTCTATAACGGACGGATCGTAGTGGCATACTGATCGATTTTTTTTAATCCAATTTTTTTAAAGATTCTGGTGAAAATTTCGGTTAAATCGACTTTTAAAATTAATTAACTACATATAAAAATACATTTCCCTTTTGTAATTCTCTCTCAGGGAAAAATATTTCTTTTACTCTTTCACAGTTTTGCCACTGCGACAAAACAAATATATTTGCTAAGTATTGTTGTTAACTTGGCGCACTTATAAATAATATGCTTCGCAGTAGTAAAAGCAAAATAAAGTGGGTTCATAGTTCGTGATAAAGTCTAAAAAATTGTTTTTATGACATTTCTTCTATCTATTCAAATAGTACAATTGCAAATAATTATTTAACCTAATTTAACCTTCTACTACATTTAATTTCTTCAATATCAAAGTTTTCATTTAAAACGTAAGTAAAATAATATTATGAAAGCCAATGAGTAGCTACATTTGAGGTAAGTGCTAGCTTGGATACCCTCCACTTTGGTACGACTTCAACAGTAATTAACTCCGCACTGGAAATGCTCAAAAATTTACATGAATTTTGCAATTTTTTGCTTATACTGACCACATATTTCATTTATTTTTCAAATTTAAATTCAAATTGTGGCGCTAGGCAAGAACGTACATACTATATATCTAATTGCAAACAATATAACAAACTTAATATGCGTTAATGAATTAAAGTGGAGGGTGTAATAATCGCCTGATTATGTATTGTTTAATGAAATAAATTAATATGTATTAGATAATTGACTGCTTAATTGATAATACTTGCAATTGCAGTTATTCACCATGCCTGCTACTCTGTTACCTGGAAATATTGTTTATGGAGGCCCACTTAAGAATTTCGAAACGAAATCTTTTAAATCATTGGGACACTATATACTTGAGAAATATAAAGGGTTTGGAGATAAAACTGTCCTAGTATTTATCTAGTTATTCCTAAATGAATGCAAAGAAAAGTTGTGAATAACTGTTTTTCAAAATATTTCCTTAGATAAATGCTGCTAATGGTGCTGAATATTCGGCATCTTTTATGTATAAAACTATTATAAGAATGGCACATGTTTTAAAGCATTTAGGCATTGGGGCCAATGATGTGGTGGGATTGATAGGTGAAAACAGCTTTGAGTTTGCCATCACAATGTTTGCAGCATTCGCTAATAATGCTACTGTAGCCCCTATGAATGTCACCTACTCAGATCGTAAGCATTTTAGTTAAACGAAAAGCAAGAAAATTGTTATCGGTTAAGAGACTTTCTTTCATTTTATTCAAACAGGTGAAATTCATCACGCAATTAATTTATCTAAACCGAAAGTGATATTCGCCTCTCAGGGGTCCATTGATATTGTTACAAAAGTAGCTCAACAAAATCCATTTATTAAAAGTGTTATATTGTTGGACAAACAAAATGGACCGAAAAAAGTTTTATCCTTTCATAATTTGCTGGAGAGTCATGAAATTCCATCAGCAGATTCTTGGGAATGGCTACCAGCCAATAAAAATGAAGATGTAGCCTTAATTGTTTGCTCATCTGGCACAACTGGTTTACCAAAGGGTGTACAAATAACACAAAGTAATGTTTTGTATTCACTGGATTCTCAAGAGTAATTTGACCACTTTGTTGATGCAGTTTTAAGAATTCGATTTATTTTATGCAATTTCTGTACATTTCCAGTGATCCAACGGGAATTCCGCTAAGTGAAGTTAGCATTCTAACTGTTATACCGTGGTTTCATTCCTTTGGCTGCGTCAGCTTAATTTTTTGCTCTTGCTTGGGTACATGTTTGGTATTTTTACCAAAATTTGAAGATCATTTATTTTTGAGTGCCATCGAAAAATATCGTGTGATGAGTGCTATAATGGTTCCGCCATTAATGGTATTCTTGGCTAAACATCCCATGGTCAGTAAATACGATTTATCCTCGTTGATGATGCTGTTGTGTGGAGCTGCTCCTTTGAGTAAAGAAACTGAGGATCAAATTAAAGAACGGTGAGAATATTTAGCAGTATTTCAGCTCTTCACTCTCTGCTTCTATATATATTATATTTTTTTTTTAAATCCTACACCTCATAAAATAATTAAGATTTGAGGGTGTGTGTAACTCCTAAACCGTTTTTTTATTTTTTAGCATTGGTATACCAATTATACGTCAGGGCTATGGCTTAAGTGAAACAACGCTAAGTTTAATGGTACAAACTGATACGGCATGTAAACCGGGCAGTGTTGGAGCGTTAAAAGTAGGTCTTTATGCCAAGGTTACTGATCCTGAAACGGGCAAAGCTTTGGGCCCCAATCAACGTGGAGAACTCTGCTTCAAAGGTGATTGCATTATGAAAGGTTACATTGGCGATGTTAAATCGACGCAAAGTGCTGTGATTGATGGATGGCTGCATACTGGCGACATTGGTTATTTTGATGATGACTTTGAATTTTTTATTGTGGATCGTTTGAAGGAATTAATTAAATATAAAGGTTATCAAGTGCCGCCGGCCGAAATTGAGGGTCTATTGTTGGTGCATCCCAAAATTAAAGATGCTGCCGTAATAGGTAAGCCGGACGAGGAGGCTGGTGAATTGCCAATAGCGTTTGTTGTTGTACAACCCAACGTTCAATTAACTGAACAAGAAGTTATTGATTTTGTGACGGAGCATGCCTCGCCAGCTAAACGCTTAAGAGGCGGTGTAAAGTTTATAGATGAAATACCAAAAAATGCAAGCGGTAAAATACTAAGACGTTTATTGCGCGACATGTTAAAGCAACCGAAGGCTAAATTATAAAGAAATGTTGCAATAATATTTATAATTTACATAATTTTTATACCCACCGTCATGTAAATCACTTTGTCAAATTGTTTGCAACGCCTAAAACGAGGATTTTTCGGAGACCCAACAATATATAATATATTCTGAATCAGCATTGAACGCTGAATAGATCTAGTCATGTCTGTCTGTCCGTATGTCCGTGTGTGTGCCATGGTAAGCAGTAATCTTTTGGTCTCGAAAATTCAGTTTTCCACAATACAAGAAAAACTAAAAATGACAATTTTTTTTAAGAAAATTTCCCTCAGTTCTTAAAAAGTAGAGCAGAAGATGTATAATCCTGGGGAAACTTTGGTGCATTGATGGTGGGTATTCCATATTTGGCCCTCAGCCAAATATAGTTTTTTATTTGTTTGTATATAACATGTTTGTTTCATTCAATGTTTTCATTCTTGTGGGCTTTTTGGTACCATTTATTTTTAATCTAATAAACTGTAATGAAATCAATTTTGAATTTTTAATGAAGAAGAGAGAGGGGTGCTTGTTTCCTTTAAGAACATGAATTACAATCATGGTAGTAACATGGCATACATGGTCAGATAATACAAATCAATTGGAAAGGAGGGTTATGTGAATCCAAGTTATCTTGTAAATAACTATTCCTCAGCTATTGTTGTTAAAAAATATTAACAAATGCGAATTTTCGCCACTAGAAATTCCTTCACATGAACAAGTTACACGGGATCATGGTCCGGATAGATCCATTTTCAATTTAGTGATCGGTTTTATGGCAAATTTTTATTGATTTATTCAAATAATGCATCCCATACCTTGAATGACTCTTTTTAGCTGTTCAGGTGCAACAACTGGTGTAGGGTATAAAATCTTCACTTTAATCACTTTAATAATAAATATTTGTTTTTATTGTTCATAATCTCACTACTTGTTTTATTAAATATTTCCAACTGTAATTTATTTTGTAGGTAAGTTTTTTTCGGGTGTATATAAGGTTTCGTTTTTGGTAGATCAAGTGGAAAATAATTTTAATAATTAGTAATATATAAATGTTATATTATGTATGTATGTATATATTGTGACTTGATAAATCTATTAAAGTTTATGGGATAGAATTTTAAAAAAATATATAACGGTTACAATGCAATACTAATCTTTGTATTGTACAGTGTCATGATGACACCGCAATGTTTTACCCAAAAAGTATGTTAAATAAATGTTCAGCTACTATAACGATGCAACAATTGTTTTTCCTTTAATTTTATTTATAAATTTCACTAATTCAAAAATGAACATACCTACGAATGCCTAGTATATGTATCTATATGACACTATTTTTACTTTTAATTTTTTTTTTTTTAATAAACTCTTGAAAACTCGAAATATTGTAATCACGTTGGCCTTATCTATTATTATCTTAAGATGTGTTTTTGTAATCTTTTATCACATAATGAAGAGATTATAAATGTGAAGGGTTTTTCGTATTGTAAAGAGATATTTGATAACATTATTATTATTTTTTTAAAGGTAATTTTTGTATGTTTGGTTCCGATTTTAATTATATTTAATGACATATATGTATGTGAAGGTGTCTTCAGAAATTGTACGATTTTCTTAAAAATTGAACTTTCTTTTAAATTTACAAAATATTGCCTGCCCTCGTTGTTTCAAGGATAGTTATTATATGACCATGAACACATACGCAAGATGCATGCATGCGAAAATTACACATAACTACAATACTGAAACAATATGTTTCAAATAATATTTCTACGCGGTATGTATATATTTACACTTAAACTGAATCAGTATGATTGTCACTCTGGTAAAACGGGGAAGGTAGGTGGTTCAATGACGATTAATTTTAGTCTGCTATAGCATCCAACTCGTAGGCATTTAAGAAGTACGTGGATGACCAACGATAAATTTTTGTTGCGGATCATACAATGATTTCCATGCGATTAGCTTTTCTTGTGATTTTCGGTACTTCCTGCGCTAAATCATTCATACCGCTATATTTGAAATTAAATATTACCGTCTGTTGGCCAAAATTCGCTTCAAACCTGTAACAGGAAAAGCGCAATAGCGATAGCAGAGGAATGCAAAGAACGGAATATCTTTAATTATACTCACTCAGTACTTATGTGGATCTCAGGTGGTTTTCCGGTGGCGTTTTGTATTACTAAAAACATTTTCGTAACAATTTCAATGACATGACTAGTTTCGAATATGAAATCACCCTTTTTACGTCCAAAATCCGACTAAAAAACGTTCATGTACAACAAACATCGACACAGTTTCATTATAAATCACTTACCGCTCTAACGTGGAGAACTGCAATGTTGTCTAGATAGGGACTCAAAGACATTCGATAAATTTCGGTTGCTGGTACCCGATACTTGAGTTGCAACGTTCTATGATCCAGCAGTAGCAAAGAGGATGTTGATATAACTAAAAGAATGGGTACAATCTGGAGAAGCTAATGCGTTAATTATAAAGATTTTTTTTTGGCTACATCACGTCACTTAATCACCTTTCCACTCGATCTGGTGATTTTGTTAATGATATCAGCAAACACAACAAACTGGTCGTTGGTTTCTTCCACCAATTTCCGCCAATGTAGATTATGACGCAAGCGGACATAATCACCGATAAACGGGTGCGCTACACTGTGGCACACAAAGAAACATAATAAGTTCGAATGAACGATTTGACTAAGGGTCCAGCTTTACTACACTTACCTAAACGGATATATAGCCTTTCGATCTTTAAATATAATGCTTGCTGTTACCTTTTCGCGCATACGATTTCTTGCGGTTTGATCGAACGAATTGCGGTATATGTAACACTTCCAGCAGTAATAAATAGTGCGTAATAAGCGGGATGTTTCTGCGAGAAATGTTGGTGCTATTGGCCAATCCAGGGACAAAGGACTTAATGTGTTTGATGGCAAACGTAACGGTATAGTTAATAGATATTGTCGTATTTTCCAATAACGGTAACAACGCATTATCACCTCTACCGCCCAATTCACCTGTTGCTGGTATTTCACGGCACGATATTCTTCGCGGGCCTAAAGATCAATGCATACATTAGCCGATAATGCAAAAATAAAATTTTCTTTACACATATTTTATATGAAACATGCTTACAACACGATAAAGACTCCACAGGTGCCTGCGTCCAGTAGTTGAAATGCCAAAGCGACATTCCTTTTGGACGGACAAACGAGAATAATAAATGAAACATGCATTCGAAAAATAATTAAAACAAACAAGAAGAAGAACAAGACATGACAGGGAAAAAAAATTTTCTTAACTTTTATTTTTTGCATCATAAAAACTTTCATTATAATAGGACCTTATGTGGAGAGGGGTTTTAAAAATGATCCGATTATTCAAGGATGGTTTCTATTAAAAGCAATATTTGTCCTGGTACGAAATTTTATGGAAATATCTCTAAAAATACGACCTCAAACCTTTAACATGCACACAAACTTACATTAACAGATTCTTCGCGGCAAGTGATGCAGTGTATAAAAAACTAACTCTTGTACGCCTTTCCCAAGAAAATATAATTTAGTGCTGGCTATACCGAATACTTAAATCTAATAAAAATCTAAAATTCTACACTTTTTGATACTAGGAACGATCTCATGCAGTTGTTGAAAAGAATTGTAAAAATAACAATCTTACTCTCCATGTCCGCCATGCATTCGCTATTACAATTTGACTGTGGCGCTTGAGCAAAAATAACTTTCTAGCTCGATACATACGATAGACCTTTTGGATTAGTTTCGCCAAATCAGCAATACGTGCTTTGCGAAATTGCTCCAATTCATAAACGGTTCGGGGACTTCGTATAAATACATTTTTGATGCCGATAGTAAACTCGGCCGAAGGTAACGGTAGATTGCGTATGATAATGGCAATACCTTCTACAATATTGCCGCCAATATAATGTGGCCACGTGATGCTATTCAGCAACTTATAGCGTAGTAAGAACTTAGCGTGTGGCACATGAAAGCAGTGCCCTGCTCTGCACAAGTGAATCAACGGCATTAGTGACATGTAGCGCACCTGATGCTGCACCAAAGCCATATCAAATGTACGCGACTGTTTACATTCGTTGGGCTTTATGCAAAATACATAATGTGCACGTCGTGGCTTAACAATGGCAAGGAGTGCTTGCAGCTGGCTGCGACTATTCGAACTAAGAGTATTGGGTTTTTTGGTGCTCTGGCGTCGTGGATTTCCCTCCGGAAATAAACTTTGTACCAAAACTAAATTGCTTTGAAACAGCGCTGCACTGGCATATTTTGGCAGGGTGTCGGTGTTTTTTTCCAAAAAACCGCATATCGAATAATTGACCACATTTGCAAAGTGACGAATGCGAAAAGCCATTGTATTGGGCCCACAGATCATAAAGTTTGGATGGCCAGCGCAACACTGCTGGATACGTTGCAGTAATGCCTCATTAGTAGTGAGATGGAGCTCGTTAATAATACTTAATATTCCATAATTGGGTTTATCGATTAGCTCACATATGGACTCGTTATCAAAATAGTCAAGACGCGTCCATTCTAAGCCTTCACGGGCATACAGCTCTTGTTCTAATCTAAGCACGTTATTTACAAAATATTGATGAATCTTCTCCGCGCTATAGTTGATGGTGAAATGTTCAAAAGAGTTGTTGGCTAACAGTTCGAAACCAAAGAAATCCAATAAGGCCAAATTTTTTTCCCGTTGTGTGGACTTGAGCACTTCGTTAATTTTATTCACCAACCATGTAAACAGCCTGGCATACAATGTGCGACATAAAGTGTTACGAACAGCGGATGCTTGACGTGCATCCATTTCATATCCTGCAAACGTATTAATAGATAATTAGATAGATTAATTTACATATTGAATTCTAAACTGACCCACATCCTCTTGAGCATTATTTGAGCTACAAGCTCTGGTAAGGCAATTAATTAAAATGTCATCTTCCAAGTTCAGCAAAGCAGCTGTTTCTTGTACTTCTAAAAATGCATACAACAATTGCAGCTAGATGTTTATATACATTTTTTTTGCCAGCCACTGAACCAATCTTACCGTAGATATTAGATATTTGGCAGCCTTCCGTACCATCAATGTTTGTGATGGGTACAAATAGAAAATTCCCTAATTTTAGGACTGCGGCTATAACACGAAATACGCCACTTATTTCATCGCACGATAAACCCAACACCTCCAATGACTTCTACAAAACACAAAACATATTACACTCAAAAATAATTCATAACTTAATAATTTTTGTACTTTGGTGTAATGGAAATTGGTGCGATCCTCCTCTCTGGCAGTGGTATTTTTTAATATTGCATATTTCTCTACATTGCGGTACAGTTTTAAGGACTCTTAATTTGTACAAAAATATATTAAATAAAAAAAAAATAATGAACATTGACAGGATCTTTATACCCCTAATATACACGACTGACTCACTTAGAAGCTGCAAATCACCGCCTAACAGCAATTGGTAAAATATATGAAAGTTCCTTTCACCACTTGCCGTATCTGTGATACGAGTCTAAATTAAAAAATTAAATCAATTAAAATGTAATTTTTTTTACGCGATTATTAAATCGAACTTGGACACACCTTTTCCAGCATGTCTTTTCAAGGAATGGAACAGACATGAAATCGGATGCATATTTTACAAACGCATATAATTAGAACAAAAGCGTAAACTTACAGTGCGTAATATGAACACCCATGGGATCGCCTTTAAAGTCAATTTCCACATCGAACAGTTTACCCTTTAAATAAAGTAGCAAGAATTATATCATAAATAAAGTTTTGTATAAGCAGGTAGTGCGGTAAAAATTTTTGATAAAAAAGTAAAACATTACATAACGGCTCGCATTGTTATTCTTCAGAGTGGATGCATTGCCCATTGCCTCCAAAAATACATCAGCATACGAGACACATTCTCTTAAATGTTTCAAGGGATCTCGATATTTGCGGTTAGTTATTAAGGGATAGGGCGATTGCCTTGCTCGACCTTTAATTAATATTTGATTCAGTTTGTGAGCATCATATAAGGAAATGCGTGGGGTTGATACAGTTACAAAACCTTGTTCATCTTGGTTACCATAACTTTCAGTGGAATATTGACGCGACAAATTGGAGCAACTGTCGCGTTGTAAATGGGCAGAAGCTTTTAAAAACTGAGACCCATGATCGTCCTTTTCTACGCTAAACGCCCTGGTACATTTACTGTGGCCACACTGGCGACATCCAGAGCTTCCCAACTTCGGGGATGCATGAACATTTAATTGATCAGTTGAAAATGTTGATTTTGTGGAAGTGGCAGTGACACAATGAGATGCTTTATGGTGTCGGAAACATGATTTGGTTGGATGTACATCAATAGTCGGTGAAGCAGGCACCTTACCATGATGTACGGCAGTTGACGTATGCACGGTACTGTCATATGTTGACAAATTGTCAATGCTTTTATGACGGGAAAAATCAAAATCAACAGTTTTGTCCCGCACTTTGCGTCTTCCGTAGCAATCTGAACTTTCAGCGCGTAAACGCTGGGACACAACCATATCATAGCGTCTTACCGTAGAAGCTGGCGATGGTGATTGCCTTCTTTGACTTGTTGTTGGGGCGCATTCACTGTCAACTGAGGTGTAGTTTTTATAGAGTACAGCATTTGAAGCAGATCTCATAGAACAGCTACTCGAATTACGGCGGTGTCGAAGGTAGGGTGCGTCAGTATGGGATCTATTTCCAGCTATTGAGATGTTATTTGCAGAGGCTGTTATTCGCGTAAAGTCTGCGGCACTCTTTTCTTGTATTTGTGTGAGGAAGTTCACAATCATTTTAAAAGACTCCGTTTTACCTGAACCGCTTTCTCCTAAAATTTATATTTAATAATTTCTTGGATTTAATTTAAGTAATATGTGTACATGTTAAAAGTTCATACCCGTTAGAAATATACACTGATTCTCTTTTTGATCAATTAAGGATTCAAAGGCTAAATTTGTCAGACCGTAACTGAAATAAGACGAATTGTTAATTATACATAAAAATAATTTGTTTATGTTTAATATTTAATACATGTGTGGTGGAAGTTGAAATATTCCTTTGCTGCCATAGTTGCATATTGTGTCTAATGAGTGCTCTGATATGTGATGATAAGGATTAACTGCTACCACTGATGTTCCAATATAAGTCTAAAATAATAAATATATATAAATAAATCTAGTCTCACAATACAACTTATTTATGCATTTCCAAAATTATATAATCTCTTGTCCGTTATTTTATACTATATATTGGATATAAGATGTTTTTATACTTGTTTAAACTTACATATATATGATTTCGTTTGTAACGTTGATGTATATTGCTTATAAAACTATCCTCAGATAGGTTTTCCAATAATACGGAATCCCAAGTGCCGACTTCTTCTTCCATTATGTCATCAAATAACTGAACACAACAGGTTTATAAATTGACTTGAAAAAAAAAAGATAATAATTTTTATTTATTTTTTTATATTATGAATTGGATGCAAAGAAACTTACTAATTGTATACAACATGTAAAAAGGCAAAAACACTAAAGCATTTACAAATCGAGCATTATGTGATAGTTTCTATTCATTCAGAAATTATCGATTTTGTGCTTTAATAAAAAAATTAAATCATCACTTTGGGAAATTTAGTTTATTTTACAAAACAATAAGTTAGAGTTGATATTGTTCATGAAAAGAAAAAAACAACATCATTTGGTAAATAACTTATTAAAAATTATTTCACTTTTAAGTATTTTAAATATTTCATAAGCACGGCACATTGTGTAATCGAATAGTGCTATCCGAGTTATTTATTTATAATACCTGTTGAAATTTTATATTTATTAGTATAATTAAGTTTATAATTGTATGTTTTTGTGAAAGTTTTAATTAAGATTTTACACTATTTTAAGAAATTGAATTATTAATTTAAAAAACTAATGCAAAACAAAAGACTGAACAAATAACATAAAATTCAGCACAATTAAGTATTTGGACTGTGAAGTTAACAAGCGCTATATCACTCGTTGCTGTTAATACAGAGATGTTATTAGTTTACGGTTAATACAAAATTTTTAGTTCTTCCGTTTCCTTTTTATTTTAACGTACATTGGAAGTGCACATTCTAGTTATATGTATATAAGCGCGCGCATTATATATAATAAAACAATATCTACAGATTGTTTTCGTTTATTATATTAATAATTAAGCTTAAATAATTAATTAATTACTGCCAACAATATTTTCATTAAAAATATGTACATATTCAATTGGTTTTGCTTTTTGGCGGTTATAATATTAATGGGAAATTATTTCATTGTGTTGTTTATTATTCTGCCAATTTTTGATAGCTTTATTAATAATGACGGCGTCTTGGTCCTTTATCTAAAATGAATAAAAGTAACAATGTTTTATTATCACGCGAAAATAAAAATGAACACTTGCCTGTTCTACCAGGGTTTTAAATTCTTGCCACGTATTACACTTTAATACATTTTCTTTTAAAGCTTTAGATAACTCCAGGAAAACAAAAACTACAATTTTTTTAGAGCCGCCACAAATTTTATCCCACATTCGTACTATAGTGCACTCGCTAATTACACCAGCGAAACATGTTATGTACCACTTGTCGAGCGTGTCCTTATAGTTGAATACCTTCAAATTCTCCAAATGACTGAAATATATTTGTTTTTAGAAGTGTGTTACTTTAAATAACTTTTTTTATATACTTGTATAAAGCGGAATCTTCTTTTTTTAATAGCGTTTGCGATAACTCTTTTAATTTGTCGCATTCTTGTTCAATTGTCCTTGTACGGTTATAAAATTCTTTCGCCAACCAATATATTTCAACGTCATTTTCAAAAGTTTGCAATAAAACCTTTACTATCTCTACAAAATTATTGTCAAATTCACTTTTACTACTGTTTGGATAAAACAATCGATTTTCCTCCAATTGCCACATATTTAATAATATTTTACTCTTTGTTGTATTCGAATTTATAAACTGCATAATAGTTACGGCACTCAACAGATCGTTATAAACTGCTTTACGTTGTTCCATTATATAGTCTGTGGAATTTTTGTGTAGAGGCATTACTCCCAATAGAATGTTCCACAATAAACTGCGATGTGTAGCAGGTACTGTGTAACTCAAACAGAACTGCTTCAGCTTCGAATAATTACGTATATTGTCTTGCAGTAACTTATTTAATGATTTCTTTTCCTCCACACTGTGGCAGCCAACTTTTTCATAATAACTCGACCGAAAATTCCGTTCATCCGATGACATTTCAAGAGATTGTGTTTATATCAAATTCTTGAAACAAACTCTTTATAAATATAATAAATCGAAAAAAACAAACTTTTTCCAGGCTTATTTTAATAATTTAAAATTATGAGAGAATTGATATAAAAATTACTGTGAATATACTTGTTTTATAATGTACGTTCAGAAAAATCTATAAAGACCAAGACACATAAAAATGTAAGCGTTATATTTCTCTCATAGACTAACATTCTTCTATTTTTCAATATGCATTAAAAATATAAATATTGGATAAAAATCATACAGTTATCCCTTTTTCTCTCAATGCCTAGAAATTATACTTGAAAGTTAAATAATTTTGGACATGCACCCACAAAGAGAGTTCAATGCATTTTTTATATAAAAATGTTAAATACGTGCATGCTTTTTATTATCTGTTTTGCCTCTTAAGGCCATTGAATTGATCATATGTTAGTCAAATAAAACAAGAATATGAATTCAAAACAAATAGAACAAATTAAACAAGAATAACTAAAATCAAAACAAAACTTAAAATAAATCTTAAGAGAAACAAAATTGTTTACTTTTATAGATATATATTAAAGTTAACCCTAAAACTGAAAGAAAATGTTATTAAGGAAATCTAAATTTTACGATTTTTTTTTAATAAAAAATGTTAAAGTAAATTCTAAAACCGTTATTTAGACTTATGTAAATTTTACGAATGTCTTTTTTTAATGAAAAATGTTTTCATATACTTACACTTACACCCCGTTACGTTATCTTCTCCGCCTAAGAATATAATTTCAAGCAGGAAAATGGAATTACAAACTTCTACTCTAAAAATTATACACAAAAAGTTACATAGTATGGTGATTAAGAATTTTTATTTCCCGTAAAAATGATGTTCAATGATATATGATTTTTTGATGGAGAAACTGATTTCTGTGTTTATGAAAGTGTTTACCTTGTAATGTTTAAATTAAATTTTATATGTTAAATAATCCTTTCCTTAATACACTTAAATCTTTAGATGAAAATAGAAACCAAAAATGTTATATAATTATATGTAAGTCTACTTTTACTTTCTAAATTGAAGGAAACAATGTTTACGTTTATTCATATAACTTTTCTTTTCGATTTAACGCAACTCTATGACTTGAAAATTTGTATTTAGAAACTTTTTTCTGCATGTTTATTTCAAGTTGGTTTTATTTATGCTGAAGTTTACTTTTTCGTTTTCCATTTAATTAATTATTAAAGTCCTACCTCCCTGTCTGTTTTATTTTTTTACTTTCTAGATACCGCTACTGGCCTTTTTGTCCCAGCTACCTTTGTACTGCTCGATGAAGCGGACATTTTTCCATTGACATTCTTTGTTATGACTTTGGATTGTACCTGCAAGGCTTTATTATTATCAAAGGTACTGCTACGCCGTAAGTGTGACCCATTAGTAGTATTGTTGCTTTTCACTGCACTTTTTGTGCTTTTATTTGCAACAGTTTTCCGATTTGAATTCTCATTCGTTTTATGCAATATATTAGCCATACGGCTTTGAGCTTGATTGATTTTTGCGGCAGCATTTTGTGCAGCAACAGCAGCTGTTGCACTGCTCATGGATGAATTGCTGCGTGTGGGTGGGGTGGTAGTAGAAATACGTGTTGCCAATACGGCACTGCGTCGTATAGTAACATTACTATTCGCTCTTTGTGGCCCATTGTTCACTCCTGCTACTCCTCCTGGTAAACGTCTATTTGCAGCTGATTTAATAAATTTACGGGTGGCATTGGTTGGTGCTGCTTTATTATATAAATTGGAAAGTGATGTTGTTTGTCGTTTTGTTGGTAATTTGGAGGGACTCAATGCATTGGGTGGAGTAGTCTCAACTACCGGTATTGCTGTTGGGTCCATTGTTTCGGGTTTATCTTTAACAAATGTACTTTGACGCCTGAGAGGTGTATGCTCTTTAATCCCGGCTGCACTTTTATTATTTTTTAAACTCACTTTATTTTTTTGCGGAATAGGTGCGGCAGTCAGGACGTTTTCTTTAGCTGCCTTTACGGCAGCAGTTGCGTTGTATAGTTTCGATTTGGCATTACAATTATTATTGCTTCCTTTAAAGTTGACGGTGTGTTGTGGGCGGTTGATGCTGGTGCTGGTGTTGCTTTGCTGAACGCTTCTTTGATATTGTATACTATAGGGGGATATATATTGAGATTTTTTGAAACCTCTTGTAGTTTTTTCCACCATTTCGTTTCTTTCCTTTTCCAAATATTTATCCTCAGTCCTATATATGCGTCCTTTCGCTGTTACAACAGGTTGTTCGCTTTGCTGTTTATTTTTCAAATCATCATCTGTTTGATAGCCACCAACATTTAGATCATGCGATGATTCAGTTTCTGAATTTTGATCAAACTCCAAACTATTCAAATTGCTCTCAACATTCTCTCTGTCAATGTCAGAAATATTTTTATTTTTCATTCCATCTAAAGTGTTATTTAAAATGTCATCACTATGATTAATACTTTGTTTAATGATTGAAGGAAATACAATCGTTTGAGTCTTGTAACGATCTTGACTAGATCTGCGTCTCCACTTGGGTTTATTTCGTTGACTGATCTGTAACTCAGTAACATTTCCCTCTAAATCTGGCATATTTTTTATTTCTATTGATAGAGTTTCATCTGGTACTGTTTGATCTTCCAAACTCGAGGGCACATTTATGCTTAACAACTCATCATCGACAATGGTGTATGTTTTGAAACGCTCTTTAATCAGTTTTCTTTTCTGTTTGGGCGTTAGACTATTGTTGGCTTTAATGTTTGATGATCTTTGCGGTGTACTGTCTGCTGAACTGTAATCACATTCTGATGGCAAAGGGGTGGTGTTGGCACTGTTCTCATTTAAAGTGTTGTCATTATCACAACAATTTTGCAGTAAATGAAAGGTGTGGTCATCGTTTCCATTTGCTGTCTCATAATTAGATACCGTCACAGTGGTGGCCATGCTGGCACAATCTTCAGCTATTTCGGATTCGATGCTAGCCACACTAACCATAGAATCCAACAGTTCGTCCATTAGTGAAGGTGGCTTAATGTTATCCAACATAATATTGCAACTGGAAACAATACTTTCTGCACTACCCGCCATATATGATGGTAAATGGCCCAGAGCTCGGCGAGCTACCAAACCAATGGGTATTGGTTTCTTTGGAAAATGTGGTAATTTTGTATTTAATTGTTGGTGATTAGATGGTTTTTGTTGAGAATTTAAATCGTTGATGTCGTTAGGAGCACTTATGTTCATGGTTACCTCCTGATAGCAACCGGAAATGTTTAACGAGTTCATACCGGATGGCGGTCGCACATTATCTAAATCTATGCTATTCAAACTAACGGTTATTTCATCATCATTATTGTTATGAGTTTGAAAGTTTTCCGCCAATTTGCGTGCCTCTTGGCCCAGGAATATAGAATTACACATGGCGGTACTACTGAAGTGTAATGAAGATGAACTGGTAGCAGCTGTTTGCACTTTTCCACCCACTTCAAAATTAATACCATTACTCAACTCTTCTTCTAGACCTTTCTCCTCATTAATAATTAAAGTGTTTTCCGATTTTGTAGCAGTGTCCAATGAATTGGGTTGCGTTGCATTATTCAAGCAAAAATCATATTCTTCTTGGTTGTAGTTGAAAAAGTCTTGTTGAGATATTTTAGCTAATGGCAGTGGTTGAACAATTTCGTAATCATTCAGTTCCTTGCAATCAGCCGTGGTAGCCTGGTCGTCTTCATTTTCGTCATCGTCATAGTTTAAAGATGCCACCTTCGGTGCTGTCGCGCTAATGCTGGGGAAACTTACATTGTTGGGACATGTTTCATCATTCCAAGTGTTTGTGGAGTTGGTGGCTGTAGCACTATTCACATCTTTTTTCAAACAATTTTTCACAACGGCAGCATCCTCCTGTGATTCACTGCCACAATGGGCACTATTTAATCTGGACTGCTCTGCTGAAGATACAAACTCCATGGTTAACCTTTCAACGGATTTTAACATTAAATCGGGATTTTTGTGTTTATCGGCTGCCATTTTATAACTGTTGCTGCTATTGCTATCCGTATACCTGCCATCTATTGATACGGATTCCATAACAAGTGACTGATGGAATTCTGTGGTACTAGGTACAGTACCCATCTCTGTATGCCATCTAGTAGCGGTCGTTGTGTCGTGAAGATTCTCGTGATTTTGAGGACTTATGTCGCGTTCGGGAAGCATTAGTGGATTCTGCAAACGGGAACATGATTTTTGATCGTCTGCGACGTCTACGTAATTGTTGATGTTGTTGATTTTCAGTTGTTGTTGCTTGTGTTGATTGTTGTTGATCATCTCGTGCTGGATGTTTGCGATGTCGCCGCTGTTCTTCTCTACGCCTGGAGCTGCTATGATTGTGATGGTGGTGTCGGACGTTAGGACAGTGGGTATGACACTGGCGTCCGTTTGTATGGTGTGGTGAGATGCTTCGTTCATTTGCACAGCTGCAGACGTAGCCTGCCCGTTTTTTGACTGACCATTAAACGGTGTCAAAACAGTGTCACGTATTAGCACGGATGCCTGATGCTGTCTGCGCGACTCTCCAATCTTCTTCATAATTCCCGTATTTATGCATTCCATAAGCAATTTTTCATCCCGTTTCTCCTGCTCCAGCAAATGACGATTCGGCGTCATGAATTTCTCTTCTATACGTAACGCATCATATTGTTTCAAATCGGGATTTGATCGTGTTGTATTCCGTTCATTGTTGCACCTGGTGCTGGCACCAACTAATTTATTCTTGTGACATGATGTTATTCCCCGTGTGCGTTGCTGTGCTGTGTCATTGTTGTGGTAACGTCTGCTTTCCTCTTGGGTTTTATGCATACCCGTTAAAATGCACAATTCGAAAAGTGATTTCGATTGATTGTCATTGGAGTCACTGGATGTTGTTGAACTATCCGACTCGTTATCGTGTTTAGACGTACAATCGTACTGTCTTGAATGCTGTTGCCATTGTTTCAGCGCTGGTGGATTTGAGCTGAACATAATTGGACCTGGGCGGGGCACAGTTGGAGCTGTAGTTCGGTGCCTGCCACTTGATGTTATCGTAGTACTGAAGCCCAGATTTGATTTCGGTCGATTGCAGCCAGCAGCTATGGCCTTTAAAACAAAGTAATTCGAAATTTAATAAATTTCGTTGCAAATGATTCAAATTTTCTTACTTGACTCAACAGGTTGCTGTCATCTTCCGATTCAATCGATAACGAACTAAGTGAGTCGTCTTGCCAATAGTGTGTCGCTTCTTTTCCAACATTGTCCACATTTAATGGGATTTTATTATCATTTTCTAAGGCTTTGCTGTCACCTCTCTCCACATTATTGTTACTAAAATAGATTTTTTTGATTGATGTCAGTTTAGTAAAACACTGTTTATCTCATTACTGTACTTACTTTAATTTCACGGCTGGACCAACCAAACTGGAACCTACTGTAAGATTCGATAGTCCCGATACTACCGAGAAATTACACGGACTATCCTCGGTATGGTATTTGTTAATTTCGTCGTTAGTTTGTAGATATGGTGGCAGTCCGCCCTTTCGCATTTTCGCTATTGGATCCATACATGCTGGGTGGGGTTTTGACACATTGTGGCGGTTTGCATCCTTGTTTATAGACTTTTGCATGCCATCTCGTATGCATTGCTGTAAGATGTCGAAATTGTGGCAGGCTGCCCCACTTTCCGAAGCATTGGATGACATATCGTCGGAGAGGTTAAGGGAGTGCCTTGCCGACGGAACACGAAGTGTCCTTTCAGCTGTGACCCTTGACTCTTCTTCACCCATCATTTTATAACCCACGCTGCCCCTGTCTTCGTTATTATTGGAGTAAATCGATACAGTTGATAAATTTGTGTTGCTGCAAACTTTGGAGAGTGCGGCTGGTGTATCTTCGGTGCAATAACGTTTGGGTATGTCTTGAGCTGTTTCTTGATTTATGGATGAGTCTTTAGTGTCTTGATGTGCGGCGGCATGTACTACGGTCCGTTTCATGCCCATATTAATGCAAGTGGCTAGTATTAAATCATCGCATTTAGCGTGACCATCATCATCCTCCTCTTCTTCTTCATTCTCTGATATAACACCATTGACTTGTGGCTGTTGTTGTTGTTTATGATAGTTGCCACCATTTGGGAGTTGTAATGGGAACGACTCCTCATCCAAAATGCTTAAATTGCTTAAGCTGGTAGCGGTGGAAAATTGGGCTGGAGTGTTTTCCACATGAAACGTATTAAGATCATCCTCAAAAACGCTGCGTAAACAACGTTTGGATTGAGTGGTTTGAGATTGTTGCATCGTTGGTGATATTCTGGCCGTGAAATGGTAAACATTAGCGGCCACGCCTCCGCAACCATTATTGCGCCGTGGTGATTGCGGCATACTCTGGGTTGGTGAGTCTGGAAGTTCGGATGGCGATATAACACCACTAGCCAAGCGACTGAATTCACTAACAACAGAACTTTTATCATCTATGGGTTCAACATCCTCTCCAACCAATGAATCCATGGAACTGTGCCGTGAATACATTAATGGCGTTTCCAAAGCCGAATTTATTTGATTTGATTGAGCCGCCTGCACCTGTACTTCTACTTGAGACTTTTCTTCATCAGTTTCGTTATTCGGGAAAACTAAAATGTTTTTCTCTTTCTCCCTTGCAGGACTCACTATATCTTTCTTCAGATTATGACTGGCTTCATCTAAACTACTAAGGGATTCATAACGACTAAAATATCCGGGCGTTCCTTCTTCACAATAGTTGACGGGCTTTTCAGGTGTATAAGATCCAGCCGAACCGTACGAAGTCGCCTGTGGGTAATGCTTTGAGCATTTTTTAACATTTTGATTTATGCCCTGTGCGTCGGAAGGAACAACTGTTTTTCTGTTCATTATGGATGGGATGTGATGGTCGTCAGGTATTTTTTTGGCACATTCCGCAGAACGCAGATCAGTTATGGAAGGGGCATTTGATATAACGTAGGGAGTGTCCTCGGTTTGATAACACTTTACGCTGTCGTCTAAAATTAAAATAATTTCATTTTCCGATGTTGTCGCAGTACTTGGTTTGGATGACGGTTCGTTCAGTGCAACTGATTTGACGTGTTCTCCTTGAGTGACTGCTGCTATCGCCAAGTCCATATCATTTTCCACTTGATTTTCCGCATATCGTAAACTGAAATCTGTCGGTTGATCTAAGTCCGTTTCTTGATAGGAGGATTCCTTTATAGATGGAGGTTTTATTTTCGGTTCTTCTTGCTTGCTGCCACTTTCCTTATATTTGGCGGCATAATCAATTAGCTGATCATCGGCTGCTTCTATGTCGCTTTTTAAAATGAATTCTGTGACCGTGGGCTCGGTAATATGTTGAAGTTTCCGATTAGTGTCTGTGGCAGAATGAGATCGCATCAAATGATCGTAAGCGGCGCTATCAGATTTAACTGAAAATATTGAATCGCGACTTTCACTTTTAATCAGCATAGCTGAACGCGTTCGGCGCCCGCTTATGGCTGGAATAACGCCCAAAGTTCCAGGTAGAGGATAACGGGGCCGTTGCTTTGTTGAGTTCACAGCAGCTGTAGCATTATATGTGGGTCGTTCCTTCGTCATACCCGTATCCAAATTATCGCACGTCTCCGCATGTGATTTTACCGTTACACCTAATTCTTGTTCGAGTGCTTTTTGTTTTCTAACATTTAATGTTGGCAGCTTCTTTAAATTTAGGGATCTAGCTATCGCATCCATTTGATGTACATTCTGAGCTGAGGGACGAAAATTTAAAAGATTTTTCAGAGCACAAGCACTGCCCTCCGCTATCATGGCGTGTTTGGAATGAATAAGCGAGCGTAGCATTGGCACAGCACCGTTATCCCACAAGAAGCGCTGGTCTTGAGGGCATCTTGCCGATAGATTCCACAACGTACCGCACGAGTTGCTGACCACGGTAAGGCTTTCGGATTTAAGCTGTTGCAGCAAAATGGTTAAACAGTTGTGATCTCTCAAAATCTGCCGGTAATCTTCACGTACCGCTATATGACTGGAGACGTTGCGCAGTATGCCTCCAGCATTTTCCACAATTTTAAGAGCTTCATAGCTCAGCATTTTCACTATAAACGACAGAGCCCCATCTACTGCACAAAACTCCGCCTTGTTCATACTACAATGAGCAGACAGATTCCATAAAGCAGACAGAATAGCTTTCAAAGTATTCTCACATTTGTTCTTCATGGCGGCATTCGCAAGCGCGGTAACTGTGCCGATTTCGTTTAGAACAGCCTTCATCTGGGTGTCTGCACGCCAAGAAAGATTGCGCAAAACACTGGCAGTTACCTGTAGAAGGTCGTCGGGTGTTGAGTCCAACTGAGTCACAAGAGCCTCCATAAATGTCTTTTGACTGCAAAGCAGTGCTTTGTTATTTTCATCGCCAAATGTTAAATTCGTGAGAGCCATTAAGGCGAAACGTCGCAAGGAGTTACAACATTGCGTCTCTGGTTTGGGGCTGTGTGCGGCATGATCCAAATAAACTAAATTCGGAATGGCATGCAGTGCGCCCAATTCGCACATGGCATGTCGATGTTCCTCGTCAAAGCTCACCTTCATCAGTGAGGACATGGCAGCTAAGGGATGGCGATCAGCATCATCCGCTATAGTTTCTCCGCCGCTTTGCAACAAAGTACGCAAAAAATTACAATAATCCATAATCTGATCGAGTAAGCGTAGAACTTTCGCCTCGCGACGCCCAGCCTTTTCGTCTGGATGGGAATGCACCACATTATGTAAAGCCATGCCAGCCCATTTGCGTACATCGTCGGAGCAGCCTTCCGCATAAATCATTTGTATTAATAAGGGTATGCAGCCCGATCGTCGTAACGTATTACAAGTCTCAGTGCTGCGTGATAACTCATGAAACTTTTTCGCCATTTCTAGTGGATCATTGGAGCCTAACATTGACAACAGTGAATAAACGCATTCCACTTTCGGGCCCAACATGTCTAATTTATCCGCCTCTAAACCATTCGAGTAGCAAGTTTCAAAGGTGTGTGTACCCGGAGATAAGCCTTTTGGTAAATGCATTAAGGGAGCAGCATCATTATACCGTTCACTATGCAAACGCAAACGGCCAACAATTGACAGTTGTTCAGTGTGACGTTCAACTTGAGGCTTCTCGTGCAATTTATCTTCAGCTACCATACCGTCTGGTGGTACTGGATTCTCATCCAAGAAATGTTTGCATGACTTTTTAGTGACCGCATCAAGTTCCAGGGTATTATCATCCTGAGTGAATTCTTTCTTTGTATATCCACCGGCAGCCAATTCATAATCGCTTATTTCTCCATCGCGTTCATATTTTTTATCAACTCTCACTCTCTCGCCATTACTACGTAAAGCATTATTCGTTACTGCCTGATTGCTCAACTTTAGTGCCCCAAAACGTTCAATAATATCGGGTGGAGGTGGTGCAGCATCATAATCCAAAAAGTGCGGTTTTTTTGTTGGCACTAAATCTACATCGACTTCAACAACATCAACATCCACATCCACATCGACATCGACATCTGTGTCTTCTATCAAACTGATTGACGTATCATCCAAATCTGGTGTTAAATGGTGACGTATAGCATTTCCTTGCGTGGATGATGGCAATGTGGGCGGCTTATACATTTTCTTTAATAGTACCAACAAGTTTTGAAGCTTGATGTTCAATGTTCACGATTAAATAATGTTGATGCATCCGTAAATTTGTTAAAAAATTAATTTACAGGTCCGTCCTCCATTGGCTGCAATGAAATGAAATTAAAATATTGCAGTTGAATTTCAACGTATTACGGCATTAAAAAAGTATAGGGTATGGAAAGAAATTCCTGCGGTTTTTAGACCACACCTAGAAGAGCCTTCCTGTCATCTTCCTCTCTAAATAATGATCCAAATTTTATGGAAAAAGTTATCCAGAGTTTGGTTAGGGGGGTGATCAATTGATACATGAATTTTTCGCCACGAATTTCTTTCTTAACCTAATATTTACACGATAGTTTATTTTAATAAACGAGAGGAAATCAGAAAACAAGTAGAGTTTTAGCTATTTTTAGCTTAAATGCTTTTTTATTTATGCTTTTTTTATTATGCTACAAAAAGTGCGTGTGTATGCCTGGGCAATTAAATACATTGACAGGCAATGGCGACGACGCGTATACAATAAGTGGTGCGTACAGTGCAAAGAACGTAATTTCTTCATTCCTTAATTATTGCGTTACTTTGACAAATTTTATTACGTAACAAGTGAAAATGTTATTGTCGGTCAATCCCGATACCCCACACCACTTGGCTCCTTAAATTGTGTTACAACTGGTTTAGTTGCGTCTATGTCCGCAAGGCATAAACGTCTCTTCGTGACGTATCATTATATGAGAAGGGGTTCTGAAAATGGTCCAATCCGGTACATTTTCAATAAGGTTTTTCTTTGGGTCGAAAAATCCGACTAGTAGCTTGCACACAAATTTACATAGACAGACAGACGTACACACGGACATTTGCAGCATTTGCCGTTTAGAAGTTACAAACATCCGCAGACACTTAATATACACTTTGCCACAAGTGGTGCAAAGCATAATCACACACACACTGTACTTAATTAATTTTTAATTTTTTTTTTCGGCAAACGTTACCCAGAAACCACTTGAAACATACATATCTTAGATTAAATTACTAAGTGTTAAATTATTCCGCGAAATATTATTGTTTTGATCAATTTGTTTCAATGCTTGAAGAGTTTAATATAAATACTTTTTGATTATCATTAAAGCCGTTATTATTGTACGCAAAAAATCATCTCTTCATCCATTAGAAAGTAATTTGGTTTTTCGTCTTTGTGTGTTTTCTTTAGTGTTAGTGAATTTTTAGTGCATGACTTTGTTTAACATCAAAATCATTTTGTTACCCTACATATCTGACAAAACATACTAAGCTGGTTAATTTGTTTGGTTATGAAACAGACGGGAAGATTGACTGATAGTTAAAGCGATCCCGGGTAGGTCTCTCTCTGGTAAGAACATCTTTACATGTACGCTTTACCACAATTGATGGATTGTGCAAACATTACCCTTTTACCGGAAAATCATACAATTACATACTTGTGTATAAATTAACAATGTTCACATGGAAGCATTTCCATATATACTACTAATATTTATAAATTTGCAAAAAGCACATTTTATCATAGGCATACTATATGTCACAGCACGAAAAGCAGATAGACAGACACAGACAGACAAACTTATGTAATAAGTTTAATATTAAAACTATCAACACCAAACGAAAAATGGAAATGAATAAACCGAATTATTTATGAGATACAAAGGAATTATTAAGAAAACAAGTGTATGTATGCACATTAAACACTGTGTCCATATGTTTGCTAATCCATGATATTACATTCAAATATTTTAACACTTTCGAGAGAGACTGAGTATCCATTTGCATCCTCCACAATTTCAGGCATGAGTGCGTCTATGTAGAAATAATGTCACAAAAAAAGAGGAAAAGAAAAAAGAAGTGTAACAATATTTGATGCTCTCTCTACGAGTACATTATTGCCATTTAAATGAATGATTCACTTGCACACTGATTCTTATCTTATTCTTTTTATCTGAAAAATGTACTCTTAAAATTTCTTATAAAGTTTACTGTTTATACCGATTTTCTTGATTTTACAATAAATAATTAGCTTTGAAGTAGGACATGCGTAAAATGTAACACCGATATTATTTCCATTACAACGCATACTTTCGCTGTCCTAATAGAATTTGTATAACAAAATGTAGATTTGTAGACACAACTGCTTTTGGGGAAATTTTTTGTATTGCATTACTTTCTGTGCGTAATGGTGGGTGGTGATGGCGGTGGTAGATTCAAGAGAGCGGCTGGTAGTATACAAAAAAGATATATGTATTGATTTTTCAATCAATATGGCTGATACGATGTAAAGAAACATTTTAATTAGACATTTTTAAAGATATTTATCACATTTTCGTGAACATGATTTTTTAAAAACATTAGTATGCTATGCTAAGAACCCGCCTTAATATATATACTTTACACACCTTTTTGTTCTCTGCTGTGTAGGCTGGCTAAAACACTTTTTTCGGTATTCGTTAGAACTCGCATTTTAATTATTTGTAATTTATTGCTAATTTTTCAAATTATGATAAGATACATTTAATGTAGAACTTTATATTTTACCAACATCATATTTAATTAATTCATTGTATACATTTCAAGTAATTAAGTAGATTTTTTCAGTATCAACTATTTATTGCACTTTTGTAAAACACGCGCTCTCTTCATAAATGAACCTTCTTACGCGATATTTGATAGAAAACTAATGTTTTTCATACAGCAAGTATGGTTCAAAGTACTAATACTTTTAGTACATATTTATTCATATAATAGTCTGATTTCTTAATAATAGCATATTTTAATGTTAAACAGATAAGAATAGATCAATTTTTATTCTTCTATCTCATAATAAAAATTGATAAATCGTTAAAAAAAAAAATTCAACATATTATTTTCTCTAATGTAACGTTATTATCGAAAACGCTCAGCGTGCAAAGAAAGGTTAATGCTTGCGGTTTTTTTTTATAAAAGCTCTCATGCAACAGATCAATGTCAACTGATACTCTATGCTTGAGCTTACATGCATTCTGTGTGTTTTATCTTTACAATAATTAATTTCTGCTTACACATGTTCGCCTAAACAATAAATCATCTGGAAATCATTTTATGCCTTGCCAAATATAAAATATATAAACAAATTTTTACATACAATGAAACGAAAAAAATTGAATTTAATTGATAAGTTGATACTGCCTATTAGTGATTTAAGTGAAACGGCAATTACTTTAATATATTTAAGTGGTTTATGTATAGTATGTTATAGTCATGCCTTAAATGGAACGTTTGTTTTTGATGACCGTGTAGCTGTAGTGGAAAATGATGCTGTAATTAATTGTTCCACAAATTTTAGTGCAATTTTTTACAATGATTTCTGGGGTCATCCATTGAGCAGCAAAACTTCACATAAATCATATCGTCCATTAATAACATTATTATTTCATTATGAATACATATACGGTTGCACTGCATATCACATGAAATGCATAAATTTATTTTATCATATTTTAAATACAGTGCTAGTTTGGTATGTTTTAAAAGAAATTAAAATTTATGAACGCTCAAGCGCCCAGAATCTTAATGCAGCCTTTCTGGCTGCTTCAATATTCGCAGTTCATCCCGTTCACACCGAAGCCGTATCAGGCATTGTTTCACGTGCCGATCTTATGTGCGGCTTAACATATCTGTTGGCTTTGCTCGTTACTGCTAAATATTACCGTTATGATCAAATTTCTATTGTAGTTTTAATTCTCACAGTAATTGGAATTTTGATGAAAGAGACAGCTATTACTATACCGTTAATGTGCCTGTTTGTGGAGTATGCGCAACGACATTACTTTAAATTGCCGTTTTATCAGCAGTGTAAACAAGTTGTAAATAGACGTTGTAGTTTATATATCAATTCCACAATAGCTATACTGGTGCTACGTTTGTGGTGGAGTAGCTTTGATATACCCAATTTTGAATCAGTTGATAATCCGGGTGCTCATGCTGCTCATCTCAAAACCCGACTGCTCACGCAACATTACATATACGCCAAAAATGTACACATTCTTTTACTACCAATTAGTTTATGTTTCGATTGGGCTTTCGACTGCATACGATTGGTTGAACACTTTACGGATTATCGTTTGCTATCAGTGATTATAATGTATGCTGTTTGCTTATGGTCAGTAATACATTTGCGTCAACATTTCGAGGCATTTTTTGGTATTGGTTTGTGCGTGATACCTTTCTTGCCAGCCTCTGGTATAATTGCTGTAGGATTTGTTATAGCCGAACGTGTTCTATATGTACCATCCATCGGCTTTTGTTATTTGGTGGCCTGTGGTCATGTAAAACTCATGAATAGCATAAAATGGTTGCTTTTGAAATATTTTATTCAAATTATTTTCGCTGTTACCATGATTTTTCTTATTATGCGCTGTAGACAAA
Source organism: Crataerina pallida (assembly GCA_949710015.1). Lineage (NCBI taxonomy): Eukaryota > Metazoa > Arthropoda > Insecta > Diptera > Hippoboscidae > Crataerina > Crataerina pallida. The sequence continues at coordinate 4,396,016 of OX453290.1, forward strand.
GAGCCGAAGAATGGCTAACGGAGGATTCACTATTTACCTCAGCCTTGGATGTGTGTCCAAATAATGCCAAGGTACAAGTAATGTAACAATATCCCAATTTTAGGCAGTTTTTTTAAATTTTTTTTCTATAAATTATAGGTTCACTATAATATAGCACGTTTGGCAGTAGATCGTGGTAATCACACTAAGGCATTTTATCATTATCATAAAGCAATTGATCTGTATCCCAAATATGATGCAGCACTTATGAATCTGGGCAATTTGTACAGAGAAGTGGGTGATTTGAAATCTGCCCAGGATTATTTAGAAGAAGCGGTCAAAGTTAAACCAGAATTTTCCACTGCTTGGATGAATTTGGGTGTAGTTCATGCTACGGCACGTCAATACCAAAAGGCTTTTCTTAGTTACCAAAAAGCTCTCAGTCTGCGTCCGAATTACGCCTTTTGTCACTATAATATGGGTAATATGTTTATGGAACAACGAGAAAATGAAAAAGCTTTGTATCACTGGAAGCTTGCTGTTGCCTTGAAGCCCCATTTCGCTAAAGCCTGGACCAACATAATAACAATGCTGGACTCTTTGTCTTTATTTGAGGAGGCTTTGCAATTGTCCAATCAAGCGTTTGAACTGCATAAAAATGATTCCGGCATTATGCTTATACGAGCAAATGTTTTGGGTAAATTGCAGGTTTATGAAGAAGCGGAGGCATTGTATTTGCGTATTATTGCCAGGGAACCACTGAATTATTTGTGTCACACCAACTTGGGTGTATTGTATCATCGTTGGAATAATCATGCAAAAGCGATTCAACACTACAGTTTGGCTGTTCAAGCTAATGAAAACAAAGCCATTACCGCCAAAGAAAATCTTAATAAACTGAAGAAGAAGAATATTCTATAAGAAAGCGCTAATATGGAGTAAATTTGTGAAAAAGCTGGAAAGATTCCATTTTTGTTGAATCTAATAATTTCAAAAATATTTCTTGCTAAAGATTTAATACGAGGTGGTTTTCAAAAAGAGGAGCAATCAGGTCCATTTTTTTTAATATTGTTTAGTACAATTTATTTAAGTATTTAAGACGGGCTTGTTAACAATTTATGTTGAGAATATTAAAAAATAATGTTATATAAAAAGAATGCCGCTTGAAATGGTATTTTTATCATTATCATCAATAAAGTTTTCTAGAAAAGGAATCATTTGTGATTCATAATAAATTAAATAATTAAATAATCTACAATACTGCACTAGTATCTTAGAATAGTGATTATTGAAAATACGTTTTTGTTATAATTAACTTACATTCGTTTTCAAAGCGGGGAAGAGAGCTAATGAGTGAAAGATAAAAAGTAAATTTGGAGATCTCACAGCATTACGAATTTCTCAGTATCGCTATCTAGTTCAGTATTTTCCTCGAATTCTTTACTGTTTTGTTGGTTTAATTGTTTTAAATGTTTGTTATTCCAAAACGAATCATTCATTATATCCGCTTCCAGTTGTATATAGCGTTCTGATGAGAAACTAAATAAGGGATAATTCCGTTCGGCATATTGTTGTGATTTTGCTTCATAAAAACTAGGATTAGCGTCTGAAAGCATTTGTTCAGCTGTCTCTACTTTACTGGTGCTAGCGCCTGATGCATTACCCATGGGACGTAAATACTAAGGGGGAGGTGGTAAAAACCAGAAAACGAAAATAAAAATAGTGATTAAAAAAAATAGAATAAAAAGATAAAAACGATAGAAGTACTTATTACAGATTTGAGTGAACGAAAATAACGGTAAAATGTTATTAGACGTCATAATATACCGATTAATGATTTAAAAGTTATTTTCGATTTCTGGAACAATATTTCACATTAGTATTCATTCATCTTACCATCTGTACACTATCCACGAAATTATCCAGATCTGCTTTAGTACGACAATAAAAACCAATACAACAGCTGGGATCCATTTTACCAACTTTTAGTTTACGTGGTGATTTACAATGAAAGGAACTAAATGGAAAATCATGCTGGCTAAAATCGACCATCTCTTGACAATAGTGAGGATCCAAGTAAATTAATTTATCCTCTAAAAACAAAATGTTTATTAATATTATCAAACAAAATATTCTGTCAAAAATGAAAAAAGTGTTTTGATTACCTTGAAAGCCGATAAAGTATAATGAATGTTTTGGTCGACCACCAATGACACCAATACAATATTCCGTGCTCAAAAGTAATTTTAAACAGTGCGAATATATGGGATTGAGTTTATCAGAGCCCAAACGTAACGGTATTAAGAGTATTAATGATTTCCATTGCTGGCATGATTCCTTCATAACTTTAAGAGCTTCTAATTTGCACCATGGAACTTGCATTTTGTTGGTGCATTCCGGTATTTTGCATTCCGCTTCCACATCACCCATATAAACTGAGAAAATATACAAAAATCACATGATTATTCTGGTTTCATTATATATATGAATGAATTTGATTACTTGTGCAATCTTTAGCCACATACAGTACAAGATTATCAAAGTCGGCATTCTCCAGGGAGGCGTTCTTAAAGGCTTGCCTTAATAAGAATGAAACTGAGGCCGGGCCGTACCAATCACCTGGTTTCTTTCCCATTTTTTGGCCCAATTGCACCAATGTATGTATGGAGAATGGGTTGCTTTTTGAAGAACTATCACCAAACCATCTGATAATTTTTCTATGCATGTTGTCTTCATATGTGCTGTTCTGTAAATTTTCTGGATTATAGCGCCAACCTGGTAAATTTAGAGAAAGAGAAATTATTACAGTAAAGGTTGTATACAAACAAATTCTCTGCTTTTTTCATAAAAATTGAATTTTATCAGCTTTTTTACAAAAATTATACTTACTGCGTCCCAAAAAATGGCACATTAACGCTTGAGCCAATAGCATTTGACCACTTCGTAACATACAACCCCATCCACAGTCCGATGTATAATTTGATCCGTTTAATATGGGAAATTCACGGCGATACGTCATCCATATACGAGTGTAAAAGTCACGTTTGAAGCCCTCTATGCCCTCCTCCCAAGGATTATCATTTACTTCACTTTCGACAGCATCTTCGGCCAATTCTTGCGGAGCTGTTGGTTCTTCTTCGGGCATTGGATAATTAGCAGGATATATAGAGCCTGGTATGATATTTGGGTTTGTTGTATCGTTTAATATATTCGAGGAGAGTAATTGTGGGATAGATTCAACAGATGGGGACGGGGAAAATTTACGGTGGTAACATTTTCCCAAAAGCCATACGGGTTGTTCTTTAGAAAAATTTGATTTCAGTTTACCACTCCAACCATATTTAACATTATGCCACATGGAAAGTAGTTTGGATTCCACACCTTTAGTAGGTAGGCGACCCGCTCCATATATAGACCCAGATGTTATATTCGTGTCATTTTCATCCGTTTCAAAGTTACTTATTCCATATGAACTATTCGCAGTTGATGACGAGGTTCGGTATAAAACATCCGTCTTAAGTTTAAAATGTGACAAGGGCGATATTTTACGTAATGGGGTGGAACCTTCCGATTTTGACATTTGTGAAGTACATGTTTTTGGTGGTTTACATAGTGTTTGTATTGCAGCTGCTTTTTCCTCTTCAATGGCTTCTTCTTCGACAAGTATATCAGGTATAACTTGAGACTCAGAACTGGAAGATGAATTACCTTGTATTATAAGTAATTTTTTATCCATTAATTCAGTCCCCACCGCATCGTAATACATCTGTACGGGTGTATGAATCCTAATATTTGTCTAACACTATTACTTTGAATTGCAAATGACTGTATATTTGCAAATATATGATTAATTTAATCACAGAAATAACGCCTACATGTCTATTTTTACACAATAAAGAAAACTTAAGCTTTATTACTTAATTGCAGTATAAAAATGTGATTAATTTCAGTGAAAATGTCTCGTACCACAAAATAACATCTCCGTTATTGTGTGTGATATTAATTCAATGTTGCTACAGCATATTTACTTTTATTGAACTACTAAATATACCATCCTTCCATCTCTAATAAGTTGTCACGAAAAATGCTTTCTTCAAGAGTAAATATAAAAATCATTGCATAAATATCAATAAAAATATTTTTATTCAATAGATATCGTCTTTCCTTCAAACTGAGATTACAGATAAATTAAAATATGCGGCATATTTGCATACAACGGCAACTACCTGCAAAGTGCAATCAGCGCGTTACCGTATAACGCCTAGACGTGATTTCCCCCTTACCTATGAAATGGCTAATCCTCCACATTATATAGCTCATCGCAAGTCTTGGAATTCATGGAATACTTGTAAGTTTTCGCCATAATGTTTTATGTTAAGAAATTTTCTGAAAATAACCCATTGCAGCTACAATATTGGATGGTCTAAGACCTTCCCAAACTGCCATAGAGGATCTTTTTATACGTAAATTTTTAACTGGTACTTGGCATGGTTTAATATGTTCAGAGATTATAGTTAAAAGACAGCACAACATGATCCGTATAGCAGCGATTGTGCGACGAGCGATTAATGCCCGAAAAATGTACTTCTTAATTGGCTACATTGAAGAATTGCTCTCCTATTGGTTGCAATGCCCGGTAACACTAGAGCTGCAAACCGTAAATGATAAAAAAGATGTTATTTTCAAGTATATTTAGAGAAATAAAATACAAAAACAGTTTGTTTAGGATAACTATCTCGATATATATAATTTTTTCAATAATTTTTTTTTAATTCTCTAGATTAAATTTATCTAAGGTAGTGCAAAGTTTTCTTCATATCCCTGAATTTGACTTCGCCTAGGCATTCGGAAGTGCACTTTAATTATTTTCCTTTATCCTTAATGGTATATTTCTGGTACGATTTCGTAGGATCATATGGCTCCCATCTACTTGCTGGAAATATATGTTTGTTTCTCTCATACCATGATCTTAACAACACTTTGCCTGCATGCGACTCTTCTTTTTCCACTGATGCATCGCTAATTATGCGAACATCGTCATGTACATCAAACTGAAATAAGGGACCCGATTTACCTCTAGCTTTGGTCACAATAAAGTCATAGAAGGTGTAATGATGTGGTAATATTAAATCCTCTTTAACGTACATCAGTTGATCGGCCATAACAGTTTTTAATTCATTGAATTCTTTGCGTAACAATTCTAGGCAGCGTTGTAGGAATTGATAAATTGAATTGCCCTTTTTCATAATCACACTACGTCTATGGCCGGATCCATCCCAATAGCTGAAAGTTATGGGAATTTCTTGATCTTTAAGGGTGGCCTGTTGCATGACCCATTCTTGACGGAGTTGTTCGCGTAAGCGGTTTTCTTGTTCCTCTCGTTCGCGGTCTGGCAAAAAGCTAGTGTCAACGTCAGGATTTTTAAAAATTTTCTTCTTGGTTACTGGCGGTATTTCATCTAAATTCAGTTCCGCCCATTTTTTTTTCTCCGGCTTAGAAGTATTCGATTTTTCTTTGTCATTTTCTTCAGATGACTTTTGTTTATCGTCTGTGCCTTCATTTTCATCTTCAACATCGTTACCAATCCTAATACCATTATCATCATCATCATCATCATCATCATCATCATTAAAACTAAATGACAAAGCCTGAATTTGTTTCTTCTGTTTATTCTTTTCCGCTTGAATAGCTTCCAAAACTCTCTGTTTTTCTCGTTCTTTTTCATCTTTTTTTTGAGCCAATTTCTTTTCTCGTTCCCTAACGATATCCTCTTGTTTGGCCTTCATCTCATCCAGAGTGACCAAGCCAATGGTCGACGATTTCAGTTGCTGCTCCACGGCATCATAATGCGTAGCAAATTTATTTTCAATTTTATCCAATTTTAACTCTTCTTCGATTTTTTTCTTTCGAAATTTGATCTCTTCTTGAGCCAATTCACGTTTTTTCATAAGTTGTGCGGCACGACCAGCCTCACTAGCTGCTCCTTTATAATGGGCCATGATTACTTTAAAGATATAGAGCGCACCTTTTTTTTTTTAAAATAATATGATATTTATTGTTTGCTTGCTTATTTGTTTTAATATATTATTTATTGTTTGAAATTTATTGCGGAAAAGTGTTAAATATAAATTCTACAAAGTATGATTAACTGATGATTATTGTTTACTAAAAACTGTTGCTGAAATAGACTTTATGGTAGAGATGCTTCATTTAAAAACGAACTAGTACAAATGAACTTATCAATCAAGTGATTGAAGAGTTTACATTTTCATTGCATTATTACCAAGTGCTTGCAAATTTGCGCAACCGTTTCGTTAATTCAAATAAAATGTTACTTTAACAGATATTGTTTATATTTAAAATAACATGTAACATACATACTGTTACCAATGCCTTATCAAGAGTCCTTTGTTATTTTATTGAAAAACTTTCCGAAAGGATTTTATTATGTAGACAACGAAGATTAGAATTCAGTGGTGACGGGACTTTCAACGATAACAGTTCTTAATTAGAAACAAAAGAATCAAATCATATAAAAAGATAAATATATATAAATATATTATAATTATAATATATAAAAAATAATTATAAATAATTTTATAATGCACATCTCCCAATAAAAGTGTTTTATTGATTATGAAGTGATTTTTAAAAATTAAAATGACATATGGTTACTTTTCAAATTATAAATAATGAAATAATATTATATTGTGCGCATATAAAGACAATTTCCCGTTTACCACATGGGCAACATAGCAAGGAGATTGTATATTGTGTATAGCTCGATATAAGTGAATGCATCGCTTCCGTTCGCGTGACAACACTTATGTACGTATGTATGTAACCACCATAAATTCAGTGCAAGTGTCAAGTTTGTATGTTTTTTCTTTTAACAATACCACGAATCACTGCAACACATAACTTTATACTACACATGTAAAACAATTGTAAACATAAATAAGACTTCAAGTGAAACATCTGAGATTGCATGCGTAATTATTTCAATGCAGCATTCCTTTATCCTTCTTGTCAGACGGGGGTGTGCGATGTTTACGTTTGAATTTAATTTATTTGCATAATATTTATATTTTTTTGTTCAATATCATGAATAATTAGAAACGATTTAATTATTTTTATTCCTTGAGATAGATGCTGAAATTGTTTCAACTTTTAGAGAAAAATAGAGAAAAACAGTCGAATGCCCCGAAATACGAAAAAATCTCCTACAAGCTATGAAATGATTATAATTGGGGGCACATAGTGCAATGTTCTAAAAATGGGTGGGGTCGTATAACTGATACGCTTACAATTGAAACACGAATGATTTTTTCAAACACACTATGTGCTCAGATATCTGCCATGCCCAAACTTTGCTTATAGAATTGAAGGGCATTTTTCATTTCAGTTAAGCTAAATTAATTTCTTTTAATATATTCCTCATTTTTTAATGTCATCAGCACGTACGCATTAATGTTGATTTGAGAGAAGCAACCCGAGAAGAAGTATTAAAGTGAAATGGTAAAGTTTTTAAAAACGAGTGGTGTCCAGATGATGATAAATAATATAAAGCGTTAGCAATTATTTACACACATACACACACACGCACACACACACTCACATATTTGTACATTGAGCAGCATAATCAATTGTCCGATTAATTTATTGAATATTTGCTTATATGTTGAATACACACGCGTATGAGTTGTTGCTGTTTGTAGGTGATGTGATGTGTGGCTTCAAAGTCAATATTCATTAATTTACATCAAATATGACATAAAATGTCCGAAGATACACTATAAGTGCGCTGGCCAAATATCATGTTGTACGTTGAACAGCATGCATATGAACATGCGCACGCATCGCAGTTATATTTATGTTTTGGTTTAAGCGAGCCGCAGAGAAAGTATGTTTCGTTTGTATGGGGTGGGTGTGTGTGTGTGTGTATGTTTATATATATTAGTGCATATAAATCGTAATTAATCTTTATTCAATCGCTTTTAATAGTAAACGCAGCGGGAGGTAACAAAAACAAAAACAACAAAAACAACAACAACAAAACCACTACATACAAACGTAATTGCCAAACATTGATATAAACAAGTAAAAACAGGGAATAAAACTACAATAAATTTAGCTTAGGTCAAAACTTAAATACTCTCCACCCCTACATACAAACCGTGGGCGTAGTAGGTACATATTTACGCCCTGTAATGCTGTATATAACAGCTTGCAAATCGAATTTTGAGCTGAGTATGGTATGATGAGGATATAACCAGAAGGTAGTTTCCGAGACCGTACAAAGTATATATATTCATCATGACTAACAAAATCTGAGTCTATTCGTCTGTTGTTGGAATATTTATGATCATAAATTTGACAAATCTTGCTGAAATTTTATACAAATCGATCTAAATCGAGCCAAAATCGGTCAAGTATCACAACCATTATCGATATATATCTAATATGTAATGAGGGTTGCTATTTAGTATTAATCGATATACCCAAAATGGGCGTGGTCGGATAACAAACACGCCTATAATTTACAAAAAACTTTTTTGATGCAGAATTCGACTTGTTGGTGGATATGTATTATCATAGTACTACAGAGAGGGAATATAGTTTGTTTATGGAGAAAAGCGTTTAATATTTGGTTTAAGACAAAGTTAGTTTTTTCATTTGTTTTATGCTTTCTCTGTTAGGCTGAGCGCTCCTGGGACCACCTCCTAACCAAGCAAAAACTTGAATAAGTTTTTATGTACATACATACACACTAAAAAAATGTACAAATTCTCTACAATAATTAATCTGGATTAAACGTAAACTGTAGTGAAATGCTTTGTTGAATAATTAAATTATAAATGAAAACTTAGTCGTTATAGTGAACAATGGCATTTGATTACACAAATATCTTATATAAAAAGGATCTAGAATTACAAGTGTAGTAAGTTGAGTAGTAAGACTTTTATATATGTGTGCACAGCAGGGTGTCTGTATACATGGTTACATAAATTTAATTATCACATATTTCATAGAATGTTATGAGAAACTACACACACATGCAGCATAATTTGATTACGGTTAAAATCTAAAAGTTCAATTCAACTTTCAAGGTTTTCAATTTAAGAAGAACAAATAACCAAAGCTGTTAAGCGAATGGAAATAAATTAACTCACAATTCAAAGCAAATGTACACTACGTGCATTACTGCCACCACTCCATTACGTGCATACGAGTGTGTGTGTCGGTGTTTTTTTTAAAACGCGACATTTATATAAATTATTAACGCTTACACTTTGAGTGGACATGTTGAATGTGTAGAAAAAGCAACCATAATTGCCTTTGAAGGGAATATACGGGAAATTAATTGAATTATTTTTAGTTGAACTCGATGTGCACGATGCTCGACATAAGTGGTAAAAATTAAATTAATGATAAAAAACGAAACCATGTAAAAAAGCTAAATTTGGCTTAGGCCAAATTTTATAACTATTCTATTCTTTCTAGGGCTTGTAGAAAGTGGGGGCGTGGCAGGTCTTCTAACAGTATATATATTACGTATTAGCTTGTAAGTCAAGTTTTACGAAGAAGATGGTTTTTTGTAAATTGTGGGTGTATCTGTCATCTAACCGGGCCTATTTTGGGCATGTCGTTGGATGGGATAACTATTATTATAAGCACCAACTTTTAAGTCAACTTTTATAGCAGATATATAGATTTTTTTCGATTGTGGGCGTGTATATGATTCAATCACACCCATTTTTGGTTTATCGATGTAGGGCATAACTGTAAATATTAATTCATGCGTTAATTTTTGTGGCAGATATAAAGATTTTTATTGATTGTGGGCGTATATGTTATTCGGCCATGCCCATTTTTGGCACATCCTTGAACGGAATATTTATAGATATACGAGTACGTGTATACCAAATTTCAAGTTCACAGGTCAATTTTTGTGACAGATAAATGTATTTTTGTCGATTATGGGCGTGGCTCTTGATCGATTTTGTCCATTTTAAATAGCGTTCTGCGTGCCTGTACAAAATTTCAGCTCAATATGTTAAATATGTTGTGCCAACAACAGTCAGCAGTGAAACACGGACATACGGTCATATATGTCTAGATCGTTTCAGTTTTTGATGCTGATTAAGAATATATATACTTTGGAGGGTTTTTGGCGCCTCCTTCTATATGTTGCAAATGGAATAGCAAACTTAGTATATAACCCTCTAATGTGGAAGGTATAAAAAAGATCCGATTTAATCTCTTGTGAATAAAATTAGTCTGACTGGCTTGTGTGGTATATAAGTTTACACATTTTGATGGATATATTTAAACTAATTAGAAAATGATTAAAAATAAATCAAATTTCGCTTAGACCAACTAGGAGCTATCCTTCATTTTTATAGCTTGTGGGCGTGCCCCTTATACGATCGTTATCACGCTCAATCGATTGATAAGAAATAAATTTCAATTTTGTAGCTTCATTGTTATGGTTGTAAGAGATCTTGGTTAATTATGGGCGTGGCCTTTGTTTTGTTTTAGAATTTTAATGGAAAAGTAATATTTAATTAAGTGGATCAAGGTTTTGATTGAATTTCTTCAGATATCGATGCTGATAATAATGCATTTATAATTATTTATTATTATTATTAATAATAACGGCGTGCGTACGAAGCAAGAAATCAGCGTAGAGAGAGAGAGAGATATTCTCTTATTAAAATATTAAAGGCTTAGGAGAAAACTTCTGCATGCACATGCACCACATTGATCTTACCCCCTTAGATAGAATTTGATTGCAAAAATCCATTTGTCTATAATATATGGGTGTCACACAATTAAAGAGAACAAATTTTGATTACTGCTACTAACCGTACTTTGTACAGGCTTATATGCACACCTTCCTGTTTTTAGCTTATTAATGTTTATATGTTTCGATCTGCTTTTGCCGAATATGTTCATTTTTCACTTTACAGAATTTATAATGACTACTATTCAAGGCAAATGCACAAACAAAATTTTCAATTTTTATATAAATGCAAACAACTACAATACAGAGAGTAGATTTAGTGTAAAACGAAAAACTATACAGAAAATGAAAAGTACACACTACACAGAGGCATAGATTAGAGAGTATGTGTATGGCTATGTGGGTGGTGTTTATGAGTTCGAGGAAGTAATTAAGAGTGTGTGTGGAATCGATTGGCCTTTGATTAGTCACTTCTACATACCATTGTCTAACATTTCAATTATTCATATTTATGTCCTACTAATACAATTACACTAGTAACCCCAATGGATTATGAACAGTTAACAATATATTGTAAAACACATAAAAGCAATAATTCTTCACAGGTGGTAATAGACACAAGTAGCCTAACTGGGATATACTGCACGTATATGCGTTATCTCTAACTTTCTATTCTGAAATTTATATGCGTAAAATATTGGAAGAAATGTATTTAATTCCTAGATGTACTTTATTTCTTTCTGATATGCCACTTTGCATGTCAATACATCCAATTTCATTTTTTCAACATTTACCGCTCAAAACATCATAATATTAGATATAAAAAATTTAGTAAAAAAGTAAAAAGTAAAAATGTTATAGTCGATTAAGCCCGACCATTTAATACCGCACACCTTTTAACTTCTTAAATTATACTACAATTACTTTAGTTGTGTCTGTATCCCGCAAGGCATTGTTATGAAATATAATAAATATTTAAACGGATTCTAAAAATGGTTCTAAAAATGGTCAATTATGAAGCTAATTAACTGTTACTTACCAAATTTTGTCAAAAGATATTAAGAATTGGGATTTTTTGCCATATATAGGCTTCCATTATAATAGGATCCTGTACATTGGGGGGGTTTTAAATGGTCCATTTTCAATAGCCTTTCTATTTGGGCCAATATTTGTCGTTATACTAAACCCATAACCATGACCATGAGCATACGCACAAATTTACATGGACGGACAGATGGACACGGTTAAATGAACTGAAACGATTAATATAATTAAAGGTGGCTGTAACATTTGCCGTTTAAAAGTTAGAAGCAACAGCACAAACTTAATTTACCCTTTGCCATAAAAAGGAAAACGATTTGGCAAGGCGAGCTTATAAAGCAGTGGCACAAATGAACTTAAATGTGGAAAATTTTTAAAATGGATTATTCACGGACATGTTTGCTAAATTTTACGTTTATACCTGCACCCTGTAGAGTGTTGACGTGGCTTTGACATAAAACTTTGGCTACATTGTGCTACATAACTCTGCCTCATAGAGAAACATTGAGACCAGATTTGAAAGTAGCATAAAAAACTATTTAACAGCTCTTATTATTATTTAAGTATTTTTTTAAAGTTCAGAATTTGTTGCACAGTGTTATTAAGGTTGTTCAAATAATTAATAATTTATTATTTATAATTATTTAGCCCGTTTATGCTTAAGTTTTTCTATTCTAGGCTCTATATATAAACATGCGTAAGTTGTTTTCAAGATTTAAGAGGGGATTTCTATACTTTGTTTTTATACCTACCATGGCTGAGAAGTCTTTTTAGTTATAAATATGAAATAATAAATGGAATCAACGTCTTTAAAGCTAAATATTATCCAACTTTTGAGAGAAAAATTCTTGTTAAATAGTTGGGGGTTTGGGGCTTCGAAATTGCATTTTCCGAGTCGAATTATTCAAAAATTAAAAAAAATAATTTTTGTTTTAAGTAAATTATCCAATTATTTAAATATTTTTTTTTTTTCATGAAATAATTGATTTAGTTCTTCATCAGTAAAATATGTGTGCGGCTCCCTGTAAAAGTATGGTATGATGGACCTTAAACAGTTTTGCACCGGTTGCATGGACACGTATGGGTTTACGAAAAAGAATATTTTCTTCAATTGATCCACAGTATTCAACCCTACTTTCTCAATCACTTGATTATGATCCTGGAAGACCATTTCATTAATTCGTATTGATATTTTGTCGTTGCACAGTGATATAGATTTCAGTTTTTTTTTTTTGCTTCTTCCGAACCTATTGTAACAAGAACCATATTTAGAAAGCTAACGAAAGCTACCGAATGTAGTGCCTTAAGTGCTGAGTGTAGTTAGTGATGTTGAAAAAACTTCAACAGTTTGCGTTGTTTTCAGATGACGGACTAAATTTGATGGTTTCATGGTTTCATTAGCAAGAACCTGGTAACAAAATACACATTACGGATTAACATTCAAAGCAAAAAATCCGTAATTTAAATAAGTATCGATATACTGTTCGCTGTTTCATCATGAATGCATGAATTCTTATTCAGAGATGATGCATTTCGTTTAATTATGCATTTGTGCACTTTTTTAATATTAATTTTTTTAAATGCATTTCATATAAAAATATGGCCACACGTTATATATCGTAATTAATAAATCATGATAGTTGTGAAAATAATGCTCACTTTAATATTTTTTAATGAATAAAATGCATTTCTTTTTAAAATGATAAAAAGATATGATATTTTTGTCAAATTTTTTTCAAATAAAGAGAGATCACCACATTTTTTATAATGGTTTAAGCTGTTTAGCGGTTCACCGCTCTTGAAGGGTTCAGAAACAATGATCTAGTTCGCCTATGTGTCTGTCTGTAGTTGAGACGACTATGAGACGTAACAGTTTGAGAAATTGAAATTTTGTGCAGACACTTGTTTAATTTGGAAGGTACTTAAGATTTGGCCCGAGTCAAATTTAGTTTTTTTTAACTTGGTCCTTTTTGTGATTTTGATATATATTATTAATTGTGGGCGCGACTCTTACACTTTGCGTACAAATTTAATAGAAATGTGTTTACAGAGACCAGTACTAACTCCAAAAGTATCGAGCAATCTCGCAAACAAATGTGATGCGTTTGCAACACCCAGATGAAGGCGTCAGAAATCCTACAAAATATATGCTGGTATACTAAGTCAGCATCAAAAACTGAGACGATCTAGACATATATGTCCGTATGTTTGTCTAATGTTGGCATTCTATGGTTCTAAATTTTGAGATAATTAACTGAAATTTTTCACAGACACTTTTAGTTTCGTAGATTGCTATTAAAAATGGTAAAAATCGGTCCAGAGCCACGCCCACAATCAACAAAAATCTATTTATCTGCCACAAAAATTGACCTATGAACTTGAAATTTGATGCACTTATTTATGGTTATCCTATCCATCGATGCGCCATAAAGGATCGTAGTCGAATAACACACGTGCCCACAATTTACAAAAAACTATGCTCCACATAAAACTCGACTTGCAAGCTGATACGTACATAGAGCATTAGAGTACGTAACATGTACCTGTCACGCCCACTATTGTACATGTGGAGGATATTAAAAGATTTGGTCTAATCCAAATTTGGTATACTTACTTGTTTTATTGAATATTTTTGATTTCTGCTCATATTTCATAAATGTGTTGAAAAGTTTTTAAATCAATGTATTGTGTGCGTACGTGGTTTATAACTTTCCAAATATATATGTATATAGAAACAAGAACACAAACACATGCACCGCATAAACAAATATTTGTAGATGTAATAAATGGAAAAAATTCAAATAAACACAAATATAAACAAATTAAACTTTTACAACCACATTGATGTAATCTGCCTGTCAGTGGTGTGCTCTCAAATTCATTTTAATAATTTTCTATGACTATTATTGTGAAAAGTTTTTTAACAATGCCTTCACATCTACGCCGTGAGTATGATGATGAAAAAATATAAATATTATGCATTTACATACGAGCACACGCAATATAAGCTCTAGTGTCAATAGTTTATCGACATACTTATAAGCCTTGTGGGATTGTTTATATATTGCGTACATAATTAACACGGGCGTGGAAAGTATCAATTTCAACGCATTTTACTTTATTTAACAAATATTAAAATGATAGTTTTTCTTTGTTAATAATATTTATTACCCAGTCGCACTTCCATGGTAATGTGTACAGTGAGTACACTTTACACATCCTTTAGTGTATTTGGTACCCCATTCAGAAAGATATATTGTTACAAAGTATATTAACAGCGTCGCTAGATACACTGATTATCAATAATTACAGTGAATAATTAAAAAAATATGTAATAGACACTCTGCTTCTGTTTACTCAGGACAAAACTTGTCCATTATCTAACGTTTTTATGTGCTTCACCTTGATGGATGAAGGTACATATATTAATGGAGCAACGTTTGTTGTTGAACGCCCTAAAATCATCAAAATCTGAGGCAATTTAGATATATTCGTCCCTGTGTCCATGAGCTAGAACACTACTGGTAGTACCGTTTAAGACAAGTATTTCTATTTACTGCATGCAGATCGCAGATTAAATTGAGCGAAATCGGTAAAGGGTCGCGTCCACAATCGATATAAATTGAGCTATAAAGTTGAAATATTGTACATATATTTATAAATAGGACATCTATCGATGTATTAAAAATGGGCGTGGTCGGATATTAGACACTAACAAGAATTTACAGCGGAGAATGTAATGTTAGTTGATATGAAATATAAAAACAAATATAGTCGGTTGTAATCGACCACTTAATACCTTACACCACTTAGTTTTTCATTTATAATCTTATTAGTTTAATTGTTTCAGTAAACTTGAGGTATTGTCATCTAAGAAAGATTCTAAAAATGCTCTAATTCGGTTCATTTCCAAGAGAGTTCTTTTTTGGGTCAATAAATGATTTTGGATCAAATTCAATCGGAATATCTCAGAGAGTGCAACCCGTATAATTTTACATGGACACACAGACGGACAACCGGGATTGGTTAAATGGATTCAGAAAGTGATTTTGAATTGATTGGTATAATTGAAGATGATTGTGGCATACACTATTTAGGAGTTACAAAAATTTTTTGAAACACGTAATGCAGGGTATAACTAATTAAATACAAGCCACGCTTACTTTTTATATAAGAAGGATGTTATATTTGGTTTAAATTATATTTAGTTTGTTTACTTGTTTAATAATAAAATTAGTATTCTTTTTAGATAAAAAAACTGTGCCATCATACCCTACACACCTTCATATGTATTATATGTTTAATTGATACACATATATTGACACTATATACTTGTTATATACATGTGTGTTCATTAATTGGTACATGTTTATAACCACTAACTAAATAACTTTCCATCTGGAAGAGCTACTTGTACAAATGTTATACTGCAACGTACAGAACAGTACTTGGATTACTTTCCAAATTAAGTACACATGTATGTGCTTTTCCTTTTGTTCATTTCTAAAATTGATATGTAAGCAAACTAATTTATATCTTGATCTTAAAAAGGTTAAATGTCGAACTGTATTGATTATGCGGCTGTATATATAATATTACTAAGTTCTTCCATCTATCTATTTCATTTTGGTTCATTTAATTACTTCCGTTCCTATTTGCAACACTTTAAAATGGTTGGCGTGTAGCTTGCCTTAATTTATGTTACACAAGTCTGCACAAGTTCGTATAGGCTTTAAATATATAGTATATAAGGTGGAACAAAAAAAAAAAATGAATATTTTTGGTATTTCAAGGTCAATTTCAGTCTATTTTATGCCATAAACAACCCTGAGGTTATAAGTTTATCAAAGACGTGAAAGATAGCAGCGTACGTAATACCAGCAAGTAAAGAACCTTTTCAAACAAAAACAAAAAAAAGAAAACTTTATGGATCAATAAAATTGTGTTGATGGATTTTTTCAAAAATTATTAATAAAAGATTAAAGAATTGAAAGCTTGAATATAATAATAATAAAATCAATCAAAGGAAAATAAGTGAAGACATAAAAAATCCTTAATACAAGAATAGTTTCGAATTTACGCTATTTACCCTTCACATTAATAGACCCCCCTTACTTCTTGAACAACAAATATTCGCTGTAACACAATGTTCGATATTTTTATGAGAATTTTGTGCATATCAATTCCTCAACATTTTCTTAAACGTTTCTTTTCCTGTTCGTTACACTCCCCTTGAGTTGGTTGCGGCATCAACAAAGAAATCCCACGAGATTTCAATAAAAACGGCAACTTTGTATTTACATATATTGCACCATTACCAATTCGAAACTCTTCGCTTTATCTTGTATAAGCTCATCATCATTCCATTGCAATATCCTGCTAAAATAAAAATCGTATTATACACACTGTACTGTACAATATAACAGCAAGGCATACCTTGGTGCATGCAGTGTTCCGGCTCCATATATATTTAAAAGTTTATTGTAAATTTATACAAATCGTTTTCATACAAAGGTCACAATTCAATATTACATGTGTGGCCATAATAATATTTTTGATAATTCGCTTTTAATATATATTTTATATACTTTGTCTTCTGACCTAAGTGCTTTAAGTACTTCATCTTATAACGATAAATCCTGTCAATAACATGAAAATTGGCTAAATTGGTTGGAAATTGTTTAAGTATCCGTTGTTGGTGCAGAAAATGACTTTTTTTTATAACCGTCTTATGTGTGGATAGGAGTACATTTACTTAAGGTAAACATTTGAAACTTGTAGAATGTGGCGGCAGAAAGAGATCCTACAAAAATCCTAATCATGATTGTTTGTCCGAGTGAGGTAAACTGTGCCATAATTGAAAAATTAAGGCATCAAACCGGCAGAACTCAACACGCCCACAGAATCCTACAAATTAAAAAACGATTTATGAAACTTCAACATTTTTCATCAGCTGCTTAAATTTATATATTCAAACAATTTAACTTCAAGTGATCATCACTCTCGTATTCATGCATGGCCATATAATTAATTTCGGGCCAAACAATTCTTTCATTCTGTTGAAAGTTATTCAAAAAATTGCATCATATCAAAGTTCAATTTGATTGCCCTATTATAGGGAGATTCTTGGCAACTGATCGTCTATCAAACAGAGGAAATCTTTGTAATATGGTTAGTCTAGAATCAGTGTGTAACGTGGAAATCACATAAATCCCTGAAATCAGCCAAAGTAAGGTGGCCAGCCACTAGCAGGATTATTAAGGCCGAAGATTTACGTAGTGCTCCGCTATAACTAGTCTCCCTAGGTTTTGTGGGACTTAAAAGATTATTGATCAGTCTTCATGGCGTATTCAAATATTATATAAAAAAAATATTGGTACGCCATGGCCTCGAAACGACGGAATGCAGCTTGTCAAAACAACTTCGACTTTCGTAATAGACTTTTTAACAGTCGGTGGGTTAGCATTCCAAAGCGAAGGGGGACCTCAAATTACAGCTAATAACCTTGGCCTTTCACCGCTTGAACTTATGTCTCAGGCAGAGTTTACTAAGATCAAATCTACCGGAAGATATTCTCTATAAATATTCTGCTACAGGCGCACCTCAGAAACAGTCCAGAAATCTCTTGAACTGTATAACAAGCGTAAAACTTTTAGAATGAGAAACTTAAACAATAGACTTAACATAGTTTAAAGTCCATGAGTCTCATATTACAAGCTGCATTTCTAGTGAATAGAATCGATTAAAAATCGAGTAAGTATTTTTCTATAACTAAACTAGTTTCCTTTTAAATTATTGTCTATGACTGCTGGTATGTGTTAAGTGTTTGTTCTTTTCTCGTTTAGTAAAATGTGAAAGTATCAAATTTAAGTACGAAAATAAACTAAAAAATGTAAAAAAGAAAAGCTCCGTTGTAAATGTGCGCGTTTGCTTTTTCCATATAGTTGAAATTCAAAAATTTATAACACTCCTCTATATCACATTGTGTTCTAAAATTGTGACAATAGAGCTTGTATATAGTATACACGTATATTAAAAATAGTAGTTGTACCTTTTTGTTTATATGCCCCGTGACCTTTGTTGCACTGTTATCATTTTTGTTTTACGTGAAACCATAAACGTTTCGCTACATATAGTAAATGTAGTTTATGAGTTTAATTGAGTTTCCCTTCCTGACATGTGAGACAACGCTACGAACAATTTTTCAATAAATTGTATCGAGTGTTTTTGACTTCTTCATAGAAGCACGCCTGGCATACTAGTAGTCTATTATTCAGAATTCATTCAAATATTATAACTATGATTCATTCTTATATAAAATGGTCAGCAGTATCAATTTTGTAAAGTTAAATTGTTTATTTAATGCTAAGGGTAAGTTCAATTTCCGGTTAATTTTAAAAAAACCTTCATCTCATACGTATACAATCCAAATGAGAATTCTATATCCCTACTATGGAACACTAAAGCAAAAATTTTAGCATTTTTTGTGGCATGAAATTTTTCATAGGGAAAGTACCATAATAGCAATTTCAAGAGAAGGTGATTGTAGTTTCCATTGCTATCGAAAACGTAGTGTCATTTATTTAAGATTCATAGTAGGGATAACTTTCGTGGATTTGTGAAAAAAAAAATCAATTAAAAAAACTTTTGAGTTGTAAACGGAAAAGAAAGTTTTGTTTCATTAAGACAATGCACCAATTCACGCAACCTCCTTTGGCAGTGGCCAAAACCAAAGAGTTTAAATTCTAAATGCTTTCTTTATGTCAAACATAGTCCCCTTGCTTCAGTTTCTTTTAACTTAAACTTATATTTAATAATAATATACAAATTTTCATTGACTATTAGGCAAAGACCAGAGGATTTCTATCATACCGACTTTCTGACCCCAACAGGAATATTGGGGTGTAGTAGTGTAATGATTAAATGACCAAGAGATGTAAGAATAATAGGAAAATATAAAGAAAGATGTTCATTTCGAACTAAATAAATGTCCCTAAATTTTGCGCTATACTTACCCTTTCTTTATATCTTCGTCTTCTCTTCAATGAGTCACACACAGTAAAAGTATAAGATTGTCATCTAGGGTTTTAAGCTTTTTAATTAACTCATCCATGGCATACGCCAAAAAAGGTGTGATTATATTAAGGACAGGCCCACAATTTACAAAAAAAAACATATTTAGAACACAACTTAATTTGCAAGTTGATACGTAATACATGCACTATTAGAGGGCGGAACCATACACCTGCCACACCCACCGTTTGTAAGTAAATGTGACGGATATTAAAGAGTTGGTCTAAGCTAAATTTAGTTTTTTTACTTGCTTAAAATTTAAGAAGCAAACTAGTTCCTTTGAACTACGAACGGCTCATGTATTTGATTCAAAAAGCACAGAATGTATCTATCGTGTTATAGGAGGCTCTAGATAACATTTCTATATTCACACAATGTAAATATTTAATTTTGTTACATTCGTTTATTAGAGACGATACGCGCAACGAGGTAAGTAGCTCATTAGAAGTGCTTCAAAAACACGAAAGCGAATGCTTAATAAGGATGTTTTAAAATTATTAAATTATATAATAGAAGTAAACAATTTACCGAATCTTGAAAGAGACAAAATTGTATAAATGGTGTTAACAATTCAAGGTTAACATGGTTTCCTTTTCTACCTATTTTTAGACACACACCACAATCACAACCACAGCATCTGTGAATGGCGGAATGTTATAACAAGTATGAGTTACCTGGGATGATGATGAAGAAGAAGAATTGAGGAAGCTTCTTTAGCCTCGAGGGAGCAAATTGATGAGTTTGCCATTTAAAGAAAATAAACAAATGTTATAAAATATAGTGAGAAGGGAGAAAGAGGAAAAGAAAAGAACAAAATCAAATATACACTACAGTACACAGTGCTTCGAACACCATTACTAAGTTTCTTGATAAGCTTAGAAAGGGTCAATAAGTCGCAACGTTGGTAAAGTAATCGCACTGGTTGGTATGGTATGCTTACTGACACGGCATTGACTTAACCAAATGTTTCTAATAAAGCTGCTGGTGTGAACAATTTTTAAAATCCCTCTAAACATTTCTTGCTTACAATTGTTAATTATGAAATAAAAGTAATGTGCGTTTGCAGCATAAAGTCTTGTTAACAGCGCGGAATTGTTTAAAGAACGATTTAATCAGCAAATTAAATTTTCTTCAAAGATATATAAAAAAAGCAGTGTCCAAGGAATATGGAAGATGTTGTCTGCAATAGTGCTGCACCACCCAAGAAGAGTTCAACAACACTTTCAATGGACAGGGCGGCATTTCTGTTATTGCGCGTTAAAAAGGCATTCAAAAGAAAGCGTCAACAACGCAAAGACAAACAGTAAGTATGTATGTGTGTATATATGTACTTATAGTATAATTCTTTATGAGCTTTTACAAACGTTCAGTCGTGATTTGTAATGTAATGTAAGGGCGGGTAACTCTTATATGAGTTCAACTCAATCGACTTTTCATTTTTCATTTTTCATTTTTATATATCATAAAAAACAATACTCAAGCAGCTCCTTAAAGGCTGCAGTGAATGAAATATTTTTTATGGATGTAAAGCAATGAGTGCGCGAATTAGTTACTGTGGTATTTACTCAAGGACAAATTAAATGAATGGGCAATCTCTGCTTTTATTTGCGTCACATGCGTCAGAGGAGGATATATATGTTTATACCTTAATTTATTTAAATTGAATATGTGTGAAGTTGATTTCTGTTGAGGATTTAATCTCTTTTGCATCTGTCATGTCATATGCAGCAAAATCTCCCATAATATTAAAGGATAAAATATTCAAGTGGCAGTTGGTTGTTTACACGTATGTACATTATCATTTCATTGTTAAATTGCCGTTTATTTAAGTAAATATTTCTGCTTGGATTTTATATTTAAGTTGGCTGTCGTGTTGAGAGACTTTGCCTGTGAGTTGAATTTAATTTTTTTTTTTAAATTCTGGACATTACTTGCCATTACAACAATGAAAAGGGATTGTAAGTGACTCAAAAATAATATATACCCCTTAAACCTAATTAAACTGAGTCCATCTGAGCTTGTCTGCTCATATGTATGTACGTCCGTCTTCTGTTACAATGCTTATGTATACAACAAAATACGTTATTATACTAAAATTCTTAAATTCTCAATTTATGAAAGTAATTTTCTATATAAAATAATATCTATCTAGTCTGTACGTCCGTTTTTGGTTACAATAATAACGTTTGCAAAAATCAAGATATTGAACTGAAATTTGATCTATTTAAAATACTTTCTAACCATGCCCATTTTGGCTACACTAACACAAAAATAATTCAGTGAAAATAAAATTGAGCATAAAATTATTTACAAAATTACTTATAATAATATATAGAATAAGTGGGGATGGCCACGGCTTTAATGAAAGAAAAAAATTCTTTAAAAGTTGAGCCATAACTCAGAATGAGAAGTACTTTTTATTTAATAAAACTGTCCTTCCTTCCGTTAAGGTTTTGCAAACTTTTAAATATTTTCACTGAATGGCAAGGAATTTTTAAAAATTTTAAACTATTTTTCTTTAATAAGAAAGTTAAAACTTAAATTATAAAATTTGATTTAACGATTAAATAGTTTTTCGCTGGAAACAGAGAAATCTAAAAATCGTTATTAAATCATTGTTTTCAACGTTGTGTTAGCAAGTTTTTAACGATTGGATCGTGTTACCCGTCTCTAGGAGGGATCTCCTCTATTAATGCTTCTCTAAATTAAATTCTTAATAAAGAAAACTTCTTTTTATGTTCATTCAAATCATTTCCACAAAATCATTTCTTAGAACCTTCTTAAAACTAACTTCCGTAGACATAGTTATTTGCGAAATTTCATCTTCTTAAAAAAATTTTAGAGAGACAGTTCTGAATGTTGTAGAAATTTTACGTAGGATAGGTTATATTTTTATTTTAGGGTTTACTTTGCAGCCCCTTCCCATTCAAATGAATACTTTCTCTGCAAACTTACTATAAATTCAAATTTAATATACTTCAACAACAATTCTATGAAGTTATCTGTGAGAAAATGCCTTTGGTTATTGTTTATTCACAATTTGAACAAATTTTTACGGTTTCATAATAGATTCTACACGAAAGTTATAAGCGTTGGGGAACACAGTAATAGTACACCAGGTGAAGAGTTTTTTTTTACTTTTTCTCTATAAATATATACAATAAAGGCAGAACTAGGCAGTAGTTCTTATATTAATAAAATTTTCTATGGAATCCTCCTTTAGTTTATGTGGTATTGGTGGAAATCTTTACATAATCTTAACATTGAAATATTATCACGTCACTCACATTAGTCCTATTTATACTATTGTTCTATGATTTTCGACAGTTAACAATTTTTGCCTTGATATTTTATGTATATTGTAAATGAACTTCATTTCCTAAATGTTAACAGTTAAGTCTTCGTTATCACGTTTGAATGTTTTAGTGTTTTAGCTTTTCCAGGAAAACACTCCGCTTGTGAACTTCTCTGTGCAGTAAACGTCGAGGTACATGTTTGCTTAATTAACTAACCTCTTCTCAACACATTTATGACATTTCCAAAGAAAAACACTTATTAACAAAAATTTAAGTAAGTACAGATGATGTACGAATTTAGCATATTTGATTATAAACATACGTGCTGTATTTAAACAGTTGTAGTTATATAAAATGCTTCTTTTTTTCACCACACAACTATTCTGCATGGTTTTTGGAAAAAGTAATTTTTATGTCTCTCAGTATAAGACAGAAAATTACACGCATAAGAGACTTCTTTTAATTATATTTTATAACTTTCTGCGTTCAGTATAAACGATATTTGCCCAAAGGTAAACAAAACGATTAATGGAAAGACTATATCTTTGGTATATTTAGCTTGATAGTAATTTTAAGTAATCATCTCTTTTTGGTGCCACAAAATGAGGATTCTGATTACCGCTTATGAATCAATTTTTATGTGAAACAATAATTTCTTTTCTACCTTAACAAGAACCAAGAATTGTAAAACTTGAATTGAAAATTCGAACTATTTTATGTTTTCTTATTCCACTTCTATTTAAAATTATAATCCTACTTTTATTACTTCTAAAGAGATGGCCGATTTAAAATTTAATTAAAATATATCCTAAATAATGAAGTAGCCAATTTTTTAATTTAATTTGGTAAATAATTTCTTGGCATTTCACATTTATATACAATTTATGGCATATGGTCATCACGACTATTTTTCACAAAGGAGTTTCAATTTTACACCACTTTTCAAGCATTTGAGGACGTATTTCAGAAATGAATGGTTTTCAAAGCGTCAATTATTGCTGGTTTATTAGCATAAATCAATGCCTTCACGTATCTCTACATGAAGTAATGGTATGAAGCAATCAAGTGGCGTCAAATCGCATGAACGCGGAGGTCCATTTCATCAAATAATGTTGTCGTTAAAATGTCCCTTAAATAAATCGATTGTTTCGGTGGCAGTATGGCAAGTGACACCGTTTTGTTGAAATCACCTTTCGCCCATATCCATATCTTGAAGATTTGGCAACAAAAATTTATTAATCATTGTTCTGTATCGATTTTCATTGACGGTAACGCGTCGTGATTCCACCAGCCTATAAACCGAACCAAACAGTACATTTATCGGGATGCATCAGTAATTCTTCAACGGTGTGTGGATTATTTTTGCTCCAAATACAGCAATTTTGCTTGTTGACGTATTTATTCAACCTAAAATGCACTTCATCACTGAAGAGATTATGTGCAACATAAAGAGCTCTATAAAAGCTTTTAATTAAACACTGATTTTGAAAATAAATTTCCTTGGAGTTAAACTATTTGTGCTGATTTGCCAAACAATACTTGACTTTACGTCACTTTGAACTGTCAAAACAATTGTTGGAGAACAGTTAAAAAGCAAACTTTCTAAAAAAACGCCCTATATTTGGCTGTGGTCTGAACGCTCGCATACGCTATTTTTATATTTTATAAAATTCCTAAGGCTTCCCGAAGTCACATTACCAACCTCCAGGTGATGTAATCAATGTAATGAATAACAAAAATGTTATTATGTAAATATTTTATAAAGTGATTGCTTTTCCTATTCAATCTTTAATTTTTATGAATATAAACAAGTATTTATAACAATTTTCGGCAACTGCTTGATTATTGTATTATATTATATACAAATATATGTTTGTAACTGTACATTCAAGTTTATTCTATAAGTTTTATTTATTATTCATTCCACGTCAATGATTTTTAATTAATTTAATGCAATTTATCGTTTTATAAATATTGACCACAATATTTTTTTACTTTTCCCTCCGGAAGTAATTTTGTATCATTTGGGGCATTTTCTTATGCATTTCGGTAATTACATATTGTTTTATATAGTATATATATGTGTTATGTATATTTATAAAGAAAAATTGAAGCTTAATAAATAATGGTTTTGTATGAATTTCTTCGTTTTTTGTTTTTTAATTGTTATCTGACCACGCCCATTTTTGGTAGGTCTGTGCATAGGATAATACTTAATACCAAATTTAATGTTTACAGGAACGTTTTTGTGGCAGATAAATAGTCTTTTATTGATTGTGGACGTGGCACTTGCGTGTTTTTTTCGTTTTAAATAACGATCTGAGTGCAAAAATTAAGTGTCTGTACAAAATTTCAGCTCAATATCTCAAAATTTACGATTATGAGAATACCAACAACGGACAGACATACGGGCACACGGATTAAGAAGTCTAGATCGATTCAGTTTTTGATGCTGATTTAGAAAATATACACATACTTTGTAGGGTCTTTGACGTCTTGATCTAAGTCTTGCAAACGAAATGACAATCTTGGTATATACCCATCTTATGTGGAGGGTATAAAAAAATCAAAATTAGTTCCTTTTTTGAACAATCTAACGATAAATAAAAAGTGAAAATAGAATAAACACTTTGCGGGATACATTAAAAAGAAAACGAATAATTTCGATACGATAGCAATGCACGCATCACATGTTAATTAATAGCACAGCATAGCATAACATAACTTAAATAGTAAAAGAAAAAAAAGCCTCTTAGATGTGGCGAACGCCTAATATAACCTTTATACTTATTTTTTAATGACATGCTTGACTAAAATATTTATAAATAAAGTTTATTTGTACATATGTACATATATACACTGAAGCAAAATTGTAAAGTTTATAAAGAAAACGTTTAATTAAAAAGATCAAAGAGTAAAATCTTTTTAGTAACATCAGCTTAATGTTTTAAGGAAAAATCGAATTTAACATAACTTTTAATCGATAATAAATTGTTGCAAATATCACCTTGAGAATAAGATTCCTTCTGTTGAAAAGGTTTCAAGGATGCTATAAAGTTCAATTTATGTATAAAGAATTTTGAGTTATTACACAGACCAATTTAGTTACATTTTCTAAATCAATCGATATCGGTCTATCAGTCTGAAATATATTTTTATTATATATTAAAAAATTTCTACTTTTTGCCTCTTTCAGAGCGCAGGCTATAATTGCGGCAGCGCATACACACCAAACACGAGCGGCTCGGAAAGTACCACCACCCTTATTGCGTTCACGTACTTTACCTGCAATTATAGTTCCTGGTTTGCCGGTAGTATCATTTCACACCAATAAAACGCAACTACATTTCGGTAATTTGTTGCTATATGCATTAGAAAGAATTTACGTAGAATCAAATGTAAAATTTTGAAAGAGAAGAAGTGTAGAAGAGATAGCATTTATTTGCATAATGGTTAGACATGGTTACCTCTCTAAAATGTAAAAAAAAGGAAATTATTCTAAGACAGGGTACAAAGCGTAAGTTCACTTATACATGTAATGGATGTATATGTTGAACATTTTAGTAATAATAAATGGTATAAAACGTTTTCACTTAACATTTTCCATTTAATCCTCTTAACCGTCATTTTTACGCACACTACTATTAATCACCCTATACACGGTATATTCGAATTACAATTAGGTTAGATGTTAGAGCACTCGTAAGTATATAAGAACGGTTATACTTGGGAGGATCATCAACAAAATCTGAATCTTTATTTATGATTGTCTATGTCTGGACGTCCGTCTTTTGTTGACTTATTTGCGTTGTTAAGATGAAATTTTGCACAAAAATTTTTAATATCATGCAGATTCCTGTTAATATTAGGAAATATTCATCAAGTGCCAAGCCCTTAAACAAGTAAGGCCTCTCACAACCACAACAATAAAGTTGAAGTTTGGTATAAATACTTATATTTAGGTGGATTATTTATGTAATAAAAATGAGTAGGGTGTTAAAAAAAATAAAAATTCTTAAAGTACTTAAAAGTCTGTTAAAAAAAAAAATCTCAGGGATTTAAAAATCCTTAAAAAAATCCTTCAAGTTCTTAAAAGTCCTTGTTCAAAAAATAAAAATCATGCAAGAATTAAAAAATTCATGTTAAAAAAAATAAAAATCCTTAAAGGATATAAAGGTCTTTAAAAAAAAAATAAAAAATAAAAATCCTTATTCAACGCTAAATGTTTTTTTGATGCAGTGTGTAAAAAATATGTAAAAAAAAAAGCCTAACAAACGCCCCCCATTTTACAATTGAATATTTTTCGAGCCATAGATTTGACTTGAGTATAATTTTTTATTTTTTCATTTGCTTTATATAAAAAAATCACTTGAACAATAAACAACTGAACAAAAATGAAGATGAAAACATTGCTGTTACGAAATCAATAAATCGCGGTGAACCACGTTGGGCGTTATTAGCGCGTAACACCGCAACGGCAGCAATATGTTTCAGTAATAATAACAATAACAACAATACCAACTATACAAACTTCAACAACAATACATTGAGTGTGAAGTCACTCAACTTGCCCAAGGATGATGTTCCGCTGGCTTATCGTCGCAAGTCCTCAGGTAGCACACCACATTCAGTTGGCATAACACCGACGGTTAACTATTACCCTGACGAAGGTCGGACACCAGATACTGCTGTTGCTGCATCGTCACACACCGCCACCACCACCACTATCACCCTTGTGCATCCGCCTTCCACTTTAGATGACTTGGCGTGTTATGGAGCTGATGGCTCCGTATTGTTGAGGTGAGTGTGTAAACAATGCTAAAATTTAAATTTCAATTTCATACAAACATACACGTTGTTACATGTCATTTAAAAACAATATGAATACAATAGAATACCGGTGCCCGAGGTGGTGGCAGCACACGCTTATCGGATGACAACCAAATCATCGCGTCCTCGCGGCAGTGATAGTTTCAGCAATAATTACATTGACAGCAATGTTGTAAGCCCTACACCCACCTTTGAGGCCAGCCACCATTTAACTACCTGGAGCGATTTCAATACCTCCAAGTTTGACTTATTGTACGAGAACAAAATAAATTCTAGCAGCACGAGTGCTTCAAGCTCAACGGCAACGATTTCTAATAGCAATTCATCAAATTTAGCTCTCACGAGGCGGTTTGCTAAATTACTGCATCAGTCGAGCGGCAGTATGGGAATAAAATCACAACAACAACAACCAACTGAACACATACAACACCCGCGAACAGTTAAACTTGACAACACAGACAACAACTTTTCAACACTTTTGACAGCATCCACTTGTTATAATGATGAAGCACCGCGGCGTCTCTCTTGGGAGAGGTAAGTTATAGTTAAAATCCATTCCACAAACGGGTTCATAGACAACCAACCAAAAAAAAAAAAAAAACAAGTAAAAGAAAAATATGCGAAAGAGAAGGAGAGATAAATTTATTGCTTGTGTTATGCTCTTAATAAAATGATAAACATTGGCAACATATTTGAGCGGTTCATTGCATAGCGTTATATGTCCTTTTTAGCATTAACTTATAAATGCCACAATTCGGTCCCTATAAAAGGAAGGGTATAAAATACATTTAATGCGCACTTCCCTGAATGGTTAGAATTTTGAATTCATTTATACGCGAAATCGTCCATATGTTGCTGAAAAAGTGAAAAACCAACTAGTTGGCATTTTCCGTATGTACTTATTTATGGATATATACCACATAGGGATGCATTTTTATTATTCTGCAGCAGTAAAATATTGAAATATTTTAATAGAGCAAATTTTGTTATATGTAATATACCCGCACACACATACCACACAATGCTTTAAACTGTACAATAATGTGAAGTAATATAAACACGCACACACATTCACACAAGCATTTAAAAAGATTGCAACTTTGACAACGGTCTCAGTTAAGTGTAAAAACAAAATATGGAAAAAAATTTATCTTGACAAGAAACGAGACTGACAACGAGTTATGAATGTTAAATTTTCTCTATCATCGTAAACATCAAAATCGTACCGTGTGTTGTATGTAAAACTGCACACATTGTAAGTGCATTACCACACATGCACATGCATACATATACTCGTATGCTATAAATATCCCGTTGCAGATATTTACAAATACTTATACACCCGGAGGTTATTCTAGTGTATTGAATAAAAACAAAAGTAGAAAACTTACATTTGGCTTAAGATCAATTTTAAATACCCTGCATGTTTGTATACATATTGTGGGCGTAGCAGGTAACTAATTATGGTTTTTAATGTTGTTCGAACTTTAGGTGAGATTGTAAACTAAAAAGGCTTTGTTTTTAATTTGTGGGCGTGTATGTTGTCTAACCCCGCCTATTTATACTTTGCATCGCAACGGCAAATGTTACACCAACTTTCAATTATATCGATTGATAGAGAATCAAAAAATCCCTCCCTATATAACGGTCCTGTAATAATGGAAGTCTTTATATGACAAAAAATCGTAACTCTTGATATTTTTGGGCAAAATGTTATGAAGAATAGTAAATCGATTGGCTGTGCCAAATTTGGATCCGATCGGACCATTGCTAGAACTCCTTTCCCTATAACTATATTTCACGAAGAGAATTGTTTGACAATGCCTAGTATATACACAGATTTGTAAGTGTGGCTTTTTAAAAAAATTTAACTCAATATAATAAATCTGGACGCTCGGAAGGGCGTGATCAACTTTTATAGGGATCAAAAATACACTCCTCCAGAATGTTGCAAATGGAATAATAAACTTAGTATACCCTTCATTTTATGCAGAGGTTATAACAAAGACAAAAATGCTATAAAACGCAAACCTTTTGGTAAGCTTCTGTTTGATGAAGCAAACAATCGCACAAGAAAGTTTATTATTTATTATGTAAAAAAAAAAAACAAGAAGAGTAAAATACTCGAAGCGTATGGTGTGCATACACAAGCAATTGTAAGGACCAGATGCTTGTAATATCCTAATAATATTGCATATGTTGGAACTTGCTTCAATCATTTAACTTGAACACACAACATCTATGCAAATAGCACATATGCTGAGTGGCTTAGAATACATATAGAGGAAAAGGGACATGGAAGAAGATAGTTTCATATAATCTTCTTTGGCTAGTAATAAAGTTGTAGTAGCATACAATTTACTTATCAAATATTTTAATTGAATTGTTAGTAAAGTTGTGGACAAATTGAGCCAAGATTTTCTCCCATAAGCTTTGAATGACTTTTCTGTTCGTAAATAAAGCCTTCTCTGTATCAACACTCATTATTTCTGATCTTCTCTGGTGTTTTTAGAAGTGTTCGTAAATAAAGCTCTTCTTAAAGTCCTTAATCATATAAGCGTTCGCGTTGACTTCCGGCTTAGTTTGAAGAGCTGTTTATGCTCTAACTTGACATTGACATGGCCTGTTGTTCAAGTAGTCAACGTTTTAGAAGCTAGATCGAAAGTATGAAAACGCTTCAGCTAAGATAGCAGCTGGGTTGATATGATACAAAAAGAAGGTTCCAAATTCCAGTGGGGAACTGCATAAAGTTGGTGTATAAAACCGACGCTTTCTTTCTTAAATGGCTAAATATCAGGACAAGGCTGTAACTGGTCAATAATATTATTGCTATATATAATCGTATGTAAGGAGTTTATATCATTTTGTTAAAATCAAAAGGAGGCGTGGGAGTCCTATATATATATACTGAATTAATATTAAATACTGAATCGATCCAGCCATGTCTGTCTGTCCATCACTGTCCTGGTCGAATAAATTGGGATATAATCTTACGGCATTGAAATTAGGTGAAACCGACCAATCGACACGCCCACAATGTAATTAAAATTCAAGAAGTCGTCTAAAGACATTTCGTGAAATATCATTATATGGAAAACGGTTCTAAAAATGGTCCGATCGGGTCCGAATTTGGCCAATTATTAAACCAATTAACTAATTCTTCAAGAAATTGTGTCAAAAAATATTTATTTGTTATATTTTATATGAGATTCTATTTCTAAGTCCAAACCAGTAAGCGGTGCAGGGTAAAAAAGCTAATTATAGATACATACCAGATAGGAAGCGTGCTGCATTAACTTTGTTAACTCTTAACTTTACCTAATTTACGTAATAACCACAGAAGGGAAAAACAATTCATGCTTGTAATTTAAGTCAATAAAGAACCCAAACCAATATTTTTCCATTACATTACTGGCACCGTGACATTTATGATTTTAATTTTGTTAGTTAAGTATGTTTTCTCTCTTCATTTCTCAACATTAAAGTAATACTACTTACAATGTAGATATTAAGCGGGATTGCATAGCAATCAAACGATGATAGTTGAAAAATTTTACATGCTATAGAAAGGGATAAGAAGAGTAAATGAAGAAGCATAGGATACAGTTAGGCGATAACTTGTTCATGCGGTATGCGTTCGATAGTTCATAATTTCATTACATTTCATTTTTATACTCTACACATAAGATGGGGGTATACTAAGTATGTCATTGTATTTGCATCACCCAGAAGAAGATGTAAGAGACTTGATGAATTAGCATGAAAAACTGAGTCAATCTAGACAAGTAGGTCCATGTGTCCGAACGGCTGAGGGTTCTCACGGTTTTAAATTTTAAGATATTAAGCTGAAATTTTTTAGAAAATTTTCTAGTTTTTGCATGTAGATCTAAATTGGGAAAAATTAGTCAAGAGCCATGCCCACAATCAACAAAAATTTATTTATCTGCCAGTTAAAATTTAGCTTGTCTATTTATTATTACCTTACCCATCTATGTACCAAAAAAATGGGCGTGGTCGGATAACAAATGCTTTTACAATGTACAAAAAAATACCCTTAAAACATAAAACTCGACCGGTAAGTTGATACACACTTGGACTGCCCCGCCCACCGGTTGTTTGGTTGTATGTGGAGGGTGTTTAAGATATGCCTTAAGCCAACTATGGTTTTTTAAAATTGTTTTGTTATGTTTCTGCTTTAGACGTAAAGATAGCAGCGCTTTACAACGTTCCGCCAGCATTGATTCGTTTGCGGAAATAGTTTGGAGTGATTCACCCCAGCCCGCACTGGAAATACCAAAATCACTGGTGGTTCCCTTTAGTAAGCGACCCTCAGCTAGCAGTTTGTACAGCACATGCAGTTTAACAGCTCAAAGCATGCAAGTGAATGTTAATTATATTTCTGGTGCAGGTTTGGATTTGAGTGGTGGCAACAGTGGCAACAGTGGCAACGGTACTAATATCGCAAGTAGCAGTGGCAACAATCGACGTGAAAGCTTATTAAGTCCATCAGCAACCAGACGTAATAAACTGACAAGAGTTGTTAATGGTAAGTTTTCCAAAGAATTTTTTTATTTAACTTTATAAAGCGTACAACATTTAGGTAGATTATACAAAGGAAATTACTACGTGCATTATATTATTTTAGCGGATATTAAAATTCTTGAGTAATAGAGAGCGCATGCCATTAAATAGATAACAAACCAGTAAATCACTGTGAAAGTTGCCAAAAAGTGTTTTTTTTTTAAACAAACAGCAGAACTTTTTATATTTATTTTGTTATACGCTTGGGATATATTTGTCATTTAATTAAGTTGATGTGTTTATGTTAAGTTTTCTAAAATTATAAAATTATTTTCATTTAATTTAATTTAATTTAATTGTTATGATGAAATAATTAAATCGAATTCCATTATTTGTTTGTTTTTTCAATTTATTGTCGATTTACTATGTGCCCCAAAATGAAACTGATAGATTTAAAAAAAATCGTACTTAATTAAGTATAATTTATAGAGGTTTAAGAAAGACTCAATTTCATCAAAACATCGATTTAGTGTTTTTAAAGAATATAATTATATATATATATATATATATATTTTGGGAAAATGAAAAATATAATTTTTTTTTCAATTATTTATTATGTAACATTATTATTTATAAATATATTACTTAATTTTCTCTATAAAAATTCTTTTTTTAAATCAACTTTTATTTAAAAGTATTACTATCATGTATATATAGTAATATTTAAATATTTTTTCATGTGATATATAAAAGAAGATTTAATAAAATGTAAAAAAAGAAACAACAATTTTTGATTTTATAGTGATGTAGACCAGCATTTCATTTTTACACAAAACTTTTCTATTTCTTCTAAACTAAATATAACATTTTTACTTGTTACAACTAAGGCGTGGACACTACTTATATCACCTTAGGCGTGAAAATAGAAAAAATTTAAACTAAGTAACGATCATTTTAATGTTAATAATACTGGGGCTCATTTATATTGGAAAAGAACGGGGCAAAGTGCGTATGTGTGCATATATACACATAAACATTTAATTTATGGAGAACTATACACACACACACACACACACACACACCCAGAACACATAATTCAAAACTAACGCGCTCTTATTAGGCGCGAACACTGACTGAGCCGTAGACAGTCAGACATACATACAAAGCCCACCAGTTAACCTGTAACTCTGAGCAAAGTTTATGAGCAGTCAGTCAGCTCTTGCTTTAGTCAGTTATTTAGTTAGTGAACGACGTCAGCTCTTGCGGCAACAAGTACGCGTAAATAGAAAAAAATAAATGTAAAAATAAAAAAAAAAATATTAGAAAAATACACTAAATGTACTTTAAAGAATGAGAAAATTTGATGAAAATCTCAAATCAATTAATTAGATATACAAACGGAGTGGAAAATATTATTTTAAATAATCTAAAACAAAGAATTAAACATAGTGAGTATATGCGGGTATTGTGGACCTTTTGAAAATGCCTCGAACGAGTCTGTTTTAGTGAGCTAGCTGTTGCTTTATTTTAGTTTTTTACGTGTTTGTGTAACCAGAAGTAGAACGAACATATAGCCATAAAAGGCGATCGGTTTGAAATGTGGTTTTACCTGTTCACTAAGAGATAGAGAGAGCGAAAGTGAGCACTAGGAAAAGTGACTATATTTTCGGGCATTTTATTATAATGAGAAAGATCAGGAAAATGTTAAGTTAAGAGAGACATTTAATTTTATATTGCAATATATTAAACTAGAGTTACAGAGCACTAGTCTGTTGTTTACATAGATTGTGTTTACACAACAATTCACCAAAAAACCTTTAACAGTTGACTGAATGTAAGTTAAACTAAAAGTTGAAATTTTATTCTTTTTTTTTTTTTTTTTTGAAGTTTACTAATTGCATACGCACACACATACGGGTATGTTAAGAAATATGAATAAATCTTGAGAAAATTTAGTTAGTTGAACAAATAAATAACAAGTAAACAAATAAAAATGTTATGGTAGGTTAACCCCCAACATTTAATACCCTACACCTAGTTCCACAAATTATCTTACAGCTTGGTTTAGTTCAAATAAGTAGCGAGGCATTGTAGAAAATAAATTACTTCCTGAAATTCCGTAATGTGAAAAGAGGTTCTAAAAGTGGTTCGATGTGGTCCTAATTGGACACAGCTAATTATTAAGCTAATAAACTAATCTAGACGAAATTTTGTGAAAAAATATTAAGGATTTGGAAGACTTTCTTTCTAATAAGACCTTGACAATTCGATCCATTTTCAATAGAGTTTCTCTTTGGTCCATAACATGTCCCTGCATTAAATCTTATCAAAATATCTTAAATAATGGGATCTGAAGGTTGAAAATTTATAATTTTTAGATAAACACACGAACGGAAACAGTTAAATCGATTCAGAAAGTGATTCTGATTTGAAAGTGATTCCTAATCGATTGGTATAATTGAAAGAATGTGCGGCATTTGCCTTTTAGGAGCTACAAACATTTGTCCATACTTATTGTACCTTTTGGTACAGGGTATAAAAAGTTATCTTTGATTTAGGCTAAATCTTTAAATATTATATATAATTTGGTTATAAAGGAGGTGTGGCAATTGATTACTTTCCCTAACATTAAATATCAGTTTATTAAGCGATTTATTTTGCCAACTAGATATGTTTTGTGGGAATGATGGGCGTGTGTGTTATGCAATTCGGTAATTTTCGGCAAATCGTTATGAAACTTTATATATCGTTATAAAATTATTAAAAATATACAAAACTTCAACTTTCGGGTTGAAGTTTTCAAACTGATAAATAGGTTTTTGTTGATTGGGGGCGTGTCTCTTATACAATTTAGTTTAATTTAAATATTAATTTAAATATAGAATATGAAAATAAAAATTTGAATCTAAATTTACGCTTGCCAACGGACACGTGGACTTGGCTCGATTGATTTTGAATATTGATCATGAATACATATATGTGGTTATCTATCTAAAGCTTTTCTTCAATGTTACAAATCGAATAACTCGCATCATCAGACATGTAGAATGTAAAAAAGTTTAATTGCTTCGTTACGGTTACAATAAAGTCTTCGAAGTTGTTTTCGTAATATTTTCACATAATTTAATAAAAACATTCATGTTATCACATGTTATGTATGGAGATTGCGTTGATATTATGTGGGTGAAAACAACATAAATGTTCATTTACATATTTACCTACATGAACCCATCTTTGAACAATGGCCGCACATTAAAGGTTAATGTGTACTTTCCCTTTAGTCAAGTTTAATTAAACACAGAAAGAGAGAGAGGGAGAGGGAAAGAAAATAAAATAATTATCGTAATAGGAGTAAAAACATATAAATTTTACGATACTATAAAATTTTAAGAGAAATATAGAGAGAGTATTTGGGGAGAAAGTTTTCAATTAATTATAATTGAAGTGACAATTGTTTTTTAGTTTCTGAGGAAAACAATAACAGCAACAACAATGCTTATAAAACGAAAAATAAATATAATCGATTAATGCTGAGACACTCAGCAATTAAAATAAAAATTCTTGAAAAATGATCTTTGGTAATATATTGTAGATGTTTATAGATTGTGAAAGCGTTGCTTGCAAATTATTTCCCTTTTACTTTAAGCACAACATAAGAATATCAGAGAGGAGGGCGTGGTTAATATAAATCATTCTAGAAAAGACGCAGACCTATTATAAATTTGGTTAAATCGATTCAGAAGCTGATTTAAGACACTTCTCTCCAATAAACTGCTTAAGAAAATAGCTTCAAGGTGATTAAAATAAACAATGACACTATTTTTCCAAACACCACTTATCTTTAATTGCTTATAGTTGCTATGAAATGAGCTTTTGATTTCATTTGTTCAACCACTAGCAACTACTACGTTTCAACTTCTCATCTTACAATGTGATTGTTTTCTAATGAATCACTCTCACTCAGAAATACCGTCATCGTATTATGACATGAAAATGTAGACATAAACGATCGATTCGATTCGATAACCGTAAAGTGAATAAACTAATAGCAACAGCACCAGCACCAACTGTAATTGCTCTATTAATTCTCTTAGTCAACTTAACTAAGTAGCGCAAATTCCATAAAAACACTGCTCTCCCTCTCACTCTCTGTAATCAAACGAACGTCAGGTTGGCTTGATTAAAGTAAATATGAAAAGCCGGTTGTAACATGTACACACACACAAATACTGTTTTCATCGATATATATCTAAACGTAAACATGGTAAATAGATGTCTGTGTTGTATGTGCGTGTATACTCATCATTTGTAGTACATGAGGTTCACATTTATAGAAAAGTTTTTCATTTCTGGTTGGTTTGCTTTTGTTTGTAACACAACTTATAGATTCATACAAATAAACTTGATACCGAATACAAAACAAGTGAAAAACACTCTACAACAAACATACATGAGTATAAATGCAAGGAAAAAATGGTTAAAGTTAAAGTGAAAATTTAATGGTGAATACCGAGCACAAAGCCAAATGCAAAGGAAACATAAATTGATGTAAAATATAAAAAAAAGTATAAACACTGAGAAAATGAGCAGGTAAGCATATTTTTAATAACACTCTCGTACTGTTTACACCGACAAGTATTTACTACACGTAATTGAGACATTTTGTTTTTTTTCTCTTTTGCATTTATCTCAAATTTTTTAAACAAGTAAAGAAAGTAAATTTGGCTGAGGCCATATTTTAAATATCATCCATCTGCATATGAAATTAGTGGGCGTGGCATGGTCTTTTATTTTTATTATATTTAAACTTCTATGTTGAATTCAATACAAAACGCGTTATTTTTTGTCTGGGGTCCTACAATGCTCACTTTTGGCAAATCGATGCATGACGTAATTATTAATATGTGTAGAAAAATTTTACCTTTTTTTGGCTCATATATGAATTTTTGTCGATTGTGGGCGTGGCTCTTAGCTTATCTTGCTTAATTTACACGTGTTTGTACAAAATTTCAATTCATATTTAAATCATTTGCGACTGAGAGAATGCCTACAACAGACAGACACACGGATATATGGACGGGCGTGTCTAAGTCAACTTTTTAGGGTCTCTGACGCATTCTATATGTTGCAAACGGAATGACAAATTTAGTATACCCCCATTAATAAGATAATGGGTATAAGAATTTGTTGTTTTTCTACGTATTATATCTTTTGGGTGCGTTGACCTTTTAAATAAATCGCGAGAGTACATTAGTTTATTTGACTTCCTTGACCCAAGCAAAGATCAAAAATCTCCTAGAAATACACATTGAAACGAATGCATTTTTATACCTTTCACAAGAAATATGCAAATATGTACTAAGTTTAAGAGTGGAGTGCTGGGCGTATAAGTTCTTAATTACCTGAAAATCTGAGAAAAATCGTTCTAAAAAAACCTATTTTAAATAGGGGCCTGACATAAGGAAGAGTACTGAAAACGTACCAATATAAACGATTTTCAATAGTTTAAGTCTTTGGGTCAAGGTCTGCCTTTATGTCAAACTTCAGTGAAATATTATAAAAATTGTAGCAAAAAAAAAATACATAATAAGGCAACAGATGGATGGACAGGCATATAATAATGCAATAATTTTATGCAACTTTAAATCTTTTTTCATACAATTCATAAATAAATAGAAAGACAACAGACAGTAAATTATTAAATTGCTTCAGCACAGGGTGCTAATGAAAAATTTGCTGAATATAAAATAGTTTTAATGACAAAATTGGGCAGCAATAACGCCTCAAAATATGTTGTAGTTGTAGTAAAACATGTAAAAAAAAATTGCATGCGACACATCATTTATGGAGATTATCAACAAACACATATTATCTCACCACTTAAATCGTACGTTGACTTGAGCTTGAGCTTGAGTTTATTGTTTTCTTTTTTTTTTCTGTTTATTTATTATTATTTTTTTCGTAAGTATGACAGTTATATGCTTTATGTGTGAATGCATGTATGTGTGTGCGGGTGTGTTTATGTGCCTCGAGGAAATTGCAATTAAGTGAAATGTACTTGTCCGTCTGTCTTGTTGTGAAGGAAACATTAATTTATTTTTCTATTAAGCGCAGTTTTTCTTAAGACGTGCATTCTCGGCGAAATATTAATTGAACATCAAATAAACAATACAATGAAGGAAAAGCTGCCGTGGGAAAGAACAAAAAGCAATTAGTCATAAAGTACGAATATGAACAAAAGATGAATTATTATATTTCAGCGAAAGATTCATGAAAAAAAAATAGTTATCCCAAGGAATTTGTACAAAGAAAAATTATCGAATTGTACAGATTTAAAAATAAGTTAAAAGTTGTAATTTAAAGAGAGTGTAGGAGTTTTTACATGTAGAATAAAGGACAGAGGCAGAGACTAACGAATGGCTTCCTATATTATTCCATAAAAAAAGAAGAAGACGTCTATTATAATTGTCGTCATAAACATCTGCGCTTATACTATGCAAAGCTCTACTGAGTCATGTGTACATATAGAGGAAAGGGTTACTTTGGAAAGTGGCATGACATGTAATGGCATTGGCCTTACGCCAAATTTCAATATGAGCCTCTCGTAAATATATGGTACGTACATACGTACATATATGTTGGCATATACCGAACTTTTGTTCAATATGTAAATTTTTGCTGCCAAAATCTTTTCATTAACACCTGGACGTAAGGACAATCAAGTTATAATTTTATACTTAAATAAAAGTATAAGGCTTGTAAGTAGGCGTTACAGACTTTGACTTAGTCGACTATTTACATTTTTTATTTAATTATATGAGCGCGCCTCCTAACCAGGTATGTAGCTGACATTTTGTCACAAGTTCATTGAACATCTTGAAAATTTGGGGGGATCGAGGTCACTGCCGCTGTACAAAAAAAAAAAAAAAGAAGAGTAACTGAAAAAAATTTTTTCTTATAGTTTTCTTTAGCTGGTGTGACTCTACATATGTGTCACATGGCTATTGGATGTTAAAAAGTATGACTCAACGTTTGTGTCACGGGGACGTAAGGGTGCCCTCTAACGATTTTAATAAAAATTTCAACGATATTCTTATTGAAGAAAGCAAACACAATTAATTCTAATAACTTTTGCGAGCATTTTAATTAAGCAATAGCAACTATTCAATGAGGCTTAAGCGTACATGGCAGCACTTCATCTTATATTACAAATAACTGCATGTTTAAAAACAATCATCCTTCAATTTAAGTTATGTTTCTTGCGTCTATTTTATAGTATTAACGTAACATATATTATTGTATGTTAATGTTTGTGTAATATTAAAAGCCTTCATGTTCTTGGATCGTAAACATTAAGACTTTGACGACTAGTAATTAATTTGCCTCTTGAGTGCATTCTTGTGTTATTACGTCCATATAAATATATTGCATTGGTAAGGTCCTACTTAAAATATTTAAAAAAAAAAAACCATCATGCTCTATCAACAATACAACTATGACGCTTGGTGATAAATTTGTCTTAATTTTTAATGGATTTTCTAGTAAAATGAAGGCTGAAGTTCTACACTAAAGTTTCTCTTTGAATATCTTCATTTAACATGACGCCAAGTCTACAGCGTATAGTGAGAGATGAGAAAATCAATCTTATAGAATATCCCATATAATGGTTTGTTATTTCTCTCTCTCTCTCTCCAGTAAACTCTCTATGAATAAATTAACCAACCCTTGTTAGTCTGTAATAATTATTATGAGGAGACATATTTTCAAGAAGTAAATAAAAGTGATTTATTAGTTTAGATCAAATTTGAAGTACCCTTCAGGGATTATGACTAGCAATAATGTGGGTGTGGTTTTATTAAGAAACTTTCAAAATAATTTTTTTTTTAAATATTTCTTCTAAAAATAGTGAAAAATTTACCCAAAAATAACATTCAATTATCTACATGTTGAGGTGGGCATGGTCGGTAATGTTTATGCAGATATAATTATTCCTCCAAAGAATCTTATATGTAGTTTTTTATCATTTATAAAAATTTCGGAAAAAATATTTCATGCAATTGATGGCGTGTTCTTTAATCAATTAAGCTTATATTCAATACCAATCAACTTACCGATATTACCAATACAGCCATCAAAATTGTAGTTGATATTTTTGCAATTGAAAAGAGTATAGAGGCGGGTATAGACAGACAGCCGGACATAGATCCTCTTCTTTATGACAAATTAGCACAAATACATTTTCTTTAGTCCCTAAAACTTCTTCTTCACTGTTACACACGCTTTGAAAAGCAGTGTATACCCTCATGGAAGGTACTTTATAAAAACATAAGCAAACACGCAGACAAAGTCTCTCCGCATTGCATTTTAAACACGTACAAATGTAGCCAATCATGAAGGGATGTTATAAAGCAGTTGTCTTTCCATCCATTAAATCAGTTGTATCTCGTTAAAGTTGAGCGTCACATTGCTGTTTTAATCATTAGTAAAAAATTTAACCCAAAAAAGAATTTAAAAGAAAATCATTATTTTATTTCATAGAAAAAGTGATTTATATAAAATTAGCATCCAAACAAAAAACACAAAAAAAGAAAAAGATTTACAAAATGGAACGCTGCAAAACATTGCACAAATACGTTAAACTGAACAATAAAGAAAAACACTCAATTAATAAAACATCATCAAATGTGTTGAAACGTTCACGGTTGCGTTCTTCACTGCGACGTCTTAAATGTCAAATTAAAAAAAATTCATCGCTAATAACGCCACTAACCCTGCAGCAATTAACTACCAATAAGGATTCCATAAAATATCAACAAATGCCTCTAGCATCCAATAATTCACACAGACAGTTATCAACTAACAATCGAGTTATCAATACAAACGTTTCATGTGATGATATTAATGATCATGGACAGTGTACCATTGAAGAAATTATGTTAAAATTGCCAGTGCCTCACAAGGCCTGTAAGTTGTTAAATATACCTGAAGCGGAATATAAAGAATATTCCACTGACCAACAATCGCCAGCAATGTTCTATACAAAAAATGTTTGTAATAGTAAATCTACTACAAATCTATTGCAGAGTGGGGGACAGTTCGTGAGGAGTGCTCAACTTCATAAGACTTATGCTTCAACACGTTTAAAGACAGCGACCATACGGAAGCCAATGCCATACCTGAATAGCAGTACGTGATGTTTGTACTTTTATTCTCTTTTCTGTTATATTCTATGAGACAAACACAAACAAGTATAAATGTGTACTTGTACTCGGTTTGTGAAAAGTTTAAAAGTATTGTATAATGATAAATATCATATTATATGATTAAATTTTATTCATTGGGATTGGTTTTATAAGAGCAGACATTTAATATGCATATTATATGTGCTTGCAGCTGGAATGTCTGTTTTTAGCTGGTTTGGCTCAGAATGATGCTAATTAAAATTATAGTTCCCGAAGGGTTTAATTATACCCTTCACACAAGATGGGTGGGTATAATACTAAGTTTGTCATTTTGCTTGCAACACTCAGAAGGAGGCTTCAGATACTGTACAAAGTATATATAACTCAATATAGACGTGTATGTCCGTCTGTCCTGCCTGCCTGACTGTTGTTGGCATTCAATGGGCAAAATCGGTCAAGAGTGACGCCTACAATCAATAAAAATCTATATATCTGCCATAAATCGAACTAGGCTTGTAAGCAGATACGTAATACATTCACTATTAGAGGGCACAATCATAAATCGGCCATGCCCACTGTTGTAGATGTGAAGGGAATTTAAGATTTGGCCTAAAGTGGGCGTGGCATGTACTTGATTTCGCTTTTTAATATTGTATGCATTATACGTCAACCAAATGTCGAATTCTGAGTCAAACCACGTCCATTTTAGGTAAATCGATGGACGCCTTAAATATGTTTATTAAATTTCAAATACGTAGGTATATTTAAGTGGCTGTAAAAATTTTGTGGGTGTGGCACTTGATCGATTAAATCAAATAGAAAATTAATAAATATAAAAAAGACAATAAGCGTTTCAACAACAGATGGATGGACGCACGGACAAATTCCGATTTTTTTGCTCATCAAGAATTTATAACTTTGTAGTACATCCGAAGTTTCTTTCTAGATGTTGCAAATAGAATAACAAACTT
This sequence comes from Crataerina pallida, assembly GCA_949710015.1. Classification (NCBI taxonomy): domain Eukaryota; kingdom Metazoa; phylum Arthropoda; class Insecta; order Diptera; family Hippoboscidae; genus Crataerina; species Crataerina pallida. The sequence goes on from OX453290.1 coordinate 4,438,656, forward strand.
AGTAAGCCCTCATCATTTAGGTGGAATTTATAAAAGGATAGAAATATATACGCTTTAAAAGTATGCCAATGAATCCTATTTACAAAGGATGCCAAACAATGCCAACAAATACGATTTGTAGTTTTTCTTTCAGAAATTAAACCATTCAAGGGAAAAAGTTAATAAAGAACAAGAGACAAAATGTTAAATTCTATCAGACCGCATTATATGTAATCGTCAGTGTCTCACTTATGAATTACGAATATACGCACAAGCCTAATGCACCTTCTACAAGAACTTGGTGCAGGTTGACACAAAAGTATAAGGAAAATGATTGAGAATTGTTCAAAGGAACAAAAGTTGATACGAGTTCTCCTATGCAGCTTAGATGAGTTGATAATTTGTGGTACATGAATTCGACACTTTTACACTTGCTTTGTTAACCAAGAATGTGGCACAAATGCTACTTCTTACCCTTCATTTATTTTCCATATTCAAAGACCGACAAGAACACAACAATAACAAATTTACAACACACACACGAACAAGTTCAAAAACCTCAAATAATGGAAATTGTCCTCCGACATTCATTTGCAGGTGTTATAGCATCAATAACAGTGACAGTAACAATAACAATAACAAAAGCAAAAGCAAAACCCAAAACATTGAGATAAAATCATCTAAAAATCTACCAATAAGCAGTTGCTTACGTTCACCAGGTGTATTATTACGGCAAAAATCATTCCATACGCTCCATGAATTGAAAAAATTTTGCCAAACGAAAGGTTTCGTTCATAAACTTCATTTCGTGCACAATGGTAAGAACATGACTTCAACAAACTACCACCACATTGTATAAGTTTTGGGTATTGAGGATGGTGTACATGTACTCTTAGGAGGCCTCTCCTAAAACTTGCACAAAAATCAATACATATTTTTGTTTTACTAATTTAAAATAATTGTTTGAAAGTTTGGGTTGAAAAGGTTACAATTTGATAGCTTTCAATACATTTCCTTTATATCCAGCAAACTAAAATTATGTGAAACTTTTATTTGAATACAAAGCGAAGAAAAAATGTTTTCCACGGCTAAAGTCGACCATTTAATATGCTAACCTTGAAACCTCATCTCTTATGTCATATATTTCGGGTGTATGTTTAGCTCATTTATAGAAAATTGATTTCTTGTGGGTGTTCCAAAGGAAATGAAATACTTAGTATTCTCCCCATCTGGAACATGGATTGGTTTTGAACTCCCGCCCTTAACATTTCAAGTCAATTTTCCTTAGTCTCTATGTTACATAAAACTTTACTATTAAAATCTCATTATTAGGAAGGGTGATTTTTAAAAATACTACCACCCGTTTATCTAAAAGGTTAGGATTTTTTAAATAAATTTTTTAAAATTCATATTTTTTGTTGTATAAATAATTTTCATTAATTTATGTTAATAAGTATTGAAAACTATTTAATTTGTGCATAAAAAATGTACGTTTGAAGAAAACCTTTTGTGAGATAAGATCCAATTTAGTATAAATTTATTCAAAAATCTTAAGCTAATCTCGACCAAGTTTTACTGAAAAACTTTAACATTTGAGGATATTTTCATATGCAGATTTCAAAAGAAGATATTAGCGAGGAAGATGTTCTAAACATAATTCCTTTTCTAAGCCATTTTTAATAAAGTTGGCTTGTAGTTAGAATACAAATTTATATGGACATGTTTAAAACGATTCAGAAAATGATTAAAGAAAAATTCAATGGGAACATTTTTACTCAATATATTAATAATTAAAAAATATATAAAAATATTCATACAATACAAGCTGTAGTGGTGTAGGGTATAAATCAATTATTTAAATGGTTATCTAATGTTTAGATATAAAAAAATTATCAATTAAATAAACAGATCAATCGATTTCATTGTAATATAATTGTTATTATAACTAAAACTCTTATTTTCCACTTATTTGTTTTATATTGGAAAATTTTGGCTTATCTACCATTCGTACTCGATATATAATAAAACATTTTAAAAACGTTTAAATATGTAATATTGTATTTAATACTTATTGTTTATCAGATTATATAACAATTGAAAATTGTTTGATACATTTTCACACGATTCTACATCACCGACTTATAATCGGTGAATAAATATTTAGGTGAAGGTTGTAAGCAAATTGTAATTATTTCATACATTATTTGTAATTAATTATTGTAATTATTTAAAATATTATTATTATTACTAAATTATAATATTCGGTGTACTCACAGCTTGATCAAATAATATTAAAACGTCTTAACTTATGGCAGCTGGTAAACGAATTTTTTTGTATGATACATAAATTAAGGTTTGAAGAAATTTAAACATATAACAATTGAATCAATTTAAAGCATTAAATTGCTTTAATTTTTTTAATTTCATTTCAAACAATAATAAATGATAGGAGAAATTTTCTAAAGTGAGTCCGATTCGTTTAAAACTTAAAACGTTTATAATAAAAGTTACGCTGAGTGAATTTGGTTTAGACCAAATTTGAAATAACCTTCCCATCAACAATAGTGGGCGTGACAGGTATGTGATTACGCCCCCTGTAGTGTATTACGTATCATCTTGCACGTCGAGTTTTAGACAGAGTATGGTTTTTTACAAATTGTGGACGTGTCTGTTATCGGACTATACCTATTTTTGGCATATCGATGGATAGGATAACTTTATATATACATACCAAATTTCAAATTCATAGGTAAATTTTTAAGGCAGATATATAAGTTTTTGTTGATAGTGGGTGTTTCTGTTATTTTACCATGCCCATTTTCGGCACATTGATGGATAAAGTAATTATAAATATCTATATAAAATTTTAACTTTATAGCTTTATTTGTGGCAGATAAATAGATTTGTGACAGAATGCCAATAACAGATGGACAGACGGACACATTTGTCTATGTCGACTCAGTTTTTAATGCTGACGAAGAATGTATGACGCTTTCTTCTTTGCCAACGGAATGATTAACTTATTATCATCTTATGTGAAGGGTATAAAAATTAACTTAAAAAAATTAAACCATTAAACTTTTAATTATATTATAATTTTATTAATATTGAGACGTTTGTGATTTATTTGCCAAGTAGGGGTACATTTTTATGTACAATATATTCTTTTATTAATTTTTTAAGTAGCTAATACATTGTTTGTTTGTTAATGTTATTGGTTTTGTGTTTTCTGTTTTGTTACAATTCATTTAATTTTCATTTCAAGATAATGTTCAACAATTAAAGCCAAGCCCTCGAACAAGTGCACCGCCACAGGCAGAGTGTTTTTTATGTAGTAGCAACAGTAACAACAATAAATTTAACAATAATAGCAACAACAACAATAATAATAACACTCATTCCCATGCTACTGACAATAATTATGAGATTATAAGTTTACGTAAAACTCATCACACATGTAATCCATCAACAGCATCAGTCCCATCACATTTAAGCATTGAATATACGCCACCAATCTTACAACCACAACAAAACCACCCAACAAATTATCACCATCATATTCCACATCAAAATACAACACCATCAGCTTGCAACAACAATTATACAATTATTAACAGATTTAATAACAACACAGACCAACATTCAAACAACAGAGATAATCCCACCTATTATGTGGAATCAGGTGTTAATAGTATTAACTGTCATATAAGCTCCCCAGTTCAGGACAATTTGCATGAGAATGCCAAGATATTCAATTTGTCGAAGCAATTAAAGCAAGAGAATGTAATAACAGTGGCAAAATTACGTAACGCCATCTCCTGTCACAGCCAGCACGCTAAAGACATGGAATATCTGTTGCCACCACAAAACCAACAAAAAAAACAACACAGTCACAATCACAATCATAATCACAAACACAATCACTATCATTATTATCATTGTCAACGCTATACACGGCAACAGCAATTGCATCAAGAACAAACGCAAACGCAACAAAAAGAACAGCACCAACATTCATGTCACAGCATAGATTCGGAGAAATTATTTAATGATAATAAAAGCAAAACAAATATGTTGGCAACAACATCATCAACATCAACGACAACAGCAACGACACAGAATAATAATAATAAAATTTTAAGCAGCAGCACTAGCAGCACCAGGCATACCACAAAATTTAATCAATTCTATCAGACAGCTGCCAAATACGAATTGAATGGGATTGGCGTGGGGGTTGCTGGTTCAAGTGCCGGTGCAGGTATGGGCGACGAAGAAAATACAGATTCGTCCAATATATCAAGCTTAGCCATTTATCGGCAACCAGCGAATGTGCGACACAAAGGTGGCAATACGCCATACCGTTCGAAAATGTCAAAAAAACAATTGAAACTGGCTCAAGCCCAATTGGACAAGTTAACACAATGTAATCTACATTTACACGGTAATGCAATTATTAATGTCACATATAATAGATATGAAACAACAACAATTACAACATATAACCTCTGTCGGTATAATAAAATGAATTTCTCATAATTCTTGTGTGCGAAAGATAGTTTTTTGGCAATTTTCCTACAAATTTCAACACCACATAAAATCTCTTCTATACTATGTTCTTTTTTTGTTATAAGTTTGCAATTATGTTCATTTTTATTTTGTCTTCTTCTGTAGCTCTGTTTTCGGCAGTGGAGCATGGCCACTTAGATAAAGCATGTACCATTTTAGAGTCCACAGATGTGAATGTAAACAGGTGAGCAATTTATTGCATCAATTTATTACCATCATATGTAATTTTAACCGTTATTGTTGTTGTTGTTGTTGTTGTTGTTGTTGTTGTTGTTGTTTTTATATCTTTTAATTACTGCAGCATTAATACAGATGGCTTATCGGCTTTGGACATTGCTGTACTAAGTAATAATCGTTCAATGACTAAAATGTTACTGCAACATGGCGCTTTAGAGGGTTCACAGTGTAAGTTTGTGCGCATGTTTGTAATTCTAATTCAAAAAGGCAAATGCCACACCCACCTTCAATTATACCAATCAATTCAGAATCAAAATCTGAGGCAATGCTTCACGTTTACTAACACAACTCAAATAATTGTAGCATAACTTAAGAAGCTAAGTGGTGTGGGGTATTAAATGATCGGTCTTGACCGACTATAACATTTTCACTTGTTTTAAAATGATTCTATTGCTTGGCTTAGTTTCAGTGGATAGTTTGGGTACTAAATTAAGCAGTTTGTTGAAGGAGGCCGAGTCGCATATACAAGATTTAAATGGTTTTGAAGCAACATGCCAATCGACCTACACAACAAGATCATCAATATCAAGTATAATAATTGGTAACTCCACAACATACGTACAATTTTATCTTACAATGCATGAATGTTCGGTTTTTTCTTGTTTAGGTAATACCAGTTCATCGGTTACGGGTTGTACGGGTAATGAAATTGATAAACAAATTGGCGTTTGGGAGAGACGCATAAAAGGTTTGCGTCGTTTAATTTTGGGCTGGGACCAAGCACGTCCTCCCGATGCACCCGCTTCAGTTATAGTCGATGTAATGGGTGATAATACGGTACAAGTGCAAATTTTGGAGCCATTCGATGGTGCCATAGGCACAAAATTCAGAGGTGAGAATATACATACATTAAAGAAATCAGGTAGGTTGTGACCAATTCAATGTCAGACGAACGTACAGACACTAGAGGCCACAAAATCCATCATCCTAGGTCGTAAATTCTAGTTATGCAGAGCCTACAAAAGCGGGACTGCGGCCTGTGTAAAAATCAATGTTATAAAAAGAATGGGAGTTGAAGTAGAAGAGTGAGTAAGTTTGTTTTTTATCTATTTTCAGTGCAATGGTCAACAAGGGCAGATTTTAATAATGTTGTGGGTGAGCGAGAACTAATGGATTGGCGCAATTTTCATGGCACTATGGGAACTCAGTATCAAATAAATGGTCTAACGCAAGGGCGCCGCTATTTTATACGTGCTTCTTGTGGCAATGTCAAAGGTTGGGGTGCTTATAAAAACTCCGTACCCGCCAGCATAATACCCTCGAGTATACCACACATTTAATAAACTAAATGACAAGAAACTACAATTTTATGTTTTTCATTGTAGGTTGGCGTGATTTGAATAATCGAGAAGATCGTTTTCTGGGAAGACAGCATCTTTTAGATAATTTATTTACAGCTGTACGCTTAGCTCGCCCCGCTGATGTGTCAGAGTTGACTTTAGAATCGCAAGGCGGCAATCAGAAAAGGATGCCCAAAAAGAAAACTACCATCAAACAGTTATTTTCAGTTGCTTCTAAATTTCAGAAGCATTTAAGAAGGTATGTTGTCTAGTGTGGTAGGTAGAGGTGATTTTTTTTTTACGGATATTTTCTTTTCCCAGAGGAATACACTTAGCTAGCATAGTGTATTGTGATGATAAAGTTTTGGTAACCAGTGAAGACTTTTTGCCTGTCATTGAAATCGATGAATCGTATCCGAGTTCTCTATACAATGACTACCACTGGCTAATGAAAGTAAGTTGAGTTTGGAGGGTTTCTGTAATATTTTAAATTGATACAAGTTTGTTGTTATCCTTATTAGGTGGCTTGTTCCTGGGAGGATGTTAAATCGTTGCGTTCCGATATGGAGCGCAACCTCACCTCTGCCAATTATTTTCGGATCAAACTGTTGTCAGCCGTTTGTCAAATGCAGTCTGCTTTGGGCATCATCGATTTGGGTCAATTATATTATAAACCGTTAAAAGACTCTCACGGCACAATAGCTATTGGCTGTATTCATAATGTTAAAAATCAAAAATCAGTGTCCATTCTGAATTCACGTTGGCTTCCAGTTAATAAATTGCAAAAAAAGGTCGTGGGTTTGCTCGAAGAATATACTATTAGTGAGATTTTGATATCGTCGTTGAGTGATCAAATAAAATATCATCAGGCAGCTTTAAAAACTCTCGGTCCGGGTTTGTATTTGGGTTACCTGAAAATGCAATGTTCCATGGATCAAATACAGATTGTAGTGCCTCTGAAAACACCAAATGTTTTGCCGCATTATAAAGTGCGTGACAATAATCACATAAATGCTGAAGAATGGTTGATATTGAAGCGTTATAGTAACAGTCGTGATGGGCCTTTTGTTATGGATCATTGTAATTATAGTCCTTTGGGTATATCCCTGGATCTTAACGCTGACACAGATTCTAATGAAACCACCGAAGCGCAAAGATTGTTTTTATATGATTTATCGAACGCTACACAAAAGTTACTTCATTACATGGATGTCAGGGCAGAGGAGGCTGGTAGTCACCGATTGTATGACTTGGAGGTGATAGAACACAGCAAAGATATAAGCTTTCTGATTATATGCCCAGCAGTACAGTTATCTTGTGCTGTACCAGGTCAGCCGGAGATGCTATTACAACGTGACGACTTGGTCCCCTTAAGTGTACAAGCTTTCGAAATGATTCACTTACTTACCTACCAGCCTTTAATTATGCAGAAATATGCCCGCTTGTCATGTATTTTGGAATTAGACACGGCGCTGGCTAATCAGTCACAGCGTGAGGCCTTTGCCAGCAGTGAACTGCAAACGGCTAAGGAGAGATTAGCTAAACTGCAGGAATTAACAAATAGTTTAAATTCTGTTTGGAAGACGGTGAGGTGGCTGATGGACGCAATAGTGTTTGCGCGCGACAAAAATGCTCCCACCTCTTCATCCATCAAACAAATATTGGAATTTGCTCAGAATTGTACAGAAACACCGGAGCGCAGTTCACAATTTTTGCAACCGCCAATGAGAGATGTGAAATTCCATAAATCGGGAACGGGTAGGGGCAGCTGGCCAGGTCCCGCAACTAATGCAACGAATGAAACAACGAGTAAACACCTAAGACCTGAACATTCCAAATCTGAACAAAACTTAGGTTTAGGACCAAATCCCACACTAACCACTTCATCGCATATAAAATCCCCTGCACAAAATACACAGAGCACTCTAACAACTGGAATTACGTCAAGTTTTCTGCACATAAGCAATAACTGTACACCAATGGATGTTGTGCTGCGCAAGAGTAGCGTTGACTCGGTTTCTTCTTCTCAATATAACCAACAGCAATTTTATTCTGCTATCGATTCATCACAAGAAATCAATAGTACCACGAATAAGGTTTTTAATATACCTTTGTCCCGTTCCGATGATACTATATCGGAGGCGGTTAAACGTAACTCTGCAATGCAACGAAAATGCCCTACTGGCTCTACACCAGCCAGTTCTATGAAAACAGTACCCGGTTCAAAATCAGTACCTCACTTGGGAATGGATTCTTCGGCGAAACAAGATTCTAGCCATTCACTGACAAGTGAGTTTGGTATGGAATTTAATGAAAACAAGAAACTTATCAGCTCTTCTAATGAAAAGATAAAATCAGCTTCGAGTGTTAGCTTACGGGAAGGGGGAGTCTCTCTAAAAACAACTCTATCGTCTTTACCAACGGAAATGAGAACCGTAATACCCATAACAATAGGCGAGAGAGACCCTTCGACTTTAAGAAGAAACTTAGATCGTGAGTCTAGCAACGTGGAATTTACTGCAATCAGTTGTCCATCCTTGAGTTCTGAACAATCGGTCGCCACTGCTTCGGGCATTATACAGGTATATACAGCATACAATACGGGTCTGGCAAGCGGTACCAGCTTAAAATTACACGTTACAGCTAAAACTAGTGCTCGTGAAATAATCAATCTAGTTGTTAAACAATTGAATATGGCGACGGCTCTTAAGGGTAGCAAAGGTCCTGTTTATTCAGCCGAAATGATGAATAATTTCTGCCTGGTAGCGGTAATCGGGGCCAGAGAGCGTTGCCTCAGAGATGACTTCAAGCCGCTACTATTACAGAATCCTTGGCGAAAAGGGCGCTTGTACGTACGACAGAAGCATGAACTCTTAGCTGCTATCGACCACTCGAGTCGTAAATCTCAATTGACTTAAATTATATGCATAATAAGGAATAAACGACGAAGAGGATTTTTTTTCTTCAATGCTATCATGTGGTTATAACTTTATCATCGTGGGCTCTAATATTAGAAAAGCTTTAATTAAAATGTTAAATTACATTTTCTCAATTAAATTGAACATTTACTCTTACACTTTATGCGGGTAATTTAAAAACACCAGAGAAACATTAATGACATCATTTATGTGCATAATGTATAACTGTAAAGATAATTTTTTTGACCAATTTAAATATATGGGCATGATACGTTGTTGTTCGGAAGAAAAAACATATAAAAATTTATAAATCAACGAAAATTTAGAAAAAAACAAAAAAACAAAAAATCTTAAAAATTTTTATGAATGTATATAATAATGATTTTACCTTATATACATTTATAATATATAGTATATGTGTCAACTAAACCGCCCATATCGTTACATTAGTGTTCTAAATGTACAAGCGTTAGTGCGTGCGTAGGTGTATGTTAAGTTTTCAGAGTATTTAAGAGCACATAAACTCTCCTTCCTCTCACATTAGATAGATGTTTAATGTATTTTCTTTTTTATACCCACCGTTAACATTTTATCGAAACGCTTGCAAATTAGATTAAATAAAAGAAATGCAAATACATGTAATTGCTTCTGTATCAAATCATGATTCAAACACATATAGTTTGATACAAATTTTCATTGTTAATTTGCTCCAACTACATATATTGTGTTTTAATAATATAATTTCGTTATATGAAATTTCTTCCTGGAGTGTAAGTTAACATGAAAATACTCTTTCTTTTAAGTTATTTGTTAATAAACGTAATAGAAATGGTGGGTATATAAACAACAATTATTACCAAATATCAGAAAATTTCCATATTTATGCAACAATATCTAGAACCCTTCAATATTTAATATAAACTTGAATATAAAAAAAAATTACCTTAATTAGTTGCATCATATGCTGCATATGGTGTTATATGTCTTTTATTGTGAAGACATTTTTTCCCCTTTATTTGAATAAAGTTGGTCCGGAGTGGTAAACTTTTGAAATATTAGATATTTACCTTTTTAGAAAATAATCTTTTTAACACTTTTTTTCTTTATTATAAAAGAAATTAACATAGAAGACCGTCCCCTATATAATAATAAAGCACTGAGAGATATGTTCAAAATGGAACCATTCTACACGAAATTAATATTTATACACCAAACCATTTTATTTTTAAAATTGGAAGTAAAGAATGCTTACTTGCAAAATAACGTTGACAAGGCAAAGAAAGAAAACTTGTTACCTTATGCGTATAATCTTATAAGAAGAATTATAATTTAAGTATTTATAGAAAACACAGTGCAAAATTTATATATGTATATTATTTGATTCACATCACATATTATTTAAAAAAATTTATGATCAATCAAATAAATACTTAGGTTAGTGTAAAGTTGTCAATTTGAATTGAATGTTTCATTTAAAAATCACAATATTTTCACTTTTTTAAACCACATAGTTGAAGAATTGCACATTTGGAGATTAAACGGTTTTTGTATCGAAGAAAAGTTTCACGCCAGGGTCTCCGCACTTTAAAAATAGTTTTTCAAGTTTCGCTGACAAATAGATAGTTTTCCACACATTTCGATTTATAGCGCCCAATATTAATTTATTAATATGAATAACGTACCTTGTAATTAAAAGTATCAGTTAAAAAAGAAACCGTTCTAATAAAAAAATGTGAAAGCCCCTCTTAATGTTTAATATAGTAATTCTTCTTCTTACGACTTTTTTTACATATCGCTACTCAAAGATAAAAACAGAATGCATACATACATGCATTACCGTAATATTCTTATTATTTGAAGCGCATTTACTACATTGTTTAGCTGCAGTATCATTACATTATCAATTGGAAAAAGTAAATAAAATAAAACATATGCAATGCTGTAAGAATGTATGCAAGTAGTGTTTTCTAATAAGAAGAAATAATGTACTAAGATGAGACAGCATTTTGGCATTAAAACACATTAATTTATAGTAATTTCTATAATTCTTAGTATTGAGGTGGTGAATCCATTATAGAAATAGTTAAAATGTTTATATATCGATGTGACAATTGTTATTCATATGCATATGCATGTTTTCTGCTTGGTTTTTAACTGAAGATATAATTTTAACATTATTTGCATTTGGCAACTCCCTTTGCTTCAATGGAAAAAACACATTTTCACCTAATTGACTACATAGAGTTTTTTGTTGCTGTTCTTAATGTGTTCTTAATGGAATTTTGTTGTTGTAGATGAATGTGAACAAGTGATTTGTGTTGGGCACATATATTTTATATTAAATCACTAAAACAATTATTAAAAAATTACATTTCTAAATTATATAAGTGTGTATAGATATATTTATATATATATATATATATTAATTAATTTACGCCAAAAGATGTTAACGGATATCGCAAAAAATCCAAAATATCAGAAAGTGTTGATTAGTACGGGTAATATTCTTAACATGTTGGACAATGCTACCGCTTTACGAAACTCAAACGAAGAACTACTGGATAGTTTAAAAATGTGTACAGAGTGTGCTAATAAATCTGACCAGAACGCTGATTACATGGAATTCCGTGAAAATGAAGGCCAAGTGTTACGTGCTAATAGAGAATTAAGGGAAAAAATAACGGAAAACGCAAGAAATGAAATAAGCATTGGAGCTAAATTATTTCTTAAAAGATGTTCAAGTGATGATATAAAGGAGGCGGTTAATGCTTTAATGGAAATATTGGGCGTAGACTACATAGACAATGTAGTGTTGGCCTATGAAACAGAGTCAACGTCCATGTCTGACATAAAGAGCAGTATTAAAAAAGATGAGTTGAAATATTTGAAGGAACTGTGGCACAGCTTTGAGGAATTTGCTTTAGCAAAACAAATCAACCAGTTGGGAATATCCGATTTGGATACGGAAGCTTTAGACTCGCTATGTCAGACAGCACGTGTTCCACCAACAATAGCCCAAATTGCGTTGGCTTCATGTTGTGTGGTGCCTCCGGGTCTCAAAGACTTTTGCACCCAAAACGACATACAACTGTTAACGCACTGTGATCCGGAGGTTTTGTTGGCCGATCAAGATTTCATTATACCCAGTTACACGGTGAACTGGTCACTGCGATACCAAGTGCATGTGCGTTGCCGCGGTGTATTAACCGCCAAGGGTTACATACTAACAGCCAGCAAGTGTTCAGCACCGACATCTGTGTAGAAGTGTGCTAGTTACAAAGTAACAACGAATTAACCTTTGAACGATTAATGTTTTTTTTTTAAATTTTATTAAGTAAAACACCCACAATAACATTTTATGCGTTTGCTTACAGTGCATTTTTTTTTTTTTATAAAAATTATTACAGTTTAATGATGCGTTGATGTAACGACAACTGTTTTTTATATTTCATCATCATTTATTAGAATTCAAGTCGTTATAAAACAGAAATATTTACGCAACATTTTTTTAATTAAGCCGAAATATAACGTAAAATAAAATTATTCATAGTAAAAACATCTAATAAATGTACATGTTGCACCCTAAGCATTTTTTTGCAATTTTGTGATTAATAGATGTGTCATTATGGTGTAAATGTAAATCGTTGTATAATTACTTAATTGTTTATAATCAATTATTGCATGTGTTGTTAAATCGCTCCTTCTCTCTCTCACGCCTAAACGAGTGGAATGACAGGGCAGTACATGTCAGTATATTCACTATGTTTACAAGTTTCTAATCTTGTAGTTTAGATAAATTCCACGTGTGTGTGGGTGTGTGTAAACAGTGACTTGTGATATTAATTAACCCTTGTACCACTTTTTACAACACATAGCAAACTATTGTACCATTGCTTAGTCAGTTTACAGTTATATTTTATTCAATTAATTTGTTTATTATTATGCTTCGAGATTTGTTTGTTGTACACATGATGTATATATGTATGTTAGTGTGTGTGTGTAAGTGTGTTAGGGTAGGTTCGAAAAACATCTAAAATCTACTTGAATGTTATTAAGGGATTAAATAATACGTTAAGTAGGTAGGTAATGCCGCGCATTAGATCACGCATGCGCGCATCTACGGGACTTTTAATAAACGCATCTAATATGACGGGCCCACGAATATCATCATCTTGACACAGTACACACTCAATGGCCGTTACGCGTACTTGAGCCAACGCATCATTTACAATGAATTCCTCTACATCCGGACGCATACGCGGATTGATGAGAGTACCATAAAAATGTATACGATCTCCGGCCGCCAAATGTTTAGTAAAATTCCCAAATTTATCGGTAGCCTGTAATATGACTTCAGGACCTTTACTAAGCAAACCTGAAGACATTTTTACACGTACTTCGTACTCGTAGTGATTCCATTTCTGTAACGAACATTTGCCGCGCAAACGTGTATACTTGAGTATATTTTGAAAATCCAAACAGAGAGTGTCGTGCTCGGATAAACACTTTTCTTTATTGTGATCAATATGTTCACCCCAGTAGCATGTTATTAGATGGGCCAACCATTGGGGTAAAAACTTTTGTAGGTACCAGGCGAAAGGATTCTTCATGCCACCAATTTGCACTTGAGTGACTTCACCTTCCCAGGCCACATCCAGCCCTTCCAATTGAGAGCATTTCAATTGTACGGTGACTTTATTGTTGTTGTTGTTCTTCCAAGCGGGTGCACCGCAATGCATGTAGAATTTTTGCCAACTTAAGTGTTCGGTGGGGGGCGGCGGCATGCGTTCCACCATTTCGGCGCCATCACTTATAACCGAATCCACCCTTAAATTCGACATCAACGAGTTGAAACGCGTTGAATCTTTAAAATTAGACGTCATGTAAGGGAATGTGAGTATACAGGCGGCTGCTATACAAATCACAACCTGCAATAAATAATATGAATAACCGGAACTATATATGTGAACGTAGCGTAACGTACCTGCATAATGGTGATGTACTTTTGCGTGGTTCGGTTTATGGCCAGAAAGCAGGAGAGCAGTAATGCCAGAATGGAAGCAACGACCGTGCTACCCAAACGTACATTGGGATTGGTGAAGCCCAGCCATTCAATGGTTACGAACACGGGCACCAGCAATGACACCAAACCGAACAGAGGCAAAAAGAGCAAAACGCCCGCCAACCCCAAGGCGGCCCTCACCATGCCGAACATAGTAGCACTCTGGGCACTATTGATGCACAATTGCAGCCAACTCAAGGAAACGCAATGCGGTATCAAATGCTTGTAGGTGCCGTGCCAATTAGCGCGTTTGGCCAAATGTATCAGAAATACTGGGATTAGCAGGTAGAGAGCTGTCCGACAATTCAAGCAAAACTCGATGCCATTGCCAATGACAAACGAACAGAACGTTGGCACTTTGAGATCCAAAAAGCGCCATCCCGTGGTAACCACTTCGTCCATTTCGTACGGATACTTGGCCAACACATTAACGCCGAACGATATTAAAACAATCCAATCGGGAAATGGCTGCGATTGTGTGTACATGAAAGCAATCATCGACACGAATGCGAATATACCGGCAATTATGGTCAGTTCCGAGTGCGGCAACCAATCAGCCCTTAATACTGGGTACACCAACAAATTGCCCATAAAAGCGGCAAAAAAGTACACGTACGGCTGCAGATTATTCTTCAAAAAACGATTCTCTGACATGTCCGCCTCAATATTGTGATCGCCATAGCTTAGGAACAGTCCAGACCATATACGAAAATCGATAAATTCATGTTTTGTTTTCAACATTCGACAGCTGGACCACACCATAACAATCCAAGTGATTGTGTAAAATATCACCGTCACCATTACCGTTAAATTATCGGTGGTGAGCAACCAGTATAACATGAACAGTATGGTCCAACGAATACTTGGTGGCAATGCATGGGGGAAACCGCTTATCACGTTGATGAAGCGATGGTAGAGTAGGGTGAGAAACACTGTCGGATGAAAGAGCAGGCGATGGAAGCATGGCACATGGTCTAATGAAGCGGGATGCGGCACGGAGAGTGTCATTGCATTATTAACCGAGGGCATAAAACCAGCTGCATAGTTTACGGCGGCCGAAACTAAATTTTCTTCGGTTATGTGTTCGTGTTGACGCGGTTGTTGGTGCTGTTGCACATTTAAATCACTTTTCCGATTGCGTCGCTTTCGTTGTGGATGTCGTGGCAAGGTGCTCAAATTCACGGAACCGTTTGTTATTGGATTGAAGCTACCTTGCAGGAATGACTGATCGGCGGAATTGTCTTTCTTTTTATCTTCCAATTCTCCGGAATCAATGTCATCCTCGGACGTTGAAGAGCCGCTACTATCATAGTGGCGTCTCTTTTTTTGCATTTTATATATTTCGCGCATTTTCTTTTCCAGCTGTTTCGGTGTTATATGTTTGCCGCCATTTGAAAGGCAGGCGAACAGTTCTCGGGCCGCTTTACGTGCAGCCCGTTCTCCCGATGTCATCGACAAACAAGAATGCACTTCGTACTCATTTTCACTGGTAATACCGCAACCATCATCATAGCATTTTTGCAGCAAATTTATCGCCTCCTCATGTCCTTGTTGAGCAGCACATGTCAACCAGTGTACAGCTTGTTGATTTGATGTTTCCTCGTTTTGTTCTAAATAATTTCATTCAACCGTTAACCAATATATTTACACAAATGTGTTTTTGTTACCTATACTTCGATCTAGCAGCTGTTTGGCCAAATCATACTGTACTTCGGAGCAACCCTCTGCTGCTATATGATATTTCAAGTTATTCAAGGAAGCGCGATCTAATGAACCAAATATGAATTTTAGGCGAAAATATTGCCATTATTACTATTTACCTTCCAAATTCCATTTTCTTCTGGTTGCACTACCGCTAGGTACGTTTTTTGTCCACGTAGCCATATGGTCTAATTGTATCCGATTTCCTACTTTTTTTTATCAATATTAATTAGTTTAAACTGTCAGGATCACAAAAACTTCAATTGATTCACAAGAATTTTAGATTTCTTTAAATTTCACAATATAATGGAATGTCAACAGTTAGAAAAAGGGTTTTTTTCACATTTTCGTGCATTAGGCATAATTAGAATAACAAACAGTTAGAGGAAGAACAAGAACATGACATAAAATACTTTACGATAACAAGCGATGCACAGTTTATAAGGGTTCAAACATATCCTCTGCAGCGCCATGTTTGCGGCAATGCTGAACCGTTATACATACTCTGTCTAAGCTGCAGAATAATATAGTTCCCATATTTAAAAATCAAATATATACCTGTTTTAAGTGAAAGAAATCGGGCGTGTATTTACAATATTATGATAGAACCGGCACATTATTTGTTGTGTATGTTTTGTAAATGATAAATTTTTGTTAAATCATTAAATAAATTCGAAAATGGATAAATCTTTACAACAACAACAACTATATTCAACAGAAGCATCTCGACCATCCTTGGGGGGAAATTCAGTCAATGGTCTGCGCACGCGACAAATTTCAAACAATGCATTTGCCGGTGGTATGTACAGTGCTCGAAAACCCTTCAAAAAAGATGTCGGCTCAATGGCTTCAAGGTATATTGTGAAAATTGCAAAAAAAATTAAGCAACATGTAATTTTTTTTGTACTTTCGGACAGTCGTTTCAGTATATCTGGACGTTCCAATCAATCATTTTTGGGTATACGTTCTGATTTTAACTTGGTTGAAAGTTATGGCTTTCAATTGCCAGTACTGGTTAACGAGGCTTTAACTTTTGGTGAAAAACCTCAGTACGTTTCCGTATATTGTGCCGAAAATGGTTGGGCTTGGGTGGTACATTTGCGCCGTTTACTGGTATGGCAGTACAAAGATGTTCGCAGTGAGAGTGCATCATATTCTCCATTTTCAACAACGAAAGAAATGTTGGCACGCTCTGCACAAAGAAGGGCAGGCACAATGGCTCAATGCCGCGAATTAACATTACCGCATTGTGACATTGGACACAAGGCGTCATTGGTTAGCGTTTTTGTAAGTGAACAACAACAGCAAATGGCATCTTGTATAGCTGTATCACCGACCGGCGATGTGCGATATTGGCCGTCCATAGCTCATGATGGCAGTTCAATAGATTTGACAAATATTTTAGATGGTCAGGAGTTTGACCGCTTGTTACCCTTACCACAAATCCCTTATAGCTATTTGCTGGTAACCACCACTTGTAGTCTCATACTATTGCAATTGCAAATGCAAAACGGTCGCCATGTATTGCAACATAAAACTATACGACAACCGTCAGGGTTCCTGGGTGGCATTGGAAAAAAATTCGCCTCTATTATAATAGGCATGAATAATGCCAATGAGAAGGAAAATGTAAGCTTTTGTTAAAAGAAAACGAATTTTTTTACTTTTGAATTAAAATTATATGCCTTTTAGAAATTCGTAGCTGTTGCTTGCGAACCCTCTACCACACGGGAACACGAGGTCGTTGTTTTGATTCTAGCTGATCGTTGGATACAGCGTTGGCATTTGAATCAAAGCGGCCACAATGAGCACTTATTTGAAGATACTGAAATTATACGTAAAATCCGAGATGAATTTCAGCAAACTTTTTGGAACGTCAGGGGTAAAATATAATGAATAATTTGTTAAAAATATACCAACCAATTCATTTGTAGAGAGCATGGATATTACATTACAGTTACTGGATATGCAAATACAGAAAAATAAAGTTTACATATTGGCAGGGGTCGCCAATCTGCCACATTCACCCAAAATGCACTATGCCATTGGTAAAGGAGTTCATTTCAGTTCAGTTCCGTTTATAGATTACAAATATGATTAAATTAATTTTTTTTTTTAGCTATTCTCACTACCTCCAACGAGGCTATGCGGCTGGACACTTTTGTGCCGTTAAATTTTAAATTCACTCAGTTCTACAGTGTAGGGACCGAAAACGATTGCTGTTCACTGCGCTTTATTATTTGCAGTACTCACATTTATATTTATAATGAGAAGACCGTGTATCCGTTGTCCTTGTCCAACATACCAATGGGAGAAATTGATGCGGAAAAGATTGAATTTCATTTACCAGACGATCGTATATTAAGTGCTGCTGTCTGTGCTCAAATTCCTCTGTTCTTTAGTCGAACGCATGGTCTGGTTTCGATAACACCGGGAGATTTTGATAGCAACGATTTCTTGAACACCAACACCACCGCGCTTAACAACGAAACAAACCTGAAAGAACAACAATCTTTGGCAACAACAATGACATCAAATATCGATGAACAAAATTTATACATGTACGAACTGGATCCAGATTCCATGTATTCGGAATTTAAGGATGATGTGACGCAACTGAAGGCAGCCTTCGTTTATCGTTTGAAGAAAAACATTACCATGTGTAATAGGATTTTGAATGATTTGTTGAAGCGTATTGCCGAGCCACGTACCGATGGAGCGTTAAGTGATGCCAATCAATTGGACAAGTAAGCATAGTCTGGTCTAGTAGGGTACAATTATCACCTTTTCATACAATTTTGCTTATTTTTGTTACAGAATTGTTATTACCATAGCAGAGGATTTGGCTGAGGACATACCAGCCGCAGATCCCCGCTGGGAGCACACCTGGGAAGATTCCAACAATCATCGCCATGCTTTGGGCAGTTCATCCTCCCTGCAGATTCTAACACAACTAAAAGAAAAGAATTTAGCTTTGCGACATTTTGTAGAATTTTTACATGCCACAGCTTTGTGGGATAAGGTATGAAAAGTTTATTGAATTTTTATGGAATTTCCAAATTTTGACTTTACTGCAGTTGACTGCTGTTAATGTTTCTGGCGGGAATATGATGAAACCCACATGTTTTGTTATATCGGATATTAATGAGAAAATAATTGCTGCCAGTGCTTTACGCAGCATACAAAATAGGTTTGTGTTGGAAATAACAAGGAATGCTTTTCATACACATTTACCAACCATTTCAATAGGTTTGGCAAACTTATAGACGAAGCTATCAATTTGGTAACGCAGAGGTGGCGTGAACGTCCCCAAGGGAACTTAACAGCACAGGATCTGTTTTATGTGCGCTTGTGTAAATTTCAAGATATTTTTCATAGTTTTTGTGATCTGGCCGATGAGCGTATTGAAACACAAAACCAAACATCGACTCTGGTCACTTTCATCCAAGACATTAATTCTATAGTTTTGTATATTATTGCCGACATTATGGAATTTCGTGAACAAAACTCGACGATCTATTCACTGCCAGCAGATAAAAAACAATCATATGAATATTTACCATGGACAGCCATGTCGGGCAATATTGGTTTACGCGATGCTCTTTCCCATTTAATAGACATTTCATTAAAGTATGGAGCTCGAGGCACTAGTGATGCAGATTTGAGGCAAAAAATTTATCAACAAATTTTAGAGTTGATTGATGTGGTGTTGGATGGTCGCAAACGCTATTTGGATTGTGTACGTGATTCAGAAAAATATAACGTTTTGTTGCAGCAATTTGAAGCGCAGCGAAGGGATTTAATATCTATAATGAGTAAGGGTTTGTTCAGTTGTACAAAATATATGTAACAGCAGGTGTTAGAGTCCGGTTGAGCCTGCACAAGTTAGTTCTATAATTAGCTTCAGTCATTATCATGTGAAAAGAATTTATCAGAGAAGCTTGTAAAAATAGTCACATCGAGTCCAAATTTGGCATCGTCAAATATTAAGCTCGTTAACTATTCTGCACCAAGTTTCTACAAAAAAAGTATTAATAATTGCGAGTTTTTGTCATATAAAGACTTATTTCAAAAAAGATCGTTACATGCGAAGGGATCCTAAAAGTGATTCAATCTAAACAATTTTCAATAGTGTACAACTCTGGGTCAAAATGTGTCCTTGTTTAGTAAATTTCAGCGAAATATCTTGAAAATTTGTGCGCAAAAGTACTTGCGTAGACAGACAGACAGACAGACGGATATGATTAAAACGATTCAAAAAGTGATTTTGCAACGATCGGTATAATAAAATTTAAAGTCTATCTACAGCTGTTTAGTAGCTTCATGTACTTTTTATCAAAAGTGCTGCAGAGTATAAAAAGTAGAACCGAATAATAAAGAAAACGTTGTGATAGAGTTTGAAATGAAAAAAGAGGCTCTAAAAGTAGTCCCCTTTAAAAGGGCTGTAGGATATTTATACGCAACCATTTAATGTACATTCTTCCAGTTGAAGATGTTCAATATGAATTTGCTGCAAAATTGGCTGAAAAATATTTGGATTTTCAAAGTTTGGTGGTCATCTGTGATGTAACCAAAAATCAAGAACGTTTAGATGCCTACATTAAGAAATATGAAGATTATGATTTCTCACAATTCGCCATTAACTGGCACCTGCGGCAGAACCGTCAAGGTGAAGTGTTTGAACGTTTCAAAGGCAATCAGGCAGCATTGTCACAATTTATGCGCGATCATCCCACACTCGGTTGGATACAGTTGGTGTTCAATGGTGATTTTGAGAGAGCTTCAAAAATTCTATTTCAATTGGCCCAAGGTGAAACGGAATATGTGCAAAGAAAGAAGGTGAGAAAAAGAGGACATTGCGCTCTCTTCCAATGCCTTTATATTAAAGCGTTTCTTTTTGTTTCGTGTTAGACAATGTTGTCGTTGGCAAAATTGGCATCGTATGCTGCTGCTGACTCTTCGGAATTGACGATGCAGTTGGAAACGATTAATGCTGAGTTGAACATCATCGGTTATCAAGAGCAGTTGAGTCCACAGTTGTTGCAAAATTTCGGTTACGATGTGGAACAACAAAAAGTTTTGCGTATCGAAGAGATTATTAATGTGAGTCAGTGTTAATGAATTTTTTTCCTTTTTTTAAGTTAATTGTGTTTTTTTATTATTACCCACAAGCTTTTTGTAGCCGAAGAGAATGAAGCAGCCAATGAGTTTGAGTTTCGTAAAGCCTTGGAATTGCTCAGTTTTATGGATGATCCATTTGAGGCTCGTCACAAGGTGTGGTGTGCCGCCATTTTACGCGACAACTGGTGCGATTATGACACAGATAACGCCATCGACTATTTGCAAAATCTGTTATTTGTTCGCCTGATTGAATTGTGCCATTTAATGGGTAATTTATACAAATTCTTGATTTTGTTTTGTCACTTGATTTTCAAAAATCTCTCTACAGACACAGATTTTGATAATTTCCTGCCTGCAATGGATGAATTTCTCAACAGTTCCGATTTGGGTGATTTGGTGAACAATAAATCATTTCAGTACTTATTAAAACTCACCTACGAGTATATAAATGGTTCCTATAAACAAATTGAAAAGACTACAAATGCTAACCAGGAGAATGGGGAGGTGATGCAGGTTGTTTAAAAATTTCTCATATGTATAAATGTCTCTCCAAAGCATTCTTTTAATAAATGTTTTCATATGAAAAGAAAAAAAAAAAAATTACAACAATAGAATTCATTTATTTATTCGTTTATCTGTTTTCCTGATTAGTCGTGTAACATAATTTTCTAACAACAATATTCAGTGTCTGACTTGTGTATTAGGCAGAAACCTTAAAAGTGTTGATGTTCGCAGTTTAAAGTGTTTGGTGGGTTTCTATTGCTTGCACGCTCCAGCTCTTTTCTTACTTCAGAGTTCAGTCATAGTTTAAGCATCGATTGTTTAAGAAGTTATTTTGTGTAATAAAAATTTCATAATGTTTAAACGAGCACCTGATGAAACTACACCATTAACGACAAAAGCTGTGTCATCTGCATCTGCGACGCATCGCGGTCCATTGTATGTGTTTCCAGGTGTATCCTCTCGCACGCACCGTCAAAATATGACACATTTTCAATGGTGTTTGGGAATAACATTCTTGTAGGTTAATTTCATTAATAAAGTTCATAAGATATGCTTGCTATACTATGACAAATAGACGAGTATTGAAAATCTTTAATTTTAATTTCTATTATTAAAGAAAATTGTGGTTAACAACGGCTTCTGATGAGGCCAATATTAAATAATTTGAAATTTACCATCATTTTAAAACTTCCAACAGTATAAACAGAATATATAAAAAACGAATCAGTCTTACTTAGCAAGTGCAATAAACTCATGCGAAGTGATGCTTTGAAAATAACGAACATATCGAATTACAAAAAATGTACACAGATACAAACTATCTGTGACTTAACAATAAATTACATAAATATCACAATGTGTACAAGTGAAAATGTATTGTCAATAGGTCAAGCTCGATCATATTCTAGTTTTACACATGATCGGTATTTTCATCCGCTTATAAATAATAGCAAACGTCAGACATTTGATAATTTTGATATAATTTAAATTTTTGATGTTTGCAATATTTAGAAGCAGATGTTATAGATCCTTGATCAGCATCAAAAAATGAGTCAATTTAGACATGTATGTCCGTATGTCCGGGTGTCTGTGGGTTTTTGGCACTCTCGCGGGCGTACATTTTGAGATATTAAGCTGAAATTTTGTACAAGCATTTTTACTTTTTGCACGGAGACTGCTATTTAAAATGGGCAAAATCGGTTGAGCCACGCCCACAATCAACAAAAATCTATATACATAACTTGACCTATGAACTTGACATTTGGTGCATTTTTTTTATGATTATCCCATTCATCGAGATGTCAAAACAATGGGCATGGTTGGATAACAGATACGCCCATAATTTACAAAAAAACAATATTCACCATAAAACTAGACTCGCAAGCTGATAGGTAATATATATACTATTAGAAGGTGCAATATATTGTTGTAACTTTTATTAAAAGTGTGTAAATTCCAGAACAATTCATTAGAGATGGTCTTTTAATATAAGAGATGATAGAGATGATACTTATAATATAAAAGTAGAGCAGAGTAACGTAACATAACATAACATATATATATATATATTTGCCACGCCCACTTTTTTGAATAGAGAGGGTAGTTAAGATTTGGCCCAAGTCAAATTTAGTTTTCTGACTTGCTTAAATTTGCTTTAAGGAGAAAACTTTTCCAAGTGCCCACCTTATGCCCATTACATAGAATTGAATTTAAATTAAACGTTTCTCGGCAAGATGCAATTCACAAACTTACTGAAATATTCCACATTTTATCATTTAGACTAATTGTTCTAAGCGCCTTGTTGATTGCATTGTCGCTAACAAGTACCCACAGTTCGACAACTAATTTATTGGCGCTAACAAATTCAACAACTGATACATCAGCTAATCTATTAAATGATACAGTAATACTGGAACGTTGGGCGTCTATGAAAAAGCCGTTGGCGGATGAACCCTCTGATGATTGGGCCTTAAAACGTTGGCATTTGAATACAACCCAAGGAGATCAAGCGGTGAACGCTGGTATTAAAGCTTTGGGAGACCGTGAAATGTTGGAGGAAGGTTTGCAGTCTGAACCTATTCAGAGTCCGGCTTTTCGTCATTATCGATCATTGAATTCAAATCCGGAAGCGCGTAAATTGGCACGCCGCGGTTATGTAGAGAATCATGCAACTATGCGTATAGCGGAAATGTTTAATTATACACGTGCACCAAAACGTAGTAATATTGGTCGGGGTCCCAGAATTGTAATACCCGACCGAATAGAGGATGCAGTTTGCAATTTTAATAATAAATACCGTTACGCGAATGGTCTCTGCAATAATAAAAATCATCCACGTTCTTATGGAGCCGCTTTGGTACCCTATCGGCGTATGGTGAATCCAGACTATGCTGATGGCATATCAGCGCCACGTGGTTATTTCAGCAACAATTCGGCTTTACCACCGGCTCGTGATGTTTCTTTGAAAATTCATCGTTCTGCCTATGAGACAGATTCGAATTTTACTGTAATGTTGGCGGTGTTTGGTCAATTTTTAGACCATGATATTACTGCCACTTCAATAACCACTGCACAAGAGGGTGAATCGATTAATTGCTGCTTAAAGCCCAATAAGAATCATCCCGAATGTTTTTCAATTATTATTTTACCAGATGATCCATATTATTCCAAATTCAATGTAACTTGTATGAATTTCGTTCGATCAGCCCCAGCTGCGACAGGTCATTTTGGACCAAGACAACAACTCAATCAGGCCACCTCATTTATAGATGGGTCTATGGTTTATGGTAATTCAGCATCTAGACAAGAGCGTTTGCGCACTATGATAAATGGTACGTTACGCATGTTTAAGACGGACGATGAACGTGAATTACTGCCGTTGTCTACTGATTTGGATGATGGCTGTAATCGTGTGGAAATGACTGCAGAGGGAAGATATTGCTTTGAATCAGGTGATGACAGAGCTAATGAGAATTTACTGTTAACGTCCATGCATTTGCTGTGGGCCAGACACCACAACTACTTGGCTAAAGGTTTACAAATGGAAAATCCCGATTGGAATGATGAGATTATTTTTCAGGAGGCTCGCAAAATTTCGGCCGCTCAATTGGCTCATATTACTTACAATGAGTTCTTACCTATACTGCTGGGCAGAGATTTGGCCGCTAAAAAGAATCTATTACCGCATATGGACAATTTAAGCAGCTCAGATACTTATGACCGCAGCGTTAATCCAACATTAGCGAATGATTTTGCGGCGGCAGCTTTTCGATTTGCTCATACTTTACTACCAGTGAGTTTCAAGGAGATTCAATATTATTTGTGACATGAATTGTTATTTTCAGGGCCTTTTTAATATGACCCGTGACAATAGTACCCCAGAAGCCATCGAATTACATAAAATGCTTTTCAACCCATTTTCTTTGTGGCATCATCGCGGCATTGATAATGCTTTATTGGGCGCTTGCAATACCCCAGTACAGCGAGTTGATAGGTTTTTTTCCATTGAGATCACACAAAAATTATTCGAAGGTTTTCCCGAAGATCGCCAACCAATTTGCGGCCTAGACTTGGTTTCTTTAAATATACAACGCGGCCGTGATCATGGCTTACCGGCTTATCCAGTATATCGTCGACATTGTAAATTGCCACCCATTGACACTTGGGTGGAAATGGCCAAGGTAGTGGATAACAATACTTTGACTTCCATTAAAGAGATATACAGGTGAGTTTCCAATAAATGGATTAAAATAAATTGAAAATGTGTGGTTTTTGTGTTGCCATTGTATAGTTCTCCTCATGATGTGGATGTTTATACCGGTGCTCTAAGTGAAATGCCTCTCCCTGGTGCTTTATTTGGTCCCCTTTTAGCATGCATGATATCAGATCAATTTTTACGTTTGAAAATCGGCGACTCTCACTGGTATGAACGCAAATTTGGACCACAAAAATTTTCAAAAGGTATTTGATATGTTGTGACTCTAATCCAAGACAAAACTCTTTACATTTTTACATTTTCATTGTAGAACAACTCAGTGAAATTTATAAAACAACATTAGCACAAGTTATTTGCCGCAATTCGGATAATATTCAAACCATCAATAAGTACGTTATGGAGCATCGTCAAAATGAACGCAATGTGATTCTAAATTGTTCCGAGGTGCAGACATTCAATTTTACGCCCTGGAATCGAAATGAACAGCCTGCAGAAATCTTTAAAACTCAACTGAGTGTGAAACAGACAAATGTGCGAGTTTTTAAGAATCCAAACGCATCGAATCATAGCATTAAAGTAGAAATTTAAATCGATTATTTTATGCAGAATATTTAGTATGTTAGCTTTTATATTTATACTCTTCATATAAGACAGCCATTTAAACAATAAAAGTTTAAGTTAATGTTTGTAACTGGTTCCACCAAGTGCATCTTTTCATTTATTTTCAGACCACTGAATGCTTTTTAAACTTGCAGACCAATCATTGTAGAATTGCAGTATAATAGAAGGCACCGATGACGCCTTCTTTCGAATTTAATTGAAGAGATAACAGATGCTTTATAATAAAAATAATAAAAAAAAAAAAAAAACAGAAGCATATTTTACATGTTTTTATTTAATCTCAAAAGCACCATTCAGTAATCGTTTAGCCGTTACAGCGGAAATTTTATGAAAGGAAATTTTATTAAGAATAAATCAAATAATAAAAATAAGTGAAATTAAGCATGGAGCCGAATGAAACCACCGCTTTATTAAATAGCTATAATAGCCATAATACAGATCACTATTCCTTGCATGATTGTAACAAGTCCTACATAATTCCGATGGGTAAAGATGTCTCCAATGATGATTCGATCTATTGGGAAAACGAGTAAATGAAACTGTACAATACATTTTCTATATAATTCTTAAAGTTTAACATTTTAGTTCATCGCTTACTTTAGAGGAGCTATTGGCCTATGTAGAGGATCCTTGGTGGCAGAAAATACGTTTTATTTTATTTTATACCTTTTGGTTAAGTTTATTGATGATATTTCTGCTGGCATGTTTAATAACTTATTCTCAAATTCGAAATGATTATTGTAAAGCTATACCATCCTTATATATTGATATGACATCAACACAAAGTTCTTCTTTGCTTTTTACAACACTAACTCAAAATATTTTGAATTAATATATAAGATAATATGGATAAATATGAACTGAAATAAATACTGAACAAATTGTTTTGACCGACTATAACATTTTCAATTATATTCACACCAATTGTTGGGCTACTTGGATATACTTTCATTTCATTCCAATTTTATGGTTAAATGTTTGTACCTGTGGCTGATTTTTATGGACTATCGACATGACATTCTTCTACTTACTTTATATAGAAGTTGTCCATAAAACATCTTAATTTTTGTGATCACACAACAGAGGAGAAGGATGGCACTATCAATACAGATACTGACAGCTATCAAGAATATACCATAAAGGCACTTCTTTGTTTCCGATGCCTTCTGTTGCCTAGCAAACCACCTTTTTTTATGCATACCCCTTCTACTTACTCTTATTAGTATATATATGCTTGCATTTGTAATCAGGTCAATGTTAAGAATTTCGATTTCGATTTTTATGTCATGACCGATAAACAACAATACTTTTCTTTTTGTTTATTTATTTATTTTTTTTTTATTAATTGATGCTCATAATTATTCATATTGTCTTATCAATTGGGTTGTATGTCCGTTTGTATGCCTTCTTTTTAAATTGATAAAACTGTTAGAGAGAGGAAAAAAAGAGAGAGAGCGTATGCTCTTATTACACTTGTTCAGTAAAGGGGGTTAATCGTGCACATAATATACCAGCCATAGAAGAATGTTTCTTAAATAATTATATGAAAAAATTTCAACTAACAGAAGCAATAACAAGAAATTGCTTACATATGCAAAGTATTGAAAAAAAAAAAAGTTTTTAAATTTTTATTATTATTTTTTTTTATTCATAGAATTTGATTATAACAAAAAATGTCTTACAATTAACAAATAAAAAATAAAATGTTCGTTTTTTAAATAAACATAATTTTAACAATTGGAGGGAAATATTGGCAATTTCGTTGATTTGTTGTTGTTGTTTTTGTTTTCTTCTTCTTGTTTTTCATTATCTATATATTTTCTCTCTTCTATACAGCATACAACAAAAGAGAATTGAAAAAAAAAAAACGAAAACAAAAACAAAGACAAATTAAACATCTACAAAGTACAATTAAAATAAGAATAAAGAGAAACGGAAACATAAACATAAACGTATAACGGCAGATAAATTATATATGTACATACAACATTCTCATCTCTGTAAATATAACTTAAATAATACAATAAAGAGATTTTTTTTAACTATTTGCATTAGAGTGTTTTTAAAGGTGTGTGTTTGTGTTTTTTTTTTTAAATATATTTGTTTTTTGGTGAAGTAATGGTTTTTATTTGTTTTTGTTTGTTTGTAAAATAAAATTTAATTTAAATTTAATAATACACCATATTTTGGTTTTTCAAAGAGGGAGATTTTTTTTGTTTTTTGTTTTTTACGCTAAAAGAGAATATTCCACTTATGTGTACAATTTATGAGAAGAACGGTTTTTTGTCTGTTATTGCTGTTGTTATAATAACAACTACAACTGCTTTTTGAGAGGAGAATGACACATGTAAACGTTTTGTTTTTTTTTGTATTTTTTAAGTATTTGTAGTTGCCTTCTGATTAACTTTTCTATTTAGCATGTAATTAAATTTTTGTATCCACCACCATTTGTACCATTTCCATTTGTTACACACACAAATAAAAATTACTGCATTAACACTACCAACCTACCATTGCGAGTAAATTTTTTGTTACAATTTCTTCTAAATAACATTATCACATCGCCATTTGCCTTTACAACCTTTATTAAATATTTTACCATAGTATTGGCAATATATATGGGGAATTTTTTTCCAGGTCCTGCTAAAATTGTCACCTATTTTTTTCAGACTTTCAAAATCGTTGTATTTTTGATATGAAACCGCTATGGCTATAGGTAAAAATTAAATCAGAATCGTTTAGAGCTTTGCAGCCACTTGCTGTTCATTTGTGCCCTACACCATATTTATATTTATGTTATTTAATTTAATCTAATTTAATTTAATTTAATTTTATTTTATATTATTTTTATACCAAAAATTCAGTTTTTTTTGAAATTTTGAAAAAATCTTAAATGAAAAGAAGTGAAAATAATATGTTAAGTAACGGTTAAGTTGGACTTCTTAATACTCTACACCATTTAATTTCAATTCTAAGAGCAATTTATTCTAAAAATGATGGGATATGCAAATGTTTTTCATTTAAAAATTTATTCCATATTAGGCCTTATGTGGGTAGACGTTCTAAATTGCTTCGATTTGGTCCATTTTTAATAGGATTCTTTTCTAAACCACAATATATCCTTGTGCCACATTTCATTAAAATATCTCAAAAAATATGATTTGTAGTTTGTATACAAATTTACTTGGACGCCAGACGGACACGGTTGAATGGATTCAAAAAGTGATTTTAAATCGATTAGTATAATAAGAGGTGTATCTATCTTTAGCCATAAAAGGAATTATCCGCAAATCATCTCTAGGGTATAAACAATTGAAAATTGCATGTGGAACTCCTGTGAAGGAAACATTTATATTTTTAGTATCCAATCTATTGCGAAACGAATTCAATTGCTCCAACTAAATTTTTTTTTTGTTAAAAATATTTTCCAAAATTGTTAAAATTTTTTTGACTATTTATGCCTTAAAAATCCATTCATAAGAGTTTTTCAATACAAATGGTATAGAATTATAGATTCTTTGATCTGATCTATTCTTGGTATATTTTTATAAAGACTAGTATGGCGGTAAGAAAGGTAAGCATGGATGGCTCGTTAGGTTGTTTAAAGCTCATGTAAAGTAAAGTATCTCCATAACTGGCACTTGTTGTTTGAACACATGGACAAACATGGACAGCCGTACAGATGGACAAAAAAATGATTTTAAATTATTTATTATAACAAATTATGAATCTTGCTTCAGCCCTTCATGCATAACAGTGAGTTGCCCAAACTTAATATTTTACTATGCTTAAGTAGTGTGCAATAAAAGTTTTTATAGTTTTTGTTATAAAATTTTTTATGACATATGTTGTTGTTGTTGCATAAAATATATTTCAAAATGGTTAAAAAGTGGTGGTGATGCATACAATTGTAGAATTCGGCCTGAACCGAATATAATTATCTCCTCACGCACACTTATCTATTATATCGTATACGATATAACTAACATTTATAGAAAAGCACTTAGAATTATTATTATTTTTATATATCATTGGCTACATTTGACTAACTGAGTGTGTGACTGAATGGCTGACTGGTTGAATGGTTGACTGGCTAGTTGTTTTTTGCTTTGTTTGCTTTTGTTTTAGTTGCCCTTTAATACTTGTTTTTATTTTTCATTCTAATCCCAGGAACTTTATGACGCTCATCAATTATCATTATCTTCTTTCTCTTCTTCTTCATCATTTATGTATATTTTTGTATAAATTTCTCTAATAGTAATTCCTAAGTTGTTGTTGTTGTTTTTTGTTTTGTGTTGGATTTCATATCAGTACGGTTCTTGCTGTTTTATGCAATTTTTGTTTTTTTTTGGTAATGTTGATAAACACATGCACGCATAAGCACACATGCGGGCGCGCCTTTTCATTTAGAATCCCTTAATAACGTCATACGCCTCCAAACTGCTCACAATCAAATAAATTAACCAAAGGCTAAACAGTACAGCACCACTTATATATTTGATGTTAGGTGGTCCACCAAGTTCACCGCCCACTCTTTTATTACGCCTCAGCATTAATACCAAAATTGCCACCAACGCCTCCGAACAGAACAAAGTGACAGAAAATGCCAAACTGTACCCCGCAAAATATGCAATTAATTTAAAAATTAGATAAATTTATTTGAATTTGTTTAAAACGACAATATATTGGCTTTGTTTGGCAATACATACGTGCCGGGCTGTACAGAGAACACATTACCCTTGGCTTCATGATAAATGGCAGCCAAAGTCCACGCAACACCAATACCAAGGAAGACATTTACAGCATTACTACCCGTTACATTACCAACACTAGCATCTGCATATCTATCTTGGATGGCAGCAACTTTACTAGCGAAAGTATCTGCAGTTGAGAGATTTGAAAAATTTAACATAAATCATTATAAAAAGATTTAATACATAATTGATCACACAGGTGTAAAGGAAGAAATTTATTTAAATATGTGTAAGGTTTAATTTGCAAGTCGCATATTTAGTATGTACTTGTACTTAATTCGTGATAATTTATATAATACTACTTGACCGATGGTAGCATTGTTAAGTTGGACAGAAGAAGTGAAAAGTTTAATGTTTACAGTATAATCATATCTAGAAATATATGTTTAGTTGCATCAGTAAACGGGAGGATTTGACAAAAAAGTCACTTTAAATATCAAATTATGGAAAAGGGGTTCTAAAAATGATCCAATCGGGTCTAAATTTGGCAACTGTCACTTATTAAGAAGAATTAAGAATGGCGATTTTTTCCTATATAAAAAAAGAATTAAAATGGAGACCTTATATGGGAAGGGGTTCTAAAAATAGTCTGATCGGGTTCATTTTTATTGAAATTCTTCTTCAAATTTTGATTCTTAATCAATTGATATAATAGAAGGTGAATATGGCCTTTGCTACAAGTGGTCCAAGTAATGTAATACAATATAGTTTTGAGCACATTAGTTATTAACCATCCATGGCTTAATAGACACTCTTCACAATTTACATAAATTGCTAAAATGCCTAATTGTACTTTTTTACTCTTATTCTTAGATTATAAACCTGAAAAAAATACCAAAGAAAGCACAGTTAAAGATTAACAACCCTGTATTCTAAGAAAAACCTTAAAAAATTAAGCGAAAAATGGGTAGAAATTGATTTTGATGCTTAGTAAAAAAATTAAGCGATTGCATCAGCTGACTAGGTTGTGGCAAATGAATTTTAAGGTATAATGATATTTTTATACCTTCCACCTTAGGGAAGAGGGTATATTCATTTTGATCACCCGTTTACAACACATCGAAAGAAGCCTCGGAGACCCCACAAACCATATACGAGTATATTCTTAATCAGCACGAAAAGAGTAATCGTTTGAGACATGTCCGTCCGTGTGTCCGTCTGTTGTTGGCACTCTCACGGTCGTAATTTTTGAGATATCAAATTGAAACTTGGCACACTTATTCTTAGTTTAATTTCGCTGTTTCGTTTTGAAATTGGGCAAAATCGGTTAAGAGACACGCCCACAATAAAGGAAAATCTTAACATACCTCGAAAAAATTGTATCTATCAAGTTGAAATTTGGTATATATATAAGTGGTACCGTTATCCTATGCCAAAAATGGGCGTGATTGAATAACGCAAACGCCTATAATTAAAAAAAAAAACACTATTTGCGTAAGTCCTTGAAATAGTCATATACATAAATATGGCAATAGGAACTTATTTTTTAGAGGATTATAAAAGATGGAGGGTATTTAGGCTTCGGTCTTAACCGAACTTCTCAATCTTGTTATAAATCATCTCCGAAAAGAGAAAACAATCACAGGGGAAAGTATTATGTGTCGATATTAAACTAACTGAAAAGTGCAGAAATTAAAAAAATTCATTCATGTTAGTTATCTTACTATCCAGCCGGCCCCCCCCTCAAATTAATTACTCTAAATGATTTTTCACAACTTTCACTACACAATTAATTGTTGTCATTGCAATACGGTTGCCATTTCGTAAGCAATACATCTTGTGTGGTAGGCGCTACGTAAAGCATAAGTGTTTCTTTTTATAATTGTAAACTGTACCTGGTATGCTAGTGCCAAGAGCAACAAAACAAATGGCAGTGACGGCATCCTTAATTCCCAACGTACAGCCGAAGTGTGAAGCTATATCACCAATAACGGCCGTGACCACACCAATGGCACATATTGATACGAAGAAACATAAATAACCACCAGCAATATCTGCAATTATTATTCATTTATTACTAAAATTGCCAAAAATGAACTCTCTCCTCGATAAATTAGTGGACTGGGCTAATGGATTTTAATATCTTAAGTATACAGCTCAAGTTTTGGTTGGGACCATTGGTCATAAGTTAAATACACATTTCATAGAGTTGGTTACTTTGCGTGTAAACTATAGAAAGGTGTGGTGTGAGAGTTATTATAAGGATTTAAGAACATTTACAGCACTATGTAGGAACTGTAGGAAAAGGAAGTGAAATCTTGTTAGAATCAAATTCAAGGTTTCTTAGTCATTTACTTGTATAAGAAAGCAATTATTTGCGTGTTTTCCTTCCATTTATGTTGTGCGTTGTGTTATAAAGTTAAAAACTGAAAAACTTTATACCAACGCGTGGCTTAGGATTACGTATGGATTGTATTCATGGCATTACAGAAAAGTTGGAAACTTTTTCCTTTTTCACCTAATTCCATCATCATTCACACACAAACACAAACACTCATACTACTCTAATGTATATAAATAGCATGCATTCTATAAGAAGAGTGGACAACTATGTGGGTGAATGTGATTTGGGTGTATTAGATTAACCTGTTGGTGGGATGAATGCAAATAAGATTTTCCAGAATAACGTTATAAAATGCATGGCATAGTCGGAGCATGATGGTGTTGGTTCTATGCCCTCTTCCGAATCTTCATCATCATCTTCACCTATTAAAAACAGCCAGAGGAAAAAGAAAAAAGAAAAAAAAAAGGAAAAATGAAAAAAATTCATTATAATTCTACAGCATAGTTTAGTACCTGAATTCACTGTAAGTGCTTCAATGAATTGTTCCTTCCATGATGATGTACCAATTACTAGGGACGCATTAGCTCTCTGTACCAGTTTGTCTACAGTATTCTGTATAAGAAAAAAACATGAAACACATATAAGGAAAGCATTAATTAGTATAACCGTCAATTGACACCAACGGGTATATAATGTAAAATGTAAAATTGTTGCATTGTTTATACAGTTGTTGTTTTACGCAAAGATAAAATTTATTTAATTACATTTCATAATTAAAAAAAGAATGCAGTCATAACGTTCACTTATTATGTATATTTTTCTTTCTTAGCATTTCAAAGGTGTTCATAAGTGTTTGTAGCAAGTGTTACTAAGCCTTTAAGCAGCAATATAAGGTCTAGTCAGTAAGAAATGAGTCTAAAGAAATTTTACAACTTTTGCGTAAGAGTACATACATGTTATCAAATAATTTTATATATATTTTGTTATATATTTTCAGCTAATAAGAGTCTTTTGCTTTTATTAGATTAAAAAAATCAAGATTTTTTTGGAGTCCCAATGTTTCGGCGCCATATTTCGCCTTCATTAGGACCCCTGAACAATTTATTATTTAATATATTTTTTTCTATCGTAGAAAACAATTTCATAATAAATTAATATTATAAAATGTTAGTGACTAAAAACGAACTTATTTTTAAAAAACATTTTGGAAATTTAAATCACCCAAGAAAAACTTTCATATTTTAGCAAATCTATCATTGATCGACCTATATGGATTTTACTTCAGAGTGATGCTTTTTAGCTTATTATCATATTCCACTGCCATTCGATAACTATATTAAAAAGTTTTTTAAATAAAAATTGGACATTTGACAAACAAAATTTAGAATAATAATATCTAGTCTATCGCATTCTTCTCCTCAATCTCTGTCACTTAAAAACCATAATTACAATTTCACGTCAAAGTTAAAGGTAATCTTTTACCTTGAGACGATCGTTATATTGGATTTAAAATAAAAATACTTATTATGCTCATCAAACTCTTTCATTTGATATCCATATTAAATACATTCTAAAGAAATTGCTCATATGTCACTTTTTGATTGGCCGCCATATTGGGTTAAAAATAATAAAATTTAGTTTGTGGCATTCCATTCATTAATACCTTTTATTTAAGACCCATATCAATATGGTTTTAATGAAAATGATAATCCGCCATTTTGTAGAGTCGGGCATATTGAATTTAAATAAAATAAACATAATTTTTTACTTATTAAAACTTTTTATTTTATAATTTTTACTTATATTTTAAATGAATATTTTTCATGTTAAAGCGGTCGCCATATTTGATTTAATGAATGACGACTTAATTTAAGGCATTGTAGTGATTAAGCGCTTCCATTTAATATCCATATCAAATATATGGTGAAAAAATAGATGATCCAACATTTTGGGCAAGATTACAAAAATGAAATTTAATACCTTTTATTTGAGACCCATTATATACATTAATTGTTGCTTGTTAAATTCTAGTTTTTTCCTTTGCTATCAATTTTAGAAATGGCCATGAATAGATCTTAAAATCTTAGTTATAAGATTACTCTGATTAACTTCTTTCCAAAAATGATTGAAAATGATGATTCATGATTTAGGATGATAAAAGTTTAATAATATCTATTAAAACTTAATGTACCCTATATAAAAACAATAAAAAAGGGATTCTCTACATTATCCCTTCTGTTGCTCTTTTACTTTTATAATTTTTTTCACATTTTTATACCATTTCTCTCAAATTAAATTGTCTTTTTATAATGAGATTGTTGTTGGAGCGAAAGGAAAATAAGAAGTGAGATAAGTTCCATTACAAAAAGTAAAAATTAAACACATACATCCGTATATATTTCTGCACTGTACCAACGCTACGGGTACTTGAACACACACGTATGTATATGTTGGACTTATAAATATGTATATATGGTAAAATTCTAGAATTATTTTTTCGCTTTTTTTTGTTTTGTTTTTTTTGTTACGCTTAAGCATATCTGTTGCGGAGTTTTATTTATTTATACTGAAACGTTTGTAATTAACTTTTAACTGCACGCGCTGCCCTTTTCTTTTGTTTATTTTCATTTTCATTTTCATTTATATCCTTCACAAAAGATGGAGGTATGCTAAGTTTATCATTCCGTTTGCAACACACACCAAGGAGAAGGCGTCAGAAATCTTACAAAGAACATATATTCTTGCTCAGCTTCAAAAAATGAGCCGATCTAGACATGTACCATGTGTCCGTCTGTTGTTGGCATTCTCACTGGGGGTACATTTTGAGATGCTGAGCACAGATGTTTTTAGTTTTTGCTAGTGTAGCGTTATTTGAAATGGCCAAAATCGGTCAAAAGTCACGCCCATAATCAACAAAAAACTATAAACTTGAAATTTGGTATACTTATCCATGGTGATTTCATCCACCTTTATGCCAAAAATGAGCGTGATCGATTAAAAGGCATCGATGTGCCAAAAATGGGTGTACGGTCCCGTATAATTGATACGCCCACAATGTACAAAAAATCATATTCACCCTACAACTAGAATTGCAAGCTGATACGTAATATATACACTATTAGAGGGCGTAATCATATACCGGCCACGCCCACTATTATAGATGCGGAGGGTATTTAAGATTTGGCCCAACCCAAGCCAAATTTAGTTGTCTTGCTTGCTATTGCATTTAATGTTTAATGTGCTTGAGGCAAATAGTACGTTTTTTTCAAACACTCTTTAAATATATGAAGTAGAGATGATGAGCACTACGAGGCGTATGAGTGTTTTAAAATTTTCACCAAATACGCAGTACGAACGAATATATGTATGTATGAGATGGCTTTATTATTTAGCTGTAATTAATGGCTTGCGATTTACGGGATTATTACTATTATTACTATTATTATTATTATTATTATTATTTTTTTTAATGAACTGACAGACAATTATAATCTTATAAAATTCTTTAGTTTATACAGACTATTATTAAATTTTTTTTTTATATAAATCATCCTGTGGATAATAGGGGGTATATAATACTTTGTTAAAACGTTTGCAACGTCCAGGAGAATGTGTCTTAATGAATCAGCACTGTTCATATATTACATTTTTATGGATGTGCCAAAAATTCATAAGGTGGATTAACAGAACTTCCCATAATTTTGACAAATAATTCTTTTTTGATATTAAATTCGGGTTATTAGTTATAAGGTTAGTAGGTCCTATTGTTTGTATATGAAGGTTTAAGATTTTACTTGTTTTGAACTCACCTTAAAATCTTTACTTTCATTAATGCGCAATTGTGCCTGTACAATGTCACCATTGCGTGGACGGCCAAGTAACGCCATTTTGTCTTCTTCTGTCAAATCTTCGGGTGGTTTATTTTCAGCGGCCTGTATGAGTCCTGCCAATTCATCGTCTGAGGCCATTGAAAAAATATTTTTTATACAAAAATGAAAACAAGGAAAATTTAGTTTTCACAAGCACAGTACATTTCATATAATGAGACCTTAATTTTGAAAACATTCCAAGTCTGATTTTTATTCAAAAACATCAAAATTTGAAAAGTTGTAGAAAAAAAAAATAACTAAATCGATATAATCGAAAAACTGACTTAGATTACTTTCAAAATTATGGACACATGACTCTATAGAAAATATAAAAAACTAATAAATATCATTAAAAAATATTGAAAAAAAAAAAAACTAAAATTTAAAATTGACTATAAAAAAATATGAGGAAAAAGAAATAAACAATAAAAAAGCAAACAAGCAAATACAAAATATTTATAGTAAAAAAGCATATACAGGGTGAGGAGAAAAGATGGAAACATTTTTCGAAAAAGCTTTATACATAAAAGTTATCGGGTTAGAAGAGAGAAAAAGATCGGGTTAGAAGATTAAGATCAACCCTCGAGTTTCCATCTTTTTCCATTACACTGTATACTGTATACATAAATACGTAATTATAAAAATAAATTGACAACAACAACAACAATATAATATATATACACTGCTGGATGGATTTAATTAGTTTCAGTTCATATCAAAGTATTGTACATCTAATGGAATGTCTAAACATTGTACACATCACGTAGGTAGGTAAAGCTGTTTAGAGCATATTTTTACAACAAATCAATTATAAGAAAAATTTACTACTTAGACGTGACAAAATATATAATTTAAGAAGCTTACAAAAACATGCTTAAAGTCTTATAAGAAATTATTATTAGAGCTGTGGTTTAATGAGATTAAATATACAGCATATGAAGGCTTCTAACAGCTGTCATGAAATATTGTGAAACGAAGAGGATTTGGGGAATGAAAGAGTGAGTTGGAATATTTACTTTATTGTTATATCTTTTTCATAAGACTGACAGAAAAAACTTTAATAGATTCCATGCCATAGTACATATATCTTTGGTAAGCATAACAATTT
This sequence comes from Crataerina pallida, assembly GCA_949710015.1. Lineage (NCBI taxonomy): Eukaryota > Metazoa > Arthropoda > Insecta > Diptera > Hippoboscidae > Crataerina > Crataerina pallida. Next base: position 4,476,375 of record OX453290.1, read on the forward strand.
TATTATATTTAGTCTGTTTCTTCTGCGTCTATTGTTGACACCGTAAGACTCATAAAAAGAACATAAATTCTTGAAAAGTATTAAAATTTTAATCAAGTGTTTTGACACTTGTTGGCATTTGCTAATCCGCCCAGTATGTACATTTTGAGCTGAAGTTTGATCGAATTTTTTTAGAAATATAAATTTATAGTGAATATATGCAGTTCCGAGAAATCGATAAAAGTTTGTCACAGCCATCAAATAAACATTGCTACCAATAGGTAGCTTACCCAGAGAATTAAGAACATTATGCATAGACGTTCAATAGACACGCCCACATTTCATAAAATGCTCTTTTTTTGAAGAAATGTTTATTATTTTGCAAACGCGGATATTTAGTTATGGATGAATCGATAAAGTGCCACGCCCCTATTATCAGAAAAGTCTCTCAAAGAAGTGTTACCTTGCTGGTAGTACAACAGTCACTCCTACAATTTACAAAAATTCTAATAACATGGAATGTTACCTAAGAGTTATACGAACTTGATCTATTGGAGCGTTTAATTATGCCAAAACCACAATTTGCATATATGTGAAGGATAAACTGAATTTGTCCTAAGTTGAATATTTTACTTGCCTAATTTGTTTACTAATACCTTTTGTTTTTTCTATGTACAACAATACGCTTGAATTTCTTATAGTTAACAAAACGCATGGACGCATGGACATATAATACGCTTGTAAATAAACAAGTAAATCAACGAAAAAAATACATGTATACGAAAGTATTTACGCTTAAGTAAACTTAAACTTACTGCACACTAAACACATAAAAAACATAATAACAACCATCACTACAATTATATCATACAACGTGAACGCATTATTTATACAAGTATTCTAAGTTGATAAAAAGTTTACTTACAAATATAGTTATTTTTTTATATTTTTATTTTGAAAGGCAGGATTGTATTGCAAGGCGAATTTCACCCGGGTTTCATTTTAACAGATTGATATGAAAGTCATGGAGCGAGGAGAGAAAGGCGATGAGAGTTGGAGAAATTTTTATTTATTTGATTGATTTTGAGTTTGCAGAGGTTTGAATGCATCCACATATTGCAGACCGCATAAAAAGTAAATAACGGGAGTTGGAGTAGAAGTAGAGAGAGAGAGAGAGACACAGGCCATTTATAAAATGCCGCACAGTTATATGTATCAGCGAGTATATATTGTTTTTTATATATTTTTTTTTTTTTTAGTTGTTGAAATAATTATTATTTCACAGTTTCACACGTTTTCATTGCATTCATTGGCGTTGGCCATTTTTTGTAGATTTTATTATAATTTTTTTTCAATTTATTTTTAAATTAATTGACACCGTTCGGTAATTATTATTTATATGAAAATTGTTTTGCGTGGATTACGTTAATTTGGAACAAATACACATCAACACGTGTGCGTAATATATGAAATGAAAAATAAAAAATATATAATGGATGCGTATGTATCTAGAATTTTAAAATTAATAAAATGAACATAATATAGTCGATTAAGTACGACTATTTAATACCTTACACCACAATACACTTAATGCTGTAATTTGTTGAATGATATCAGTATTAAAAGTCTTTATAGAGGTTTATACAAAATGATCAGATCTGGTATAAATTCGAAACATGAAAGTTTGGAAAAGGATAAAGGAGGGGCGGTAAAAATGTCTTTTCATAAACTAAATATAATGTTTTGATGGAAAAATCTGCGTAAAATTGAGACTTTTACATTCTATTCTATCTATGAAAGATAAGATCGGCACCGCGCCAGATTGAGTTATACTCACTTTGTGAAAACATCATAAAATTCTTAGTTTAGTCATGCTTGTCTCTATGTCTGTTTTTTTGTTTGTGGTATATATTCTCTCGGTCGCAAAAATGGATTTCTCTCTTCTAAAATTGAGCACAAATGGTTCAAGAGATACGCGTACAGTTAAATAACAACTGATGAAGGGTCAGTTTCTTAGAGAATATTTCAAAAACTTCGCCTTTTATGGTTGAATAAAAAAGTGAACAGACGGACATAGTTCAAAAGTGATTCTGAGTTGTGTAACATAATTAACTGTAAGTCTTTCTAGAGTCCTTTGCGATTTGCTAATCTCCATAAAAACTTAACAAAAGAGTAAATTTTTAATAATGTTGATTTGAGTGTTTTTAAATTTTTTTGTATAGTTTTTTCTCTTTTCTCTGCTGTTAATGTTTCATGTATATGGTATATGGTATGTGATGTTGCAGATGATGTTGCAGGTTGGTGTGCATACTACGCCGATCACCGCAATGCTAATAATGTGGATGAGATTGTTGTTGTTGTGTATGCAAATCAATAAAAATCCCGCAGAGATAGAATCGCAGAACCGCCAATAAAAGCCAAAGCTTTTATGTAGATTAAGTTGTAAGCTCTACATAAGGCGCATCAATTCCACACAAGCATTACGCTCGCAATACTATTTACATGGTACAGGCTTGCGGCCACGCAATGAGAGCATAATACATTTCATTCTCGCATATTGGATATAATATCATCAAATGTGACCAAAGAAAAATTTCATTTCGTTTACGTTGCCAGTGAAAATATTCCCCCGTATGTGCAAAAATTATTGCATTTCAATTTATGCCATAAATTTCAGTGGAAAAATTAAAATTAAACTTTTCTTTTTTCTTTTTCTGGTTTGTCTCTTTTTATAACAAAAAAAAAAAAAAAAAAGAGAGGAAGTAAAATTATGCTTCGCTAAGCGGTAGTAAGAAAAAAGCATGAATGAAGACAAAAAAGCGCACTTTACTGAGGAAAGTAATTTTTGTATTTTTATTTCTATTTCATAAACTCTACATACATGCATTAAAATACATGCCAAGGAAAGAAGCAACAAATTAGAAACATTTTTGTATACTAAAAACACAGACACACACACAACTCATTTTTAATGCTCATTATGGTGCACAATAGTTATTTAACTACGAGTATTATTATCGTATTGTTCTAGCTTTGGATAGTTGTGGTTGTTGTGTAACACTTACTACGTTTGCCTTTACGATTTTTTGCATAGATTATGTACAAGAAGAACAAATTGAGAGAGAATATAAAAAGAAAAATAAAAAACACACAAACAGAAACAAATTTTATTTATAACATTGCTTTTGTGCATAAAAATGTGCAAATTATGTTTTGTTATATATTTATAAATTAGTTTTTGGGAAGTTGTTGTTGTTTTTGTACCTATTATCCGTGCTAAAGGTCATTTTATGGTCAAAAGTGATTCGAATTTTGTTTTGCCTTTTTGTGTTATGATAGCTGGTTTTGTTGTTTATGGTTTAAATGAGAAAAGTTGTAGTGTAAATAATTTGTATATGGACTTAAAAACCGCCACGTTTTGAGGTGGGTAGTTTGATTATTTACTGCATTCCATTACTTATAATTTATAATTAAAAATTCCTATAAATATAGTAGAATTTCCAAAAGAAATTTTATTTTAAAATGGAAAAGTTCATATAAGACTGAAAAATTTCCAATTTAATTCGAAAAAATCTCCATTGAAAATGGAAATATTGTATTTTAAGTATTTTGGAAGTAGAGAAAATATCAGTTTAATATGAAACATTTTCAAAAATTAATAAATTCTCTTTTAAGTTGAAATAATCTCAATTTTTTTTATATTATATGATTTAATTTATCAAATGTTCCTTTTTTAATTCAATTAAAGAGTAATTCTTGTAAAAAAATTTTTCAAAAAATTTCCATTTCAAATTGAAAAATTTTATTTTAAATTGAAAAAGTTCCAATTTGATTTGAAAAATATCGAATAAATAATTTTTTTTCAAATTAAAAAAATCTTACATTTTCATATCAGTTTTATCAATTTGAAATGCTCTCTTTTAAAATATATTAGAAAATTTTTCCAGATTCAATTTCAGAAACTACATAGTGTGAAACAAAATGGTTGCAACGACGAAAAGACCTTAAAGGTTCAAATCGTCAAATACTAAGATACGGTGTTTGTTTGTGCGTTTTACATTCCACAGCCACAATAATTGAAAAATTCACTTAAATTTTAACAAGTATTACTTGTTGAATTTAAAATCGGTCAATAAATACGACCACTGTGCAGAAAAGATTAATAAAGTATAAGAAACAAAAAACTAGAAAAAAAGTAATTATGAAATTAGATACCCCATTGAAGTTATGGGCGTGGCAGTCATATAACTGTGATATATGATAAATTAGTTGGAGATTGAATTCGGCTTTTAAAAAATGATTCTAAATTGCAAATTTAAATTTTAGTTCTTGTGGCTGTAAGAAGTTCTTCTCTAAGGTGAGCGGGGCACTTAAACGAATGAACCCAAAATTAAGTAGAAAGTATCTGTAACATAGAATCTTCCTCAAATTTTTAAACCACAGACGTACATGGCCAAATCGGGTCAAATTTTGATCTCTAAATCTAATATAAATATATTTTGGATAATCTTTAAAACCTTCTTCTGCATGTTGTCAACTCTCCAATAAACATAATTTACACTACTGTTCCTGTTGTCTTTTTATAAAATATCCGGCAAGAAATTGATACATATTGGAATTCATTAATTATTCTTATTGATTGGATTTGCAACTATGTTTATAAAGTTAACAGAATTTAATACAATTTGCGGCCAAAGAAAAAACAAAACTGAATGTTTACTTTTTTAATATAAGAATTCTACACTGAAGGTAGATGGTGTACGGTAATGTAAATATAAAATGCACCTGCACGAATGTTTATAATTTATTCATTAATGTATCGTACACCAACAGAAGGTTGTAAATTATATACGCACGATATTTAATATTGATTGCTTTTTTTTAACCTTTATATTATGAGTTATGTGAGTTTCTATAAAATAAATTTTTATAAAAAAAAATTTTGTACTTTAGTTGATTAAAAATTGAAACAAAAATCTTTAGTTATTGCTACTGATTGATTGTGTGAAGCATTAACACTCTTCAACTAATTCATGGATAATTTGTATAATCTCCACATAAGGTGGATGGATATCCTAAGTTTGTTATTCCATTTGCAACACTTAGAAGGAGATTTCAGAGATCCTACAAAGTATGTATATTCTTGATCAGCATCAATATTTGAGTCGAACTAGATTTATATATTCGGGTGACTGTGTGTCTGTCTGTTGTTGGCATTTTTAGGGGCATATATTTTGAAACATTGAATTTTGTACAAAAACTTTTAGTTTTTGTAGATCGCTATTTAAAATGGACAGAATCGGTTACGAGCTACGCCCAAAAACCGACAAAAATCTATTCATCTGCTACAATTAATAAAGCTATTAATTTGAAATTTTGAGCATTTCTTTTTTATGACCCCATCCTTTAATGTGCCAAAATTGGGGGTGGCGTATAACCGACCTAAAATATACTTACCACAAAAATTGACCTATAACCTTGAAGTTTAGTACCCATATCTATAGTTATTCCATTCATCGATGTGCCACAAAATATATGTGGTCGGATAACAGACACGCCCACAATTTATAAAAAACCATAAAACATAAAATAGACTTCCTTTCATACACTATTAGAGGGCGTGATATATATATCTGCCACGCCCACCATTGTAGATGTGGAGGGTATTTAAGATTTGGTCTAAGCCAAAATTAGTTTTCTTACTTAATATTATTTAAAATTATTAATTTTACATAATAGTAATGAAAAACCAATTCAATCAATATTACAACTAGCAACTACAACTCTTTAATGGAAGCCGCCTAAGGCTTTCAAGTAACTACTAGGGCTATATATTTCAAGTGTCTTTAAAATTTTAATTCAAACATGTACCAATGGGTGGGTAAATGTTTTATGAAAACTTTTAAAGAATTGTTACACGTTTTATTTCATAGAAGCGCTGCCCTGACGAGGAAACACGGTAGGGAATCACACATAATAGAATTTTTTATATTATAATTGTATAACAACCATAGGTCAGTGGTCCACAGGTCTTCTTAACATCTAAAATTACATTTCTTAAAGGAGGCTGCTTATATTTCGCTTATTTACGAAGGAACCTTACTGTCTTTTGCAGCACTTTAAGTTTCTCTCTCTAATCCGATTAAATTACAGTAAGAGACCATAAGTTTAAGTTTAATTTATGGAAAAATATATATAAATATATACAGAGTCAACAACCACATAAGAGGGAGAAAGAAAAGAGAGCAACAAAGACAGAAAATAGACAACATAGAGAATGCATAGAGAATTAAAAAAAGGGAATTAGAGAAAGTGTAAGGCAAGCATCATCAAACACATTAAATTAATTTATGTAAGTGAATAATTAGATTTAATTACATTGAAGATTTTCATATGAAAGAATCAAATATGTTTAATGAATTTTTAATTTTTTAATTTAAATAAATTTATTATTTAATGAATATAGTTTTTATTTAATTTTTTTTGTTTTTGTAAACTGTTCCGTCTTTGCTACATACCGAAGAATTTGTTAAAAAACTTAAATGCATCCTTTTTATTCGTAGAGTTATCTGTAAATGTGAAATGGATGTTGATCAGGATAATGTGTACGAGTATGTGTAAAAAGTTAATGATTATGATAAGTGATAAAAAGTGATATTTAATACAATAATTTATTGTATTTTTTTTATAAGAAAAATAATGCGTTTAACTCAATGCGACGGACGACTTTAAAGTCTAGCTAAAAGAACTTTTCTACTTTGCTCTCCAGTTGAAATTCAAAGTCTTTTTCTAAAAGATAAAATATTTACTAAGAAAATTTGTATATTCTCTAGCCAAATTAAATTACAATTTCGTATTTCTACAGGGGATGGACAAAATAATATAAACACATGAACATGCGTTAACTTTGAGTTTCGTCCACTATTCCTCCTCTTTATCGATGATGTTTTTAACATGTTTTCTGTGTGCTGTCATTGCCGTGGATACTGTCGCTCATGAAATATTAAACAATTCAGCTATTTTCGTCACAAATGCTAATCGAGCCCACTTTCGATGGCTGACAGATCACACATTTCACGGATCGCTTGTTTAAACCGTCCCAGAACAAAGGCTATGGTGTTCATATTACTTTGATCATCCTCTGTATATGTTTCTTACGATTTGTTATGAAGTTTTATATACTTAGGAAGTTTTGGGTGTATTAGTATGATATATAAGTTTATAAATTTTTTTTATACTATTTATTAGTTTAATAAATGTGTACTCTTATAACATTGTGTATAGTGGACTGGTTGGAGGAGACGTATAGACAGCAATGGCGTAGAAAGTACGAAAAAAAAAATATTAGAAAAAAGTACAAATAAAACAAAACACAATCACGTTTCTATACTACTGACATTAAGTACAACTACACGGCAAACAAAGTTGTGTTGCAACAAGAAAATAAAAAAAAAAAAAAAGGTAAATGCACTTCATGTTCATAATTTCATTCATTTTCCTTACAGCCAACTATAAACTACTTGGCGGATATCTGGTGTGAGGGAAGTGTTTTCATTTTGTCATATTTAGCATAAACAAATGAAAATGCATTTTTTATTATTCATCAAACTGAAAGCTAAACAAAAAAGGAAACAAAAACATTAAATTAAAAAATAAACACAAGAAAACTAGTATTACACAAATTCCATTTAGTTGCACTTTTTTGATTTCATTTGTATTTGAATTCTTTTTAGTCTTCTCATGAAAATAAAACGCACAAGTTTCATTCTTTTTCTTTTCAAATAATATTCAAAATAGTTGTGATTGTGTTATGATTTTTGGCATAAAATGAAAAAAGAGTTGGATTAAAGGATATGGATTGGCAGCATGATTTTTTTTTCAAAATATTATTATTTTGTTGAGTTATATTTCTTTGGAAATACAGACCGTACAGTGTATATATATATATATTTTTGATCAGCAGCAAAAACTGGAACTGGTCTAGACTTGTAAAGTCTATGGTCATGATGTAAGTCCTTGCGTTCGTATGTTGTTGGCACTCTCACGATGTAAATTTTGAGCTAAAATTTGGTGTGAATCCTTCTAGTTTCTGTTTGCAGATTTCTATTTAAATTGAGCAAAACTTCCAAAAGCATTGATCTAAATTGTAATTTGGTAAACATATTTATAATGAGGCCAATCATCAATGGGCAATGGTCAGATAAAAGGCGGCAAAAACTTGACCTACGAAATTGCAATTTGGTGGGCGTATCTATAATTATCCTATTCAGCGATAGGACACGCTTACAATTTATAAAAAACCATACTGAACGTAAAACTCGACTAAGTATGTAATCATATACATGCCACGCCCAAAATTTGTCCGCCAATGCGAAGGATAAATTAGACTTAAATGAAGTTAAATTCATTTGAAACTGGACATATAATTTAACCAAATGGATAGGCTTCTTTACCTTCAAAATTATAATTTTCGTCATTTATTAATAAATATTTCAATTCAATATCAAGAAGAAATATAACTCACTGTTTCATTGATTAGTGTTTTACATATAGTATTTTTTTTTTTGTAATATTACATTTTTGACATTTAAAAAAAGATTAAATTTTTACTGAAATTCACAGTCGACACTAGAATGTTTTTCATGATAGTAGAAGTATAGCGGGAGGAAAGAAAGTAAAAGAGAGAAAAGAAAAACATAAATAAATATTCAATATTGGAATGAATTTTTTTTAAAAAAATTAATTTGAATAATTCACAAACAATTTTACTCATTTAGCTTAAGAGGTACTAGCGCTACTTTAGGGTACTATTTGAAATGCAGAGATTCGATTCGAGGCATGTTTGTTGTGGAATTCTTCTTAAGATTTTCAGTTTCTTATTCTTTCATATAGTGATGGAAGATTGTTTTGTTATAGTTTCTATTGATTCGGTTATTATTTACACAGTTTTTTTTATATATAAATTACCTGGAGCCATAATTGGTTCACCGATACTAACATAGAATAGGACATCTTTTTCATAACTGCCCTCCTCAATAATACCAATTATTATATTTTTCCTGCAAAATAAGATGAATTGTAAGAAAGCATTTTATCTTCTCTTAATTAAACATTTCATACGTATAATTTATACGTATACTAATGATGTTATTTTTATATAAATATATAAAAAAAAAAGTTTATAAAATATTTTCATGAGGATTTTTTATTACTTTTAGTTATAATAAGCAAATAAATTATCTTTATTGTTGAGTATATTGCGATAATTGGCAATTATTGCTAAGAAGAAAAGCAAGATTGATTATCCTTTTGAGATGCTTTTACGGAATTGTAGTAGAAGGGGTGGGAAAATTTATTTATATTAACAAAGAATCAGGGTTTTTGAATATTGAAAAGAAAATTTTTTAGACAACTTCCATCGCTGTCCGAGGCATCCGTCACTATAACAATTGTTTGCGTTTGGTGATTAGTACCGCGCTTCCAGGTGGGACGTTCTATGAATTCATATGATTCTATTTTTATATCCTCCACATACGGTGGAACTCCTTAATTCGATCTGATGACTTACTTTAAATTTTATTTTAAACAAGAATAATAAAAAATAACTAAATGAATAAATTTTATACTCAAAGTTTGTCTTTGAACTTTCTGTTTGTAACAGACATGGTTAAATCGATTCAAAGCAGAAAAATTATTCCGAAACGATCGATGGAATAGAGGGTGATTTACTTTTCGACTGCTTAAGAGCTACAAAATTCCCTTCAAACTTAATATAGTCTCTACCCATATGTTTGCATCGGATGAGACAATATAAAAAATATAAAATACAAATCTTTCGATTAGATTTCGTAAATTTTTTCTAAAGAAGTGCTTAGAGGGCGTCTCATCACAAACACAGATCGCATTTCTTAAAGATTCTTTCTTTTCATTTTAAATGAATTAGTTTTACACTTTGAAAAATTCCAGTCTACTAACTCCTGTATTACAAAGTGGACGCTTTTTGTTCTATATAAGATGGCCCCAATTGAATGTATCTGTTCAAGATCTTTAGTTCGCTACAAATCCATGTAGGAACTTAAAAATCAAAATAATTAACATTTTAACTGTCTTGGGGCCTTTTCCAGTTAATAGTTTCATTTGACAGGTAGATGACGATTCGTATTATCATATGAAAACATAATTTGTAAAAATGTTCACGATAAACATTTTATTTGTGGTGTTGCCAACTTTTTACTGAACTAAATATTTTTATGTAGTTGTGGGAATACAAGTACATGATGTACAAGAAATTATGTAAAACGTGAAATTTCAAAATCTGAATATATAGACGTGCACGCTAGCCCCAAACACGTCATTAGTGTTGGACTTAAGCCAAAAAACTTGGCAGACAAGTGTGGAAACACAGAGAAACAACTAAAATACGGCAATAACAACAACAACAGCAGCAGCACAAGCAGCGGTAACACAATGTTTAGCTATAAATTTTTGTGTGAGTACATTTATGAGTTGCGCATGTTGCGGTGACACGTTTGTTGTCATTGTCTAGCCAGTCTGTGTGCATTAGAATGTAAATCTTAAGCAGCTAAAATACATACAGAACTGTGTTTATATTGTACAAGGAAAATTGTTAACGCGTATCATTATCATTGAAACTGTTTATGGTGGTGGGGTCACACACAATCACAATTCAGGACAAGACAACAATGTGTCTTATAAGATATTTGTTTGCTTAATTAGTCTAAAGTAAGTGGAAATGGATAGAAACGATTATAAATGAATATATTTCAGTGTGTAGTAACATTACTGAACGGCAATAAGCACAACATTCATATTCTAAATATCTACAGCTATACGTACATACATTTCCATGAATTATAAATGAATAAATATAGTCAGAGACCCTAAAAAGTGTATGTAATCTTGATGTACTTAACAATGTGACATGTCCGTCCTTATGTCTGAAAGTGTGTTACTAGCATTCTCAAGATTCTAAATTTTGTAAAAAACTTTTTGATTCTGCATGTTTATTGCTTAGTTTGAATTAGAAAAAAAATCGTTATTGTGGCAAAAAGTGGGCGGGTCGAATATTACATATGCCCACAATTGTCAAAATTATGTTTGTGTAAAGAAACTGATTTAGAAGTTGATACATATTGTTTACAGTATCAACGAACGTTAATCGGCCATGTCCACTTTTGGCACATACTATATGTGTGGTAGTGTAGGATATTTTAAAGTTGATTTAGGCCATATATAATTTTTTTACTCATTTCTTAAAACACTTTATTCTACAATGTAACTGTCTCTGAGCCGAGGGCTTTATAAACATAACAACAACACATTTATAGATGTACTCGTATGTACATATAGCGGCTCACAGCTTATTTGGTACACTACCCTTTATAGAAATAAAACCACTGTAGCTTCTAAACTATTGAAGCTATCAACGAAATTTGAATGCCAACTTGTTGTTGTATGTTTAATGAACATTTAAAACAAAAAAGATTTCAAAAAAATATTTCTAACTGTCTAATAATAAGAACTGTGTTATAACAAATGAAAAAACATGTCACAGCTTATTTGGTACAGTTGTTTCTATGCACTTAAGCATAGACTATTCGTAACATTTTTGACAATGTTTTCTCCTCTCTGCCTTCTTGGTAATATTTTCAATTAATCCAAGTATTAATTTTAGTAATTTAAAGTAATTGTCAATTAATACGCGTACTTTAAAAAAAGAGTCGTCGTGCAACTATTGAATAACGTGAACTGGTCCTAAATCATTGTAAAATTGGACACTCGATACGGGAAATTGCTGACTTTGTGAACTTGAGTAAATATATAGTTCAAAATATTATCCACCGTTTTATTTATGAAAACCGCGTAAAGAATAAAGGCAGAGATGCCTCTAACAAAATTTTCAATAAATCCGAAGGCAAATCCGAAGCTTTCTGCACTAAAAGTGGTTTGTGAAATTACTGCGTACTCCGTAAATCTGATTTTAATGATCGAGTAGCTCGTAAGAAGCCATTCATAAGTAAAAAAATAAACAAAGCCGGCTTTAATTTGCAAAAGAACATGTCAAGAATAATTCTGAGTTCTGGAACTCAGTTATTTTTGCAGATAAGTCTAAATTTAGCATCGGGGGTTCCGACGGCATGTCCTATGTTTGGCAAAAACCGAATACTCAGCTTAATAAAGAAAACGTTAAAACCACGGTTAAGCATGGCGGAGGAAGTGTGGAGTGGAGTAGGTAGTTTAGTGTTTGTTGAAGGAATAATGAATAAAAATATGTACCCAACCATACTGAAAAAAAATGTACTCCAAAGTGCAACGAAGCTTGATATACGCGATAATTTCCGCTTCTATCAAGATAACGACCCAAAACATAAGTCAACAGTTGTGCAGACTTATCTAATATGGAATTGCCCCCATTTAATGTCGCCACGGGCTCAGTCATCAGATTTAAATGTTATTGAAAATTTGTGGTTTTTGTTGGAAAATAATATTAGAAAACACAGCTTAACCAACAAAAATGAACTGAAGAAGGGGTTGTTGGAAAAGTGGTGTAAAATTAGCCCGGATGTTACTCAAAATCTTGTAGATTCAATACCAAGGAGACTACAGAGATGAAAAAACAACTGTACCAAATAAGCTGTGATATGTTTTTTAATTGGTTACAACAAAGTTCTTATTATTAGACAGTTAGAAATATTTTTTTGAAATCTTTTTTGTTTTAAATGTTCATTAAACATACAACAACAAGTTGGCATTCAAATTTCGTTGATAGCTTTAATAATTTGGAAGCTACAGTGGTTTTATTTCTATAAAGGGTACTGTACCAAATAAGCTGTGAGCCGCTGTATATATATATAAATGTCTACGCACCCGTGAGCATTGTGGCCTTTTGGCCGATTTTCATTTTGTAATTTGGTAAATTCTATAAATATTTAAGTTGTGTGTGCGTGTTTATGTTATAAACGGTTTAAGATGGGCGAGTATATCAAGTTTGTCAATCCCTTTGCAACACTTAGAAGGAAATGTTAGAGACTCTACAGAGTATATATATTCTTGATCAGCATCAAATACTGAGTCGATGTACTTAACTTGTTGATATGCTCATGGTTGTAAATTTTGAGATATTAATCTAAAGTTCTTACAAACATTTCTAGTTTCTGTCCACAGATCGTTATTTACATTAAACAAATCCATCATGAGCCGAGCCCACAATCAACAAAAATTTATTTATCTGCCATAAAACATAAGCTATAAAGTTATTATATTCTAGCACAATCCATCGATGTATCGAAAGTGGGAGTGGCACGCCCACAATTTGCAATATCCACAAAAAAACCACTTGCTAGCTGATCTGTAATATGTGCACTAATAGAGGACGTAATTATGTATCTGCCACGCCCACCGTTTCTATACAGATGTGAAGGGTATTTAAAATTCTGCTTAAGTCATTTGTTTTTCTATCGATTTTTTCTCGTTTTTCTTTTTCATTTGGGCAGTATGTAGTAAAGTTATGAATAAATAATAAATGTAATACACACATGCATACAAGAAACAAATGTTGAATAATTATCATCGCGTACGTAGTCAGTTATATGTGGGTAATTGTGTCTTTATTTATTCTATGCTCTAATAAACACACAAAACAAGTTATGATAATCATACTGGTATAATTCACAACTGTTTCAACTCACTCTTTATCGTTTATATATTATATAAATATTTTATTGATATATTTCAAAGATTGTTAATGATAATACTTGTATGTATATCGGGGCAATAGTATACTCTTTACTTAGAGGTATAGTTAATTTTGGTTACATTATTATTGATACAATAAGTTTCTTATTATGTATGCAATGATGCAAGTGAAAGGATGACCACGCCCATAATCGTTCTCGGAAGAAAAGTTTAGCAAAGGCCTTTCTTTGAATGTTAAAAGGCGCGCGCGCTCTCTCTCTTCTTTTAAAGGGGGTCGATAATAATTTTTGGTAAAAAAATGTGTATAATAGTGAACGTTGGAAAGTTCGCTGTTAAAAAGTATTTAGATTGCTAACTTAACAGGTAGCATGACTTCTCTTTCTAACTTTTCTCAAGACTATCAGTGGAATGATAGTTAGATAGATTATCTACCTATCTTATCTTAAATAGAATTGTAAAGGCACCGTTGGTTAGATTCGAAAACACGATTGATTTAAAACAATTTTACTTGGTTGCGGAGGAATACACGACAATACAATAAAATGTTAAAAAATTGTATTATTCAGGAAATTCTGTTTTTATTTTTTTTAATAAATATTATAAACGCACAGCCTCGGTGTTCGATTGAAAATGAGGATTGCAGAGAGCGTTATATGCATCCCGATCTGGATGTGAGTGAAAAACAACCTTTACCATCCGTTAATATTGAGGAATACAGCAACAGTTATTGGCGTAATTTAGCTAAAAAATTCATCGCCCAAAAGGCTAGTCAGAAACCGAACAGAAATCGGGCTAAAAATGTTATATTGTTTTTGGGTGATGGTATGGGTCTGCCCACCATTGCTGCAGCACGCAATTTATTGGGTAATGTAGAGAAGAAATTGGCATTTGAGGAGTTTCCTTATACGGGTTTGTCCAAAACGTATTCAGTGGATAGGATAGTACCCGATTCGGCTTGTACAGCTACGGCTTATTTGTGTGGTATTAAAGCTCAAACTGGTACAATTGGTGTTACGGGTCAAGTGGACTTCAATGATTGCCACTCAGGCACGCAGCCTGAAAATATTGTCTACTCTATAGCCAAGTGGGCCATGGATGCGGGTAAAAGTGCTGGACTCGTAACTACTACACGTGTTACGCATGCATCCCCGGCTGGCGTATATGCTCACATAGCCAATCGTGATTGGGAGAATGATGAAAAGGTGAAAAAGGCTTGTGGCAAAAATACCACAGTGAAGGATATTGCTTATCAGTTGGTGCATGATGAAGTGGGTAAAAATTTAAAACTAATTATGGGTGGTGGGAAAAGCCACTTTTTAGATGCCAGCCTCTATGCGAAAGGGGCCCGTTCAGATGGTTTCGATTTAATAGACGATTTTCGAAAAGAAAATTTACAAAATATTTATTTAGAAACGCGCCATGATCTGCTACGCGCTAATTTAATAGACGCTAATCGTGTGTTGGGTCTATTTCAGGACAGTCATATGTTGTATCACCTAGAAACCAATGAGACTACAAATCAGCCTACATTGGAGGAAATGACCCGTAAAGCCATTGAGTATATGAGTGTAAATGACAATGGTTATTTTATTTTTATCGAGGGTGGCCGCATAGATACCGCCCATCATGACAATATGGCACGCATTGCTCTGGATGAAACTGTGGAATTCTCCAAAGCTATAGCAACCGCTTATACTATGACCAGTGTGGAAGATACATTAATTGTTGTGACCGCAGATCATTCGCATGCCTTCAGTTATGGTGGTTATCCAGTAAGTTGTAAAAAATCTTATCTTAAAAACTTCATCAAAATCAAACTTATTTTATTTGGTTATTCCCACTTTTATTATTCACAGCGCCGTAATGCGGATATTTTCTCTCCAGCCCCAAAAATTGCTGAAGATAATAAACCATACATGCCCTTAAGTTATACCAGTGGACCAAGTTTTGAACGTTTCTTTAACACGGAACAGGGTACACGCGTGGATCCTACTACAATAATTAAGAATAACATTTACGATCAATTTCCGGCTACATGGCCTTTGGATTGGGAGAGTCACGGTGGCGATGATGTACCAGTTTATGCTTCTGGTCCCTGGTCTCACTTGTTTTCTGGTGTTTACGAACAAAACACTATACCCCACCTGATGGCTTATGCCGCTTGTGTTGGCAACGGCTTAACAATGTGTAAGGAAAGCAAAAACTATGGTTAGGGTTGATGGAGTAGAAATGGAATTGAAAAACTTTGTAATTGTTATTGTGATTGGGAATTAAATTTTTGACAATTTTGTAAAATGATTCAATAAGAATATAATTCAATGTATTTTATGTACGAGTTGTTGGGTGGGAGTGACATTCTAATGGTTAATGAAAAAGTAAACTCTCGTTATCAACTATTATTCTATTCATCACTTGCTCGGGATGTAATTGGGTGTGTGTTGATGATTTGATAATGACTTTGGTTCTGGTTTAGATTTAATATAATTGAAATCATACACACATAAACACCTTCACCTCAGGAAACTGTACACATAAGAGAATACATATTCATTTATTTACTCTACAATGTCATCTACACCAAAGAGGTAGCAATTAAAATAACTTGCACCAAATGAAGTTGGACAATTCATCTCCACAGGTACATTGCATTGTACAATATATGCGTGGCTGCAAGGGTAACACATGAAACGTTACATATATTGCTGTACACGATTGCATATAGAATGAATTTGCATATCCCACCACGTAGTTGGTATGTTGTTGGCGGCCATATAACTCAGCTAATCCAATTCAAAACAGTTGTTCGCTCAACGACATTTATTTGGTATTGGAACATTTTGCAAACGAGTGAATTTCACTTAACTCTGATTTGGACAATTCTGCTCAGAAGTTTAATAACATGTACATATATATTTTTAATTAAGGTAATCACTGCATTTGCATATTATTCTCAGCGTGATTCATTAACCACAAAGACTCAAAAATTTAAAACATGCTAAAACAGCTTAATGGATCGATCATTTTATACAGAAAAGGGAGGGAGAGTGCATTTAATTTGCTGTTACGTTTGTGAAATGTGGAAACGAAGTGAGAGATATAAAATTATCATGAACGGTATTAAAATTTATAATAATTTGATCATGTTTGTTTATGTAGCTGGGTGTCCGTCTGTCCGTTTATTGTTACTACTATTCTCATATTGGCAAACATTAAGGAAAAAATTCATATTCAAATAAAATTAAGGCCAGTATTAAATAAATTTAAATTTAATTTAGATTTTTATACCTATCGCATTTATTGATATGCAAAAATGGGGCATGGTCATATAGTAAACTTAACTTACTGACAACCACAACAAGTATAAAAATAAAGTTACTAAGTTTAAATCAAAAGTGATCCATAATAAAGCCAGAACCAAAACGCCCAAAATAAAATAAAAACTTAAGCTATTAAAGTATTCGAACTGTGATATGACACAAGTAACACATATCTCATCTATCTTTAAAAGAGAGCCACACAAGCCACGCCCATAATTAACATATGATTGTGTAGCGTATGTAAGTTTTGACCTCAGCCACATTTATTTTATTGCTTTCATAACAAACAATCATTTCCTTTATAAGAAATTAGAGCAATTTAGTCGGAATAATATTCGACCTAAAATACGAAAATGATTGTTTAACATGAACACATATAATGAATATATTACGGTAAATTGCTAAAACCTTAATATTATGTTTACAAATGTTGGCGGACTTGCGATTTTCAAGTGTAATCGTGCTAGTTTCTGATAAAACTAATTTATTCTCTACATATAAATAAAAAAATTCCTTTTATTTCAAAGGAAAAAATGCAAATTGTAGGTTTTTGTAAAAATTTTGCAATATATGCAAATATGTGGAGAAAATTTATGCGTGACTGCGTGTTCAAACTCTGCATTTTTCGTGGCATTTGATGCCCTTTAAAGAAACAAATATACTTAGCGCTTCAAGTACGACTTATAAGTAGATTTGACCTGATCATGTTATAATCTCTTTTTACTCATTATGAGTGTTTGTTATATATTGTATGCTAAGAGAGAGGGCATGTAAGGTTTGGGTGGAATTAATTAAGTGCCACGCCTACAATTGGCAAAAGTTTTAGGTTAATACTTAATTTATAATTAGATTAACTTTCAATGTGCTAAAAATGGGCGTGGTTAAATATCAGATAAGAGCATAATTTACAAAAAACCTAATTTGGTGCAGAGTTCGTCCTGCGAGCTCATGCATATTCCAAAAGTCATTAAATTAGAGAGAAATTCTATACGTGACATGGTGACAGTTCGACCTTTGAGTGGACACATATTTCAATAGTAGTTAAAATGAAGCGTAATTTTTATATGTGCCACGCCCATATTCGTATATGTGACATGCTCACATTTTTCAATAGTTATCCTTGTTTGTGTTTATTATGATTGGTTTTCTGTTTCATCCTTATAATGGTGGTTATAAAAAACGAAACTGCTGTGAGTTTTCGGGTAAATTAGGTATGAACGTGTGCAAGAGTGCAAAGTGAATAAAATGAACTTTCATCGGGTTTATCTGCAAAATGCAAATAAATCATTTGACCATAGAACATTTGCTGACCCACTTATTCAACAAAGAACAGAAAATCCGACCAACCACACACACACACACACACATACATTCGTGGATGTTTAACACTAGCAACTGAATTAATCTTAAAGAAAAATGTACATAGCAGTTAAATTATACGCATAATGGATGCATTAGTTGAAAGGTCTGCTAAAACACGCCAACCTCACCAAAATGCATGTCGGAAAATCATGTGGATTTTCTTCGCTTTTTTACTTAAATTCCTTTTTAGTTGTACGGAATATATGTATACGTGTGTATGGGTGTTATTACATGTTCTATTCATTTACCTTAACCTTATTCGGTTGGAGTAAAAGTGAAACTTAATATTAAAAGTGCACTATCGCGTGCATTTCAAAGCAGTAATAAGAAACAAAATGGAAAAAAAATGCCAATTTTGGCAAAGGAACCAATCGCAGTAGAAAATTAAAAAAATAAAAAAACCCCAGTCAGTCGTTGACTCAGCCATCATTAGAATTAGTTTAATGAATTTTAAATGAGTTGCTTTGGGAAATGTGTGGTCCCTTCATTTTTGCACCAATAATTGTCGTAATAAAATATTTTTTCGAAATTATCACGCAAGGAAATAATTAACATGTCTTATAAACTGCAGAAAATGAAAAACATGTGCGTCCTTTCGCCCGCCTTTTGGTTGGCATTCTAATGTTCCAAAGGAAACATTATTTATTTTTAAGTCGAGGTTCTATCTCTAATAGCCAAATTAATAAATTTAATGGTGAAAGTATACCAAGAAATAGGGCTGGGATGTCATGAAAGATCCGCCTAGAATTTATAAAAATTCCACTTGCGGTAGCGTTCGACTTTGGAGTAATACAATTTCTAATAAAATGCTACCCTACACTTGCCGCGCCCACTTTTTTTTCTAAAACTACATAGTGGGAAGTATAGTAGATTTGGCTGAAAATGAATTTAGTTTAGTAGTAATTACTTTTATTTATACATGTCACGCCCAGTTAACCTATGAGCTGAGACAATATATTTTCTATTAGGAGAAGACATTTTATCCCTGCCACGCCTATTATTTTTATATATATATAAAAGTTAGCTTTAACGGCCTAAAATACTTCAGTTCGACCCAAAACAAATTAAAGTTGTTCCCTTATTCACTCTTTTTGGAAAGTTAAGAAACTCTTTCTTTTTTCTTTAGAAAGTTTACCTAAGTATGTAGTTAGTAGTTAATGATTTTAAAACTAATTGTAGAGACTTTATATTAATTAAGGCTCCTTAGTAGAGAAACTTTTTTTTAAATTAATTTAAAGATAAAGTTTTCTTGATATTTCCTTCTCAATGTTTAGCAATTGAAGCTTTAAATGAATTTTTCAATGTAGCCAATATTGTTGATATGATGATGATGATGTGATGATAATGATGCTTATATTTAAATCATATATATTTTATATTATTGTTGAGACTGTGACTTAAAATTGGACAGGACAACAAAAATTTTAATGCCATGGATTTGTTATTTAATTGAATTTGACTTATTTTGTGAATGGACCAATCATGAATAATTAGATAATATCTCTGTGCCAATTTTTAGAAATAAAAAACAAAAATTGTTATCTCTACGTTGAAGGTATAAAATATACGGACATACAGACGGATAAATGGAAAGAAATAGTCATAGCGAAGAAACAAAAGCTGATGAAGAGAAATGCAGTAAATATTTAGATTCAGCACCTTATATATATATATATATATATGTATATATGATCAGGTATCAAAAAAAATTGAAAGCCCTGCGACAATACTTCTGATAAGAAAATCAAATGAAAGGTTTTGTCAAGTGAAAAAGTGTTAGAAAAAAAATGTACTTTTGTTAAATTCAATATGGCGGATACCACCAAAAGTCAGATTATCTAATTGGATATAAAATGAAAAAATGCTTGATGAATAGAGTGCTGTAAGATAAGTGTCATCATTCCAAAATCAGTAGATGCTATAAAGTGCCGAATTACTTAATTCTTTACAACCTAATAAAATGGATTTCAAATCAAAGGGGTTTAGAAGTAGAATCTCAAATTTAATGTGGTAGATGCCACTACAAGGCGATTTAGCTAATGTTTCATAATTTATTCGATATGGGTATTAAATGAAAATGTTTGATGAATGGAATATTATAAGTCAATCTAAAGCCAATATGGCGGATTATCAATGCCTTTATAAGAATTGCTAAAGGTAGCATATAAAAGGATTTAATGAATCTAAATTTCTATTTTCTCTTAAGTTAAAAGTGTTGAAAGTTGAAATAAATGATTGAGAGCAAAATTGGTAAGTGGCACAGTGACTTTAGTTTAGTATAAATATATGTATAACTTCCATTTATAAAGTCACTAACATGTTGACTTGTTTTTAAGCGCCTTTCAAATATATTTATACGAATCTCTGGCGTATGTTCAACAATTTGCTTTCAGTTTTAAGCTTTAACTTTATAATTATTAGAGAAATTTGCCAAACTGTTCATGGCATAATACATACAAACATATACAGCAAATATTTCCATTTTGTGTGTTTTGTTTTTCTGTTTCATTTCCATTTGAGTTTTAATGAGAGTAGTAATGTAAAATGAAATTACATTAGCAACAATTAGTTGTAATGATTAGTTTTCGAGTGAAATGGCAATGGTGGGTGGGGTGAATAAAATTCAGAATTGAAATCTTTGAAAAATGTAATTTAAAGCTTTTAAATTTTAATGCCATTCATATTCTAATAGAGATATTCTCTTTATTTTGTCTAACATTCTTTTACCAATGAAGAGACGGAGTGTCTTTTGTGCGCAGTTTATTCAAAATATGTCCCTAGAACTTGTACAATATACTAAAAATGTTTAATAACTAAGATTTTACTAACTTTTTACTCCACCTTTGTATTTGATATCCGCCTTTATAGTAGAGTATTAAATAAGAAACATGCTTGAAAAACTCTTTGGATTAGCTGCAGCCATTCTAGCCGCTGCTGGTTATTTATTTACGATACATCAAATTTATAAATATTAGGTCACAAGAAACGTTAAGTAGGTAATTTGCATTGCAATGAGTTTCTATCACACAAGAAAGTTTATGGACAGAAAGGAAAAAAATTACTCAACTCAAAGAGTGTTTTTTATATATTCCGTAATAAAATGTTATTAGTTTTCAAGCGTACATATTTCAAGGACTTGTGCGGTAGAGTAGACGCACTTGCACTTATTTAAATATAATTTAAAATTATACGTACAGTTACCAATCGTACTTTATATACATCAGCAGACATTGAAATAACCATAAATTTATTCTAGATTTCCATAAGCTGGCAAACTTTACTGAATGAACAGTCTTTGTATGGAAAACGCTCTCACCCCGGATGGTTAAACTTTCTATCTATTTAGCTATAGTTAATGCCCACCTAAAAGATAAACTCAAACTCATAGTGTTATATCTTCTCTACTATGTTGTATAATGTCGATGCATATAAGATGCATTCCAATAAATTACACAAAGTATGTAGTTGAGGTGCATTTTTTTTACTGGCGCTCTAGAAACTTTGGTTAAATTTCACTTAAGGTGAATAGAATAATAATATAAAAGTGGGCATCCATGTACACATATAACAGTTCATATATTGCATCCATAAAAAGTGTTCATGTACATTAGTAACACATTAAGGAAGCCGTCGCTTTGTAAATATAAAGTTTATTTTAATGGTTGCTGTAAACGTGCCATTCCCCATGAAATACGAGTGTGAGCCCATACCATAGCCAAGCATATTGTACGTAATACAAATAACACAAAGGAAAAGTTTTCTTTAGCACTAAATGCGTACGTAACGGTATACAGCATGTACACGCGCGAGTATGTGAATTTGTATTCAAACTTAAATTCATGCATTCCTTCAGCTTCATATCAATTTACACATACAAGGGGTGTGTTTAAGATGTGTATGTGTGTTTTTATTAGTCCAACTTATTGGCATTCATGGCAATACACGTTTTAGCAGCAAATGACAGCCCTCAAATGCAGAACAATTCCATTGAAACGAATATTTCCTTTCTTTCAAAAATTCGTACTTTATTACGCTCAATAGCATTGTTATTGTATTATTTTTATTGTATGCATTTAACTGCAGCAGTGTAAAATGTGGTGGAAATTATTCCAAGAAAGTTGTTTTAATGAGAATTATTCGGAAGGGAAAACTAATCGAAGAAAAAAAAAATAATTTTTAGTCTTAAGAATGATTCATAGCAATTGTTTTTGTGGCTATTTAACGATTTTGCTTATTTGTAATTGCGAATGATTTATGTTTATTATAGGCGTGGCACTTTGTAGATTCTGCCTAATATATATATATATCTGTTACGTCAGTCAAATCCGAACACTTATCTCCATAAATTATGCTATGCTGGGTACTGCCGTATAAGAGATTCTAAAAATGGTCTGATCGGATCCAAATTTTGTACAGCTAAATATAAAGCTAATTAACTATTTCTCACAATTTTTTGTAAAAAAATATTAATTATTTCGATTTTTTGCCATATAAAGACTACCTTTATATGAGGATCTCATATGGGAAGTGGACAGACGGACAGGCGGACGTTGTTAAATCGATTCAGATTTTGATTCTGAATCGATTGGTATAATTGAAGGTAGGTATAGCATTTGCCGTTTAGATGTTTACAACATCCGCACAAACTCTTTGCCACAATTGGTGCAAATTTGGCACTCACGCTAATTTATAAGTGTACTCGTATGCATCGGCTTTACTCTCTTATCTATCTATCTTATTCACTATAATTGGAATATTAATTTTAAACACTTGATTTGTGGTAAAATTGTTTTGACACATAATGTGCTCTCGCAATACCGTAATTATCAACTCTCTCTGTATCACAATTTTTGACCAAAGTAGAGTAATAGTAGAACTGGGTGTTTTTCCAAACACTTAAGAAGGTTGAAAATGTTTTATCGAAACGCCCATGTACGAATGTCAAACACAAAAACCTTCTATATTGCAAATATTAAAAAAGGAAAATATGTACATTGTATATATGTGCATGTAATCGTAGAACGAATATTATACAAAAAACAGTTTAAATTACCCGCATATCTGTTGAACCAACACATGATGGTGAACAACGTTTCATTTTGCACTAGAAGGCAAAGTAAATTATATGAAGGAAAGAGGAAGGTGTTTATATAATGTGTGTAATTACAGATAACGAATAGCATTATATTTGAACTGCATATATTTTGTAGTCAATATATGTTTTTACCAGTGACGTATATACGGGTATTTACAATTTAATGAACGTTAAGCGTTAAATGCATTCATAAGACCACGAATGTATGTTATTGATTATTTAATAATAAAGAATGTATGGCTTCATAAAAATACTCTTACACACATAAACATAAACGGTAAGTGTGGTAAGTGAAGCATATTTGTACGTATTGATTCTTAAATTGCTGCCAATGAAATTTTGTTATAAATTGCGGTTATTGGTAAAGTTAAATAGTAAATAATTTATTAAAAGTATTTATGGGTAAATTGGTGGGCGGCATAAGTATATATAAGACTAATGGTATAGCGTATGTTACGTGAGTATAGTTTACTGAAGAGTCATTATTACTGTTATTGTGTCCTGGATGTAATACTAACATAGGTTTAGTGAAACATGTTTATGACTTGAACTACATATCTACATATACATATATCATATATATAAAAAAAATTCATGTTAAAGGTGTGTATGTTTTTATTCTTCGGTTTATGTATGAAACGGAAAAATAAACTAAAGTTTGTCATTTTACATTATTGATCAGCATCAAATTCTAAATCGATCATTGCATATTTTGAGATATTAAGCTGAAATTTTGTACAAATACTTTTAGTTTTTACAGATAGCTGGTTAACATTTGCAAAATTGGTCAATAGCCATGCCCACAATCGACAAAAATCTATAATTCGCCCACAACATTAGGTATTAAGTTAAAATTTGGTACAAAAATGTATAATTATCTCATACAAATGGGTGTGATCGGATAACAGACACACCCATAATGGACAAAACTTAATATGACCTATGAATTTGATATTTGGTATGTATATAGATAATCTAATTATCTCCTACATAAATATGACAAAAATGGAAGATATCCGCTAATAGACACGCCCACAATTTACAAAAAACTAACATACTCAACGTAAAATTAGATTTACTTTATTTGAGGGCGTACTCTATATATCTGCCACGTCCATCATTGTAGATGTGGAGGGTATTTCACATTTGTCCTAAGCCAAATTTAGTTTTCTTACTTGTTTTAAATGTGTTTACTACTTATGTATAGTTATTGATTTCTACATAATCTGTTTTATTGCTTTTATTTACAATAAATTTTCATCACTTATTAATGTTTCTTTCAATTAAATTTTCATGAATTAAAAACGAATTTCTCTTTATGGAATAATGTGGTTTTGTTAATTGCTGAAATTTTCCGCCTAAAAATAAATGCAAATAAAGTGTGAATATTATTGTTGTGTGCGCATTGTTTATGTAATAGATTAGATTCGTTTTCATATGGGAAATTAAAAAAAAAAAAAATAATAATAATAGAAACGGTGTTGACGTTCTTCGATTACTCTTCATATAAGTTAACTGTACTTTACTGAATTGGTAAAGTGTTGTGGCGGATCATTCATTCATCATTTTTCAAACAAGGTCGTAACTGCAAAGAAATTTAATGGTTTGCTTTCAACAAGATAAGGCATGGCCCCTTAGTATTGTCTTCTAGATACAAGAATACTTTAATATATATATTTAATCGCATCATTTTTGCTATGATTGAATCATGAATAATTTTGATGAATGTATTTTTTATACCTTTCATAAAAGATTGGAAGTATTTTAAGTTTACCATTTCGTTTAAAACTGAGTCGATTTAGACATGTACGCCTGTCTGTTTGTCTGTTGTTGATGAATTTTGACATATTGAGCTGAAATTTTGTAGAGATAGTGTGAGTATCGCTATGTAAAATGGGCAAGATCAAGAGTCGCGCTTACGATTGAGAAAAATGTAAATATCTGTCTTATAAATTGACCTATAAACTTGAAATTTTGGTACACATATGTTAAGTTATGGATATAGATATGTAGACACGCCTACAATTTACAAAAAACCCTACTTATAGTAAAACCCGACATGCAAGCTTATACGTAAATCATATATTAATAGATAGCTTAATCATATACCTGCCACGCCTACCGTTTGTATGTAAATATGGAGGGTGCTTAATATGTGGCCTAAGCCAAATTTCGTTTTTTTTACATAATTTTGGTTAAAGCAACAGATATGTTGACGTTGATGCAATTGCACCTCTGTCCGTTTGCGTAATTAGCTCTTTTATTATTTCATGTATATAAGTGTAGTTGTTGTTATTGGATTATTGTTATTATTATTATTATTATTTATTATTTATTTAATCGGTTTTCGTTAATCACGCTCATTGTGTTTATTTGTGTGTTTACTTTTATATTTATGTATTCTGCCTTTTTACTCTTATTTATTGTTTGGCCGTAGTGGCGGCCAATATAAACAACATTTTATAGCTGCAAATAAACGCATCAGCAGAGATACAATATCAGCGGCCAAATATTCATCAATGAATGTGGAAAATAAAAATGAAAAAATTATTACCGTTATAACAAGCAAGTGAATAAAATTTCCCCCTTATTATTTACAAATGTAAGAAAAGGCTTCATTCATCTTTTTATAAAAATTCTCCTTACACAATTCACAAGGGATGATTGCATATTAATATAATGGTGGGTGTGATGCACGCAGAAGAATAAGTTTTTTAATGTGTAGGCCTCTGCAAAAATGAAGCCAGGCGGGGCCTTGTATATGAAACGTCTTTGCTAATAGACTGGCTGCTGGTATCTATGACATTTCACACCACACAGTCACCTGCCAAAACAAAAAAACATCCGAGCCCGCCACTCACATTTTGAATATAGTTGTGGAGGGTTTGTAAGATTCCGCTTAAGCCAAATGTTTTTGTTTTTTGCTTCTTTACAATTCTTGCAACATAAAAGTTTTACTAGCCTTATACGTATATAAATAAGTTTATATTTTTTGCATATTTACGCCACACTGGCACATATGCTTACATTGTATAAATATATGTTTGCTTAGTGTTGTGTGCGATTACTATAATATGGTTTTGTTCTAAAGTTTATTTACAATAAACTTTAATTATTCTAATTAAATTTCATTTTAGCGGTACCGTTTATCGTTTTCCATAATACACATACATGCATACTTTCATACACACAATTATGTAGTGCACGCATACTTCATAAGATTGCTTTACCTAGTTAGTTTTAGTTAGGAAGTCTTTGTTATTTTTTTTTATGTGACTATTTCACCGAGCTTTAAACAATTCAATCATGTACATTTTTTTTCAACACGGATCAAAAAATGGTTTTGTTATAGTTAAATTTTTTAGTATATATAAATTTTTTTTTTTTTTTAAATATTTTATATGGGTGTGGTTCGATGTAGATGTAAATTTTGATTGTGGTAAAAGGTATACTAAGATCGTAAGGATGTTTGTAACTAAGGCAAATGTCACACTCATATGCAATTATCGAACGATTCCATCAATATCTTAATTAGAATCGATTAAGAATGTCCGTCTGTCAGTCCATGTAAATTTGTGCGCAAGCTACAGGTCGCACTTTTGAGATATTTCAATGAAATTTCGTACAAGGACTTATATTGGCCCAAAAAAGAACTCAATTGAAAATGGACCGAATCGGTCTATTTTTACAATCTTTCCCCATATAAGATTCTATTATAATGGAAGTCTTTATATGGAAAAAAATCGCAATTTCTAATATTTTTTGACAAAATTTGATAAAGAATAGTTAATTAGCTTCGTATTTGGTTGTGACAATTTTGGATCCGATCGGGATATATTTAGAATACCTTTCTATATAATTATATTTAACAAAGTCACTTATATGGCAGTACTTTGCTTATACGGATACAGATACTAATCGAAGCATACTTTAAAGAGCTAAGTAGTGTAGGATATTAAATGATCGAGGTTGACCGACTATAACTGCTTCACTTGTTATATGTGTGAATTTTTTAGACTGTATGAAAGAAATTGTATGTAAATGAAACCTTTTTCTAGCTTATGCAAAATGTATTATATTCTTATTTCTAATATGTTGTGTGTAAAAATTACTTTATATACTATTATTTATATAATAGAAAATGCGGGATTTAGTTTTTTAATTTATTTATCACATTTATTATCTTTCATATAAAATTAACACATGGGCTCACTAAGCGTATGAGTGTTATTTTCTTTAAAAAAATATACACTTTTATACATAGAAAGTGAAAAGGAAAAAAGTTATATTATACAATATATAGACTAAGACGAGTTCATTAAATATTTTCCCCAATTATGTACTATCTGTGGGCGTGGCTTGTATATAAATGCTCTTTTCCCAACGACCTTTAATATATATTTTACGTATCAACTTATGGTATAAATTTTGCAACAAAAGAATTCTTTGTAAATTGAGGGCGTGTCTACTTTTTGATAGATAGATTTGTGGTTGCAAAGGAGTTTCTTACCATGTGCCCAGATCTTTATGCAAAATTTATCACAAAATGTAGGGTATTTAAGATTTCGCCTAAGCCTAGTTTAGTTGTCTCGTTTGATTTTTTTTTTTTTTAATCTTTATACAACAAACTGAAATTGATTACATATAGTTGACATGTAGAATTTTAATAAGAGTATAATCCTTAGTACATAGTTCAATAAACAATCATAACAAAGGTAAGGGCCGACCACCTAGTAACACTACAACTTGTATCTACTTAATTAATTAATAGTTTAAAAACGCTTGCTGTAATAAAATCTTTAGTCTTTTCAATCTTTTAGTTGTTACAAACATACCTGACAAATTTAACATATCTTACATTATCACAAAATGTATAGAAATCACCGAACTGAACCAGTAAACTGTTAACAAATAAAAATACATCCTCTAAATACAAGCAAAGCATGCATATGAATAGATTACACACACACACACACACATACATACAAATTCACACAGTGTAATTACATACATGTTTTGTATTCATATGCAATATATTGTATTATGTAAACATAAACAAAACATACATTTAAAATAATAATAAAAACATATATTTAGACACAACGACTGGTCAGTTATTTGTATGTAGATAATGTGTATGGGAAAGTGTTTTAGAATAAAATACTTCCGTGTTAGTTTTTATTGTTTATACGCTACAATAATTGTAGAACAATCTTTATGGTAACTCATGTGAGAGATTTTCTATCTCTTTCTAACTTAACTTTTACACTATAGACACAAAACATGTCATTGAGCCTTAAATTATGCAAAAGCATTATTTACAATGATTTTGTTTATTATACCCTGTACAAGTTGTGGCAAAGGGGACATTAAGTTTGTGCGGATGTTTGTAACTCCTAAACGGCCATATATACCTTCAGT
Organism: Crataerina pallida; assembly: GCA_949710015.1. Classification (NCBI taxonomy): domain Eukaryota; kingdom Metazoa; phylum Arthropoda; class Insecta; order Diptera; family Hippoboscidae; genus Crataerina; species Crataerina pallida. The sequence goes on from OX453290.1 coordinate 4,505,265, forward strand.
GGGTTGATCGATTTAGAATCAACATTTGAATGGATTTAATCATGTCCGTCTGCCTGTCTATCCATATAAATTTGTGAGTAAACTACAGGTGACGATGAAATTTAGTGAAAAGACATGTTTTGGTTTAAAGAAGAACGGTATTGACCCATTTCAGCACCACTTCCCATATAATTGTATATCACGAAGTAAATTATAAGGAATTGGATAAAAATACAACCAAACTTAATGTAGCATAATTTAAAGAGCTAAATGGGGTAAGGTATTAAATTGTTGCACTTGACCGATTGTAAAAATACATTTTTTTGTTGTTACTTAAATTGGGATGATTACTTGTGGATATATGTGCCCGCATGCCAAAGCTAACAATGTTTATCAACAAATAGACAGTTAGTTAGTCGTAGACAACAGACAAGCAAATATTCACTCACTCACTATTTTTAGTAGAAAAAAAAAAAAAAACAACAACAACAAGATGTAATATGTAAATGGTTGAAATTTTATGTAAATTTACTACAGGTCAATATTTAAATAAATGAAAATATTATAGATGATCAAGGCAGACCCTCAAATACCCTTCAATGTATTATTAAATTTTTTTCTTTAAAAGAAAAAAAATTAGATTATTAAAAATTTTTAAATTTTGTATCAAATTTCATCGTAATATCTTAAAAAATGCGATCTGTAGCTTGCGTACAAATTTACATGGCCATACGGACGGACATACGGACATTTTTAAATCGATTCAAATTTTGATATTGAATCCATCGGAATAACTGAAAGTGTATGTGGTATTTGTTGTTTAGGAGTTACAAACATTCGCACAAACTTAATATACCCATTACTACATGTGGTGCCGACTATAAATACAAAATTACTTAACAAACAATCAAATAGTTATACAATAAGTTTTTTGTTAGAGAAATTTATAAAAGAGGCAGTGATGCACAAACTTTTTGTGGTCAGCTTGAGTAAGAAAAAAAGAGCTTAAACAAAATCCATTATTTTTTTTTTTCAAATTCATCATACAGTGAGTATAGCTGTGCTAGAAAACCGCAACATTTCAAACTTAATAAAGTAGCCACCAATGTCAAGTCAGTTCAAAGTAGAGATTAAAGTTAAATAGATTCCATAGAAAAAAACTACAACAAACAAAAAAGAAGGTTAAACAATGTTAAATAGTCGCATCTGTCATATTTATTGTAGCAGCTTAGTTAAAGCTTGTCAAACGGCAAGAACTTTAAAGCAAGCACAATAAAAAATATATTTGTCGCACTTTTTTCAGAGACAATGGGAAGAGTTTTAAATATTGTGCGGATAATTTAAATATTTTTCTACCCTATATAAATTATGGTAAGAAGGTTTTAGAGGGCAGTAACAATGCATCTACCACGCCTACTGTTCGTGTAAAGATGTGAAAGGGTTTTAAGATATGCCGGAAGCCAAATTAAGTTTTTCTTTAAAGATATTATTTCAGTTTTCATTGCATTGTGGGCGTGCCATTGTAGTAATTTTTGCCTATTTTCAATTTAATTAAGTGCTGAGAGTGATCATCTTTCATCCAAGATTATAATTGCTATAGCAAGTGGTGATGGTTCATCACAGATAGACCCACGGACGTACAGACACAGTTTTAAAAATGTTTTTTTTTTATATACTTTTAATCTACTTTTACGTTTTTATAGCGATTACAAATCTTTTAATGTATACTCAGTACCGCGGTAAATGGTCTGCATGATCTAATAAAAACGAAATTTCTTTTAAATGAGTGGATAGATGAAATTTGTAACAATAACGCGGAAGCTTGATTTATTTTATATTTTGACAACAAATGTTTCCGATATAAAAATTTAAGTAAACAAATATAATGTGTGTGCCTGCAATTGTTTACGATAGTGTTGTAAATTAAATTTTAATTTCATTAAATTCAACTATTTACACTTCATTTATTTGAATTTAATTAAAAATTTCTTTTTTTTTTTTAATTTAGCATTGCATTAGTTTGTACGTATCTTTATAACAAATTGTTGCTAATTTAAATGAAAAATCATGTTACTATATATTTAAAAAAATTGCAGCCATCACAACATTTTCAATAAAGAACGTACATGAGTGGTAAATGTAATCACGTATGGTATGGCATGAGCATGCATTTTCTGTTGTTATATTGTTTCTATTAACTGTTCTTTCTAAGTTGGTGCATTTCTCCATTTTATCGTATGTATTACATGTAACATATGTACGGCATACCACCATGGCATCATCAGTATCAGTTGTATGTAAAAGCTATAAATGTTTATGGCAATGTATGTTGTAGTGTAGCGGTATTGTTTTCAGTAAGTAAGCAATTTCATGTTACAAATTTAAACCAGCAAATAAATTACTGCTACAGTTACAATCAAATTTATTACCGGTTTTTTACTTTCTTTACACCATCTACCCCTCCCTTGGTCTATCAAAATACACTTGCCACAGAATTAAGACTTACTGGTAGAAATGTGAATTTATTATTTTGTGTATTTTTCCTTTTTTGTTTTATTTTCAAATAAGATGGAGGATATACTAAGTTTGTCATTCTGTTTGCAATAACCATAAGGAGACGTGAGAGGCCTTGATCAGCATCAGAAACAGAGTCGTATATGTTCGGGTGTCTGTCTGTTGTTGGCTTATGGTGGTAAATTCTGTAAATTAGCGTCAAGAGCCTTGCCCACAATCTATTTATCTGTCACAAAATTAAAGCTATTAAGTTGAAATTTGGAATACATATTAAAAAGTCATCTACCCATCGATGTTGTAAAAATAGACGTGGTCGAATAACAGACACGCCCACAATTTATAAAAAACCATACCCAGCATACTACTCGACTTGCAAGCTGAGACGTAATACTTAAACCATTATGGGTTGTAATCATATACCTGCCGCGCCCACCGTTGTACAAGTGAAGCATATTTACGATTTGGTTTAAACCAAATTTAGTTTTCTTTACTTGTTTTCCATAAATTATTTAAGAAACATTGAACACACAAACCGACATTTTTACCGTATCTTGTGCTATAATATTTTGTTGTTAAAAAAGATGAAATGGGAAAATGACAAATAAGCATATTTTTAATTATGTTGTCATTTAAATTTAGTTCAGTCCAAGAAGCATAATGTGTTTGGTATTGTTTGGATTGCGGAAAATGTGTTCATGTAAATATGATCGCCCCCCCCCTTTATAATTATGCCATTACTTCATAACCCATTCATTTTCTTTACTCTTTTTTCTTTTCAGAAACTATGATAATTTATTACAATCCATTAAGTTAATTTGTAGCTAAAAATAAGTGAAAATGATGGGCGCAGACAAGTCTGACTAACCAATACCCTATAATTGTTTATGAAACAAAATTAACGTGGAAGACATTTGATAAAGAAACTAAAGAAAAATCAAAAGTGAATTTTGAACTAATCGTGTGGCAACCACAAGTATTTAAGTATAAATAAACCGAATTGAAGGCTACAATAATTCATATTAAAATCATATGTAGTTAAAATATAATGACACTTTTTGACGGGTGATAAAAACTTTATGGCCACAAAAATTTCCATGTTTATGATAGATATAATGCCATTACTTATATACTAAAAAATTATGGTAAATAAATTTTATTTATTATAACAGATGACAAGAAAAAAAACTTATATTCAACCAAATTGTGAAATTTTTGTTAATTAATAATAAACAGTCTGTAGTAAAATAAACTTTGTTTTACATATTTGTATTATTAACTAACCAAAAACAGTTATATTGCCAAACAGTACATATAATTGAAAATAAATTTTCAATATACAATAAAATCACAACCTCAAACTTTTGCTATATAAAAATTTATTATTAAATGCAGGTGACTGCTATGTGTCATAATACTTAATAATGGGTAAGTAAAAATGTCCAAAATCTAAAAACTTGACAATAACTAATGAGCGTTATTATATGGGATGTCATTTCTGAAATGACTCACGCAAACTGTTAAAAGGAAGATATGTTCTGCAGTGTTGACAGAACAATATAAAAACAACTAACAGCAGCATTTGTGAAAAGTCATTTTTTAAGTGAAAAACATAAAATATTTACAACATAGATTGTATATTTCTATACTTTATGAATCGAATGAAATTTTATGCAACTATACGAAAATAAAAAAAAATTTTTAAAGAATAAAAAAAAACTAAATTAGATACTCGGTTATGCTCTCTAATTGTTTGTATCATTTGCAAAGCGTTTACATTTATTTAGCAATATATTGCTAATCTTCCATTGCTCTCGACTTTGCCAGTCCTTAGTTTTTTATACCTTGCACGACTTGTACCATATCAACCTTCAGTTATACCGATCGATTCAGAATAAAAATCATGTCCGTCAGTCCGTCAGTCCATCAGTCTGTTCATGTTAATTAGTGCGCAAGCTGGTGGTTACATTTTTTAAGATATTTTCTTGAAAATATGTTATAAGAACATGTATTGGTCAAAAAAGGAACCCTAAAGGAAATGGGCTGAATCAGACCATTTTTAGAACCCTTTCCCGCATAAGGTGCTTTTATAATGGAGGTCTTTATATGGAAAAAAGTTGATATTCTTTGTCTTTTGGCAAAATTTGGTGAAAGATATTTAATTAGTTTCATAATTGTACTAAATATGTACCCGATCGGATCATTTTTAAAACCTCTTTTCACATACTAATATTTGACGAGGTGACTCACGCTTAACAACTAAATTAATTTTAGAATAATTTGTGCAGGGTATTAATTAGTCGGTCTTGAACCGACACTGTATAACATTTTCATTTGATTTTATAAAAAATTGTTTGATAGTAAAATATTATTTATTATGTACATTGTAGAGAGTAATAAATTTATTTTAATTAAATTTGAAAGTTATTTCATATGAATGTGTGTGTGTGCAGTATTTGCAGCGTTTTGTTTTGCATGTAAATAATTGTAATAGAAATATTATGTAATTGTATAATAATATGGTGTATGTATAAATGTCGCCATTTTGTTGACAATATTTGTGAAACATTGAAAACTTACATGCCAAAGGAAAAATTTTCAACTGATACCAGACAAACAGTCGTCAACAGTCCGGACATGGAAATAACTAGCACAATATGTAGCAACAACAACAACAATGTATGTACACATATGTATATAAAAATCATAAGCAAGTATCATAATTTTATTATTCATTAAGCGACACCAAGACAAAAAACAACTTTTTCAAAGGAAATCTCTTCTGTTATAGAAGAAAACATACGAGCATTAACAGTTGCTTGTTTATGCATTCAAGTGATTTGTTTTCTTTATGATTTTTCAAATATTGAATGAATATTGAAAAACTTTCTATGGAACTGTTGCTGTTTTTTCTTTTCACTTGATTTTATTGCAAATTATAATGAAAATAAATTCGCAACGTTGCGTTATCAAAATTCTTTTTATAGGTCCCAGAACTTTTCTGTTATATTTTTTTTTTTTTTTCATAATTTTTACTACATTTTCCTCTTTTTTTTTTGTTTCGTTCAAATTTGATGCGTTTATTTTATGCATTAAACTATAAAAATACGTGATGAATGAAAAGTGAACTCGAGCTGAGTTCCTCGAAGTATGTGTATAAAGAAAAAGAAGAAAAAAAAAGAAAACAAACAAGATAGAGAAGTTCGGTTAAGAACGAAGCTTAAATACCCTCCACTTTTAATAATCCTCTAAAAAATAAGTTCCTATTGCCATATGTGACTATTTCAAGGACTTACGCAAATAGTGTTTTTTTTTTAATTATAGGCGTTTGCGTTATTCAATGACGCCCATTTTTGGCATAGGATAACGGTACCACTTATATACATACCAAATTTCAACTTGATAGATACAATTTTTTCGATGTATGTTGAGATTTTCATTTATTGTGGGCGTGTCTCTTAACCGATTTTGCCCAATTTCAATACGAAACAGCGAAATTAAACTAAGAATAAGTGTGCCTCAAAAATGAGAGACGCACACACGGACGGACATGTCTCAAACGATTACTCTTTTCGTGCTGATTAAGAATATACTCGTATATGGTTTGTGGGGTCCCCGAGGCTTCTTTCGATGTGTTATCAACGGATGATCAAAATGAATATACCTTCTTCTTTAAGGTGGAGGGTATAAAAATGATTCCCTAGTGTTGTGCTTGTTGTATTTTTTATTTATATGTTTCAAAGACTCGCATGCACAACTTTGTGTACGTGTATATTTTATACGTAAGGAACACCTTTACTGTTATTTCGGAGTAAAAGGGAAAAAGTGGTCTTAAAAGAGTTTAAAAAAATGTTATCAAGTAAGGCATTAGTTTTAAGAAAGTTCTGTAAAGAGTATTGAAGGCAGCATAAGTTCCAGTTGCATCTCATACTGAATTTCGAATCGAATTAAATAGAGATAAAATTAAAAATGAAAGACTTCAAGAAGCTTTTTTAAATAAATCTTTATATCCTACACTTTGTTAATGAAGATGTACACAGTTTGTCATTCTGTTTTCAATACACTACAGAGTGCAAATATATCTCATCAACAAGTTTTTCCGTCTGTCTTATTATTATATCTCACTATCGTAAATTTTGCAATTTTGATTTAAAATTTTTAGTTTTTAAACACGTAAGATCAATATTTAAATTGGTCACACCCGCAATCGCCCAAAATGTAGCTATTAGCCACAATTATTGATCTACAAAGTCATTTTTTAATATTTGGGTCTTTTATTGATATGGTAAAAATGGGCGCGATTGGATAACGGACGGATAACGAATTTATAAAACAAATATTTTGGAGCAAAATTTTACTTGTATATTAATGCATAATATATACATTATTTGAAAAGGTAATAAAGTACATGCCACACCCATTTAAGAAGGTGGTGAAGAATATTTAAGATTTGATTTTTGCCTAAATAAGTTTGTGTGTATATGGGTAACTTCTAAAATGGAAAATGCTACACTATCCTTAAATTATATGGATTTTTACAGAATCACAATCTAAATCTATTTAGACATGTCTGTCTGTCTGTCCAGTTAAATATTTTGCGCATGCTTAGCATTTTTGAGATATTTTTTGGAAATTTGGTGTAAGGACACATTTTATTGCTCAAGAGAGAAACTTTAATGAAAATGAATCGATTAGAACCCCTTGCCATATAACAATATTTCACAAAGTGACTAACATGACTATGACTCCAATTTACTGATACAATTTGGGGTGATTCAGGAGTAGTGTTGTAGGGTAGAGTATGAAAAGGTTGAGACTAACCAACAAGTTTTACAAAAAAACTACTTTAACATATTTTAGGGATTTTCTTCACAAATTTAATTTTTACAACTTGTACCATGATTAAGTGAATTTGATTATCTATTAAGGTTATAAACATTATTAATTGCATTAAAATTAATTGCTCCTGCCACAAAAGAGAAAAAAAAAAAGAAAAACAACAAAAAACAAAAAAAAAATGTAAATTTATAAAAATTTAATGTGATACATACAAGATGTCATATGAATTTGTTGTTGCTATTGTTTTTAATGTTTTACATATATGTGCGTGATGGGTGTGTGTGGCTGATTATAACCACACAATTTCCCTTATGCCGAAAGTGTCAAAATCAAAGTTAACTTCCACACATATGTTTATACATGCGAGTTTGCCAAGACAACTGCAATATTAGCCGTTATGTTTACACATTGGTTGGGACTAGACATAACAGAGCACGACAACCACAACAAACACTATCAACGCGTGACTCGAGCGAATTAAATTTTAATAATAATATTTATAAAATGTTATATTGTACGACAATGAAATCCCTTTCAACTTATATTCTCACGCAAACTTTGATTCATTTGTGCTTCTGTACGTTTATTATTCACTGAAATCCCCAATATCGAAAATTATATATTAAAGAACAAATTAATGAAAAACCAAAATACACTTATCATCCCATCCATTGTACTTGCTACCAACTTTCATTGCACTTTTCTTTTTTACAAAGTTTACAAATGTTTCTTAAAATTCATTCAAATATTAATAAAATCTCATTTAGTTGGTTGGTGGTTTCATATCCATTGAATATATAATAAATTAGAAAATTGATTGAAATTGTTTTGTACAACAGTCACCAGTCAAAGCCCACCCATATGCATGCATAAGCTAGTTATGTATGCACATATTTACATACATACAATGGTACAATACAATACATTTTGTATGATCGAAAATCATTTTCTGTGAATAAATGTTTGCTTGACTGCTGTTATACGCTTAAAACGAATGAATGGCTTGACTGAATGAATGGAACGAAGGCCGGAAAAACAATGACACGAATAACTCGCACAATGCCAGAAATGACATATGAACTATAAAACAATAGAAAACCCCACAGAATTATAAGGCCGTCAACGTTTGTGCAAAAAACCTTCCCAGTTACCACTTATGAAGTGCAGTGTAATCTGCATCGTTTGTGTACTTGTATGAGTAGTGTTGGGTGTGTTTTCCTTGCAAAGTTTTGTTTAAACCATTTATTGAAGCATTTATTAAAGTGTTCCAAGGGGCGTACTGCACAACATGTGCGTAGTAAACACAACATTATGAGTTTTGTGTTAAATGTCAAGCGATATATACATTATGGTTTAACAACATGGAAAGGTCAGTCATGATGATGCTGAGGATACATTTATAGAAAAGGTCAATAACGAATAGATTCCCTTGTGATGTTAAATGAAACAAATTGGAAATAATTTATTTTCTTTAGAAGGGGAAACTTAAGCAAAATTTATATTTATATATAAAATGTGGGCATGGCAGGTGCATGATTACATTGATTTTTATAAATTGTTGGGTGTGTACAGAAATTAAAAGTGTTTTAGATTATTATCTGAAAACCCAGATTCAAACCGATAACCGATACGGACGTACATGCCCCTACAATAGGAGATTACATGTTAATGTAAACCATTCCCGTGTAGTAATGTCTAACGAAAGTTCCGCAGTTCTAGGCGTTAGGGGTGCAGGTTTATATAAAAAGCTAAACAAGGTTCACCCTCGTGTCTGAATCGTGCTTGTTGGTATCTAAGAGATTTCCCACTAAAAAGGTGCACGCCTGGATCGTCATAACTTATCAAAAATGTGCTTGCTTTGGAGGGTTTCACCGGCCTTCATTTGGGTTGTGCTATACATATGGAATGATAAACGTAGTACACCCTTATCACTATTTCTTTATTATTTCCTCCTTTAGAAAAACACTATAATTGTTCATTATAATCGCCAACACAAAATGTAATGACTTATGCTTAAAGGTAAATATTGTAAATTCCAATTAATAAAGAAAAGTATAGGGAAAATAACAAATTCTGCAAATTTAGAGCCACTGGCCTAGTGCACTACTATGCATTTAATCATGAAACAATGTTGCCTTTGTTTGAAAACTTAATTTTGTTGTTACATTGTGCAAAAAATCGATTTTGTTTAGTATTTTGTCACCTTTACTTGGAAGTAATTAGTAATTAATTAAGCACACGTTTTGTTGAATTTTCTATTATTTCCCAAACATGTCACTTCATGTAGATTTATGCAAATACAATTAATAAGCACGCTGAACAATTTGTAATTGAATCAACTTGACGAAAATGTATTTTTCTTTTATTTTGCATTGTATGTGTTGGCGTTAAATCTAATACATGAAAAAATCGTTCAGCAAAATCGAATTAACGATACATGAGCATTTATGTTGGTTGCAGCAACCAATATGTGAATAGTGTTCTACATAGCACACAATTTATTACCATCCGTTCGCCACTTTCTCTTTTACGAGTGTTTGAGCAATATTGATCAACGCTTAAATTACATTGGCAAAGAATTTCCTCTTTGAAGGTGTGCAAATACATGAGTACATATGAAAACGAATATGTTTGAAACAGACATTAAAAGTGTTGTTTCTTCCCCATGACATTCAAGAGTGTTTTTTATGGTTTCTTTATGATACCGAAGCAATGCCACAAGTTAGTGATAACACTTTTACAATTAAATATTGTACATACCTATGCATATTGGAAAAGTGACACTTGTGAAATAATTATACATTAAAACATGTTAATGTTAAATGAGAATGGAGACGCTTGCTTGATTGGTGGTATTTCGAATTGAGAGAGGGAGAGCCATAAAAATTGTAATGGCAATCCTTAAAAATTATATTTCATAAAGAATGTTTATACTTTACACTCGAACTCATAAATTAAAGTTTATAAATTCCAGAAAACATTTGTAATCAACCCACAATAGTTTCTCAATTAATTAAATACGTTATGTAAATATTTCTACTTACTCTGTTTCATTGTTTTCAAACACCAATTCGCCCTGGGTTGGTTCAAAGTCTTTGCCAGCTTTGGCAGTACCGTCTTCAGTCCAGTAGGGAATGATAACTTTACCGCGCGCACCCGAATAACGTTGCACTTTAACTTCGTAAGCGCCAACCGATTCAGCCAATTCGTGATCCTTTTGGCTAAGCGCGAAGATACCAGCATGATCGTCATCTAGTATCATGACAGTGGCTACTTTTGGCACCGCCAATATAGCCGGTTCGGAAGGATTACTGAGACGCACATAAAAATATTCATCTTGTTCAAACACATCGTCATCAATAACTTCAATTTTAAAGCGTTGTTCGTCCACGCCTGGTGGAAAAGTGAGCACACCTTTTTTACCCACATAATCACTACCCGCCTCGGCACTGCCATCTTCTGTCTCAAACTCAACGGTAGTGTAGCTGGACAAATCACCACGCCTTACCACACGCACTTCAAATTCACCACAACTTTCCATTACCGTGTAATGACCGGGTTCAAAGAAAAGCCGTAACGAACCTTCTTCTTCTTCCACATTTAGTTCAACGCGCTGCAATTGAGCTTTCACTTCGCTAAGATCACTTTGAGCTCTCTCTTGGATTTTGCGCATTATATTACCGCTACCCATCATTTTACGTGTGGCTTGAATGCGATAAAAGGCGCGTGATTTGGGGCCTCGATTTATCATTTGTTCCTGTGCCATCATTTCTAATTGCTCCAGATCACTTTGTGGATATTTTTTGCGCAAATCCTTTAGCAACGAAATGTACTCACGTCGCGCCTCTTCAAAATCTTTCATTTCGTCTGTATCCGTCTGTATTTTCAGTACTTCGGGTTGGTCCATTTCAAGGGCTGCGTCACCCTCGGCGCTCACAATAACGCCGCGCTTGTTCATCCGATAATTCTTATCTAAATACTTATAAATAAGAAGACGGCGATCGGCTATGTAAGCCGTTAGCACTGTGGCAGGGAAGAACATAAAGGTGAGTAAACCCTCCCATACTTCAACACGCCCCGGTGATATTTTGGCTAATATTAAATAGAGCCATATATATGCAAATACCGACCAGGTGGCGGTTACAAAAAACACTCTCAAATGTTTGATTTTGCGCGATTCACCATTAGGAATCACCACAATACACAAAGCAATAATTACGAATAAATTGTAAGCAGCCGAACCGACAATTGTGCCCGGACCCAATTCACCAGCTTCAAAGTTTTTGGCAAACATCTCAATTACCGATAAAAGAATTTCCGGGGCACTAGACCCCAAGGCCATAAGTGTCAGGTTGGCAACCGTTTCATTCCAAACGCGCACCACCACAATCTGTTTTTCACCGTTCTTCTTCTTAATGACAACCTCCTTCTCCTTCGACGTGATCACTTCTATTGCCGCCATAAAGCGATCAGATACAATTGAAACGCCTATGAACAGGTATACCATGACGAAGAAATACACAAGGCCCCGAGCTACACGATCACCTGTCGTAAGGTTCTCCTGCGGTCGCCATATACCCACCATTAGTCCATCTTGACACTGCTCCTCTTCTGCCACATGACCAGGCACATGCACGCGTAGATCTGGTTTTCTAGTTAATTCGAATTCATCGTAATTATCGGTGGTTGTTTCTAACGATATACTGGTGTTGGGACTACCCCCTATCATCAGCACCTCGGAATCATCATCGGCGGTCAGGGCGAGCGTTATTGTGCAATACGCCAAAAGTACACCCAGTCCAAACCCACAATACATTAACGACTGTTTACAAATTGATCCCGATCCCGAGCCCATTTTTCACCCGCTTCTCTCAGTGTGATGTGGATGAACGATGTGTTTGTTTGAGGGAGGGCAGTTATTATAATTAGTTAATGTTGTTCAGAAAATCAATAGCCAAGCCCGTAACCTACGTCAATGCCACGTCACTTCAAAAGACAACAAATTACACGGAAATGTGCATAAAAAAGTGCGAGTAGCTACTACAAGCTTTTCAAGTGGCCGACCGCTAGTCTGGCCCCTCAACAGTCACTTGACTTTTATTTCGATTATAAGCGATAAATTGTCTGTATAAGCTGTTCTGGGATCTGAGCGTTTGGACGGCTTTAGATTTGTTTCAGCGGGTCTGGGTAGGAGGTGTTTTTGCTTTTTTCGTGCGAGGCGCTAATGATGGTGCTGTAAGTGGTGATTGTGTGGTGGCAATACACGACTAAACACCGCTATTGTTTGTGTTATATTTGTAAAATATTTAGATAACAAAGTTCATTTATTGTGTGTGGGTGTGCACAGGAAGCGTTCGTTCTTTATCTGGGCGACAGGTGATCAGAGTTAATGAGAATGCACAGATTACAACAGATTACAATTATAACCCTTATGCAAGTACGCTGCGTGTGATTCTTTTAATTTCACTGACAATTGGTCTGCACTGATGTTAATGGCATTTTCATATCATTCATTAATTACTATGGTGCGCTTCTGAGGAGGTGAGTTTTGTGAGTTAAAGTGGGACGTGCTATAAACTAATTATCGTTTGCGTACTCATAACTAACATGTGATAAGCGTTTGCGGCACTATGTTGCAGTATTTCTCCCTCGATCGTTTTTAAACGGGCTGCCAATTGGGTTTACGAAATAGATTTTTTTATTTTGAAAAGGATTTTAATTTTTTTAAAATAATTTTTGTTTGTTTTGTTTTAACTTTAACGGCAATTATCGGTTGGTGTCTCTTAGTTTGCCGTGTGTAGCGTTATTGCGGGTACGCTTTCCAAAGATTCTTTTATTAACAGCTTCAACAGCATCTACTATCTCATCATGGTGTCTGTTGCACCTCTTCCAATTAGATGTGATTTCGTATTCTGTAAATTTAAGAAAAAATTAATTATTATTTTCTTCTTCTTGTTGTTGTTGTTGTTGTTTCGTTGAAATTTATGATTTATATTTATGTACAATAAAAGCGTTTTGTTGTTGTTGTTGTTGTTTTTTTTTTTTTTTTTTGTTAAATCTATTTAAAGAGAATTTGTCGACTTTGAGTCAAACCTTGTATCGTAGCGCATGTATTTAAAAAGTGTTGTGAGCGATTTGTCTGTCTACACAAAAGTTATTTTTAAATTGTGCCATCGCGCAAAGCAACATATAACAAGTGCAATTACATGTGATTAAATACCTCATGAAAAAGAAATTAAAAGAAAATCAAAGAAAGGAACAATTGATGCCTCAACTACAAGTAAAACATATCGACAGCTGTTGACCAATTGTTTTGTAGCCAAAATAATTACAATAAAATGACGCTTTCAATGTATTACAAGACATACAAAATGTGCCAATAATTTTGCTGCCACTCTATCGGTCATCAGAGCCACACGTCATCTCTGAACACGTAATAGTAGTTATCAGTGACTATTTCAAATTTTGTATCAGCTTTTTCAAAATATTTACTATTTAGCCGGAAATTTTACTCATTAGTCGGCATATTAATTTTAGAATGGTGGCAACACTTTTTTTTTTAAGTATTCTACTTAGCAAGCCTTTTCATTTGATGCCCATATTAAATGGGTTGTAATTAATCAATTAATCAATTAGCCTCTCGGTTCAGTCCTTTCAAGGAAACCGATAACGAAAGTGTGACCACTATGTTTATTTTAGTTTTTCATTTAATACCCATTTTGAATAGATTGTAAGGCAATAGATAATGAGCCATTTTGTGATGACCTCCATTGATTCGAAAAATTGATTTCTTAAGCACCATCAATCGTAATAGAAAGAAATGACGTTCAGCCGATAACAGACACACCCACAATTTACAATAAACCGCACTCACTCATTTATGTGTTTGCCACCCCCTCCATTTGTGCGCAGATGTGGAGGGTATTTAAGATTTGACCTAAACCAAATTTAGTTGTTTTTGTTGTAAGAAATTATATATTTGTTGCTACTAACACGTACACATAAACGTATATATAATCCTTAGAGATTTGGTTTCGTAAATAATTTCGAAATTTTACAGTCACGCAGACATTGTTGCTTTCATCATGTCATAGCTCATAGATAGTTTACTTATATGTGTACTGTTAGACAACAGTGCATACATTTAGTTAAAACAACATTCATACACATACACACACATCCACATCTGCATTTAAGTATTAAGACTTTTAACTCTATTTGCATCATTTGCTTAAGAATTTTCTCTCTTCGTTATGCATTTGATAGCACACGTAATTAAATTTGCAATTTTGTTCCTCTTCCTGGTTTTAAATAGTACAAAGGTTCATGTGTGTATGTGTGTTTATTATGCTGTTGTAACAACTAATTTATGGATAGCGGTACATTAACACTACACCATAGTGCACTCTTCACTTTTATCCCCATCATTTGTGTCTGTACACACCTTCACTCGTAAATATCAAAACTTGTAGAATATAAACAAACAGGTGATTGCAGAAATTCACGTCATCAATATAATAAAAATCACTCAAGATAATTAGAATAATGATTTTTAAAAAAAAAACTTTTATCATACAGTTCACGGATTGTTTTAATAACATTTTATAATACTTCATAATGGTATAAGAAAACAAGTGAAAATGCTATAATTGATCAAGTGCGACCATTTAATACCCTTTACCATGTAAGTCTCTAGGTGAAATATTGTTATATAGAAAGGTCCGATCGGGTCCTAATTTGGCAGAGCCAATTAGGAAGCTACTCTTTACTCACATTTATACCATCCACATAAGATGGAGGTATACTAAGTTCGTTGCAACACCCAGAAGGAGGCGTCAAAGATCCAACAAAGTATATATATTTTTCAGATCAGTATTTGAAATGGGAAAAATCGAAAAGTCACGTTCACAACGACAAAAATATATTTAACTTCCACGATCGAGCTATTAAGTTGAAATTCGGTACAAATATCTATAATAACTTTTTTAATCAATTTATCGAAAATGGGTGTGATAGAATAACACACACGCCCACAATCAACGAAAACGAAAACTTGAAATTTGGTGCACATAATGATAGTTATTCCATCCATGGATGTGATAAAAATGGGCGTGGTACATACACATACACTATTACAGGACCTAATCTTATATATGCCACACCCACTATTGTAGAAGTGAAAGGTATTTCAAATTTGGCCTAAAGCAAAATTACTTTGTTCTTATTATAAGCAACTTTGTGTTATATAAACATAATATGGGAAGGGGTTCTAAAAATAAACCATGTCCTTGTACGAAATTTCATCGAAATATCTCAAAAAGTGTGACATGTAGCTTACGTACAAATTTACAAGGACAGACAGACGGATATAGTTAAATCGTTTTAGATTTTGATTCTGGCATTTACCGTTTATGAGTTACAAACATCCACACTAACTTAACATACCCTTTGCTACAACTAGTGCATTGTATAATCAGTGATAAAAGTATCCCTCTTCCTCTCTCTTTCACTCTCTGTTATGTCTGTTATATCATCCAACGCTTAGCAATTTCCATATTTAATTGTATAACAATTTGAAAGCGTGACATGAAATATTAAAATGCAAAACAAGATAACTAACAAGTTCATTTGTTAGATAAAATATTTTTTAATTATGACATCATATCGTTTATAATATGTGCAATGCTGTATGTGTGTATACTACAACAAACAGTATGATTTATATAGAATGTTACAGCAATGTTAATGATCTTGGCACCGTCAACGTCATCATCATAACAATGATGCATTGATTCAAAACTCTTGCTGTCGTGTTTCTTATTTGTGATTATATTTTGCCTTAAAAGTCTCTTAAGAACAATAATTTTTAGAGTTTCTCCATCTTCTAGATATTTCAAATCGTTTGAAAAACTCAGTATATTTCCCTCAATGTAATAAAGGAAGTATTGTATTAGACTGAGGAAAGCTTTAAATGTCTAGTGAGTGTTAGACTTTCAACAACTAACACAAATTCGCTTTTAAGTTTCTATGCAATCAATGGATAACCATGAGAACTTTACAAATAATCCAAGATCCAAGTAAAGGTACAGTGTGACCCAAAACTATGTCACATAAGACTATCTGGAAGGAGATATTGACTTCTGTGTCGATTTTGCCAGGTCAGCCTTTTCACATATCTTTTTATCTGCCTATGAGACTCAACATGGTAAACATTCTCTCATGGCATCCACACAAAATGTTGTCCCTTCTACAACTTTTATACTTATCCAATACATGGAAGAGTGTGTGTGCACAATAAACACATCTGTTTGTTTTTTTTTTATTCCGAATATTTATTAAATATTTATATTTTCACATAGATTATTAACTTTGAAAAATATGAAAATGAAACAGCACCTGAATCGTCTGGCATTAGCACCAAAGATTTATTTTTATACACAACGTTTATGAAGCACAAAAAAAAAAAAAACTAAAAATTAAATTGAAAACACTATGAAATAATTCATTTACAGACATATGCACAACAATTATATACGAGACAACGAATTTATTAGCCAAGGTTTTCATAAATCAAAATGTCGAAAAATAAGGAGATAAAAAGTAAGAAAAGTTCTTAGGTATGGCAGGTACTTAATTAGGCATTCTAATAGGGCTTGTATTCCGTATTAATTTCTAAACCGGTTTATAGGTTAAATGAAGTTTTCTTGTAAAAATGTGAGCGTGATTGGTAGGCGACAACGCCCACAAATGGGCTAATTATAAATATGTATATTTTTTGTGTATTTTTGTGGCAGATAAGTAGATTTTTGTCAATGGTAGGCGTTGCTCTCCACCGATTGAAATAACATTCTACATACAGTAGACATCAATGGATGTACAAAATTTCATCTTAATATCTCAAAACTTACACGCGTGAGTGTGCCAACAACAAGTGTATAGTTTTAGAAGACGATCAAAAATATCAATACTTTGTAGGGTATCCAAAACTTTCTTCTGCCTATCCCAAACGGAATAGTAAATTTATGTGGGTATAAAAGGAATATTATAAAATAATACAAAAACAATACATTCGGTATTCTTGGTCTGGTTAAATATAAGCGCATTAATTATTTAGGAAAATTTTTATACATATTCTCCCTATAAGAAGGGAAGTACATTAAGTTCAGAAGGCGCCGGACACTTCAAAACAATCAGAATTAAAATTTAATTTATGCAAATAGTTTTGCCTGTCTTAGACTAAGATATTGACGGCCACGCCTACAATTGACAAACATTTCATAACTTTTTACAGCTATTTAAACAAAGCTAGATAAGGTAAGGTAAAAAAGAATAAGACACGCCCA
This sequence comes from Crataerina pallida, assembly GCA_949710015.1. Lineage (NCBI taxonomy): Eukaryota > Metazoa > Arthropoda > Insecta > Diptera > Hippoboscidae > Crataerina > Crataerina pallida. The sequence goes on from OX453290.1 coordinate 4,522,937, forward strand.
CAAAATAAAAAAAAAATACTCGATTGGGATAAAACTTCATTGGTAAGTTAGTACTAATTATAATATTTTCTCTATGGAAAGGTGTTATCATGTAAATGCCACGCCCACAAAAATTAAGCAAAATAAAATTAAATGTAGTATAAGGCCAAATACACAGGGTGGTATAATTGACACGCCCCTATATCTTAAAAAAATATATTCACTCCTGAGTAAGTAGATAAGTTGTAAGTTGGTATTTAAATGTAGTGTTACTTCTATTAGACTAAAACTATCTATACAACTGCCACGCCCACACTATATAAAATTGATATGCAGTGTATGTTATTTATTTATCTGGCCCAAGATTTTAATTTCTGCTTGATTTACTTTTTGAGGTTCTCCATTTTAAGCCGAAAAAATCATAATTTTTTTTCAGTATTTTACTGTGTCTGTGATATTTATAGATTTGTTTACCTGCAGTGGTAGTCATGTAGAAATGTAATTTTACAGCGATAGGCGAGACAACATTACAGCTTTTGACACTTTAACCGTTATCAAATACTTTACTTTGTATTTTGACGTTAGCTGACGATTGTTGCTAAAATCGTTTTTTTACTTTTTTTTTTTTTGTGTACTCTCTGCTTTACATGATATTTTCAACTTTATTTTGTTTATTTATTTCTTACAATTCTTTTGAACTATTTGGATTTTTTCTGTTCTCTAGTTTCTGTGTTTATCTCATCCAAACACACATTTAGTACACACGAATTATAGCATATGTCACTTTTTTATGTGGATCATTGTTAGCTTTCATAGACAGCTTTAGCTAAAACACTATTTTTAACACAACATAATATATGGTACGTATGCTTTACTACAACACAGAGATATGGCAAAAGGAAAAAACACACTATTCGGGAAATTTTTGTTTTTGAAAAAAATTACACATGTAACATATTTACTCGAGCTGATGACAAAATTATGTTAATCGAGTAAAAAAAAAGAAATTAATTATTGCCTCAAGGAAGATTTCCACGATTTGTCTCTTCAGTGAAATTAAAACATAAATTTTTTTATATGAATAAATGCCGCTTCTCACTACGAAAATTGTTTCACTTTGTCTTTCACTTTGCATTTAATTTTCTCCTTTTTATTTAGAAGAAAAAAAAAGAGGAAAAGTAAGAAATGTTTTAAAAATAGTTTAGCACCGCACCGTTTTTAGTAAACGCACCAACATCCACTGCAATACGAGCACAACAATTATGTGTGTACAGCATTATTGAACAGCGATCCCATCTTTAACATTTATCATCATCATCCAAAGGCGATGATGATGATGACGACCACGTTCACTAGCTTTACAGATTATTAAGATGATGGCACATGTTCGTAGAGTACATCATCACACATGATGGTTTTCTTCTCTAAATCTATGTATTATTACTCACTCACATTCGAATATTGTATAATTTATTCTCTTTCTCTCTCTCTCTCTTTTACATTTTTTATCGTATTTATCGTATGCTCTCTTTGAACGAGTGACGATTGCTTGCTAATGGGATAAAATTTCTGGTTCTTGACAGACACTCACATATGATTTGATTATACCTTTACCGTTGGCATTGCATTAATAATAATACTGTTGGTGGTTCGCGTATAGAGCCCGCCATTCGTTCACTAAATAAAATGCAAATCAATTTGGGTGTGAATACGAGAAAAATTGGTTCTTTTTGATTTTCTTTCTAAGTATTCGAAGGCCTTCATTTACTTTGGCTTATTTTCTTTCCTATTCTATTTTTCCTCTGCATGAATTTAGCGAAATGGAATACATGTGAGAATATACTTTTTATTCAATATATTCAGTTTTTAACAAAATTTGTGTAATTTTAATAATTTTCACTTTAAAAATAAGCATTCAGCGGGGGGTTACTTTTAAGCTATTGTGGCCATAATTATGTAAATGTTCGATCGCTTAAAAGGGAGCTTGCTTTAGAGATCCCACAAAACATATAAATTCAAGATCAGCATGAAAATCAAAACCCTTGTGTACTCTTCAACTAAAATTCCTCAGACATTTTTAATTGATTCCTATTTAAAATGAAGGAAATCGAAGCCACATCTATAGAAAGTTCTTTCAGCCACTAAAATTAACAGAGAAAGTTAAAATTTAGTGGTTCATCTCTACATTTATCGATGAATAGAAAATGAGTGATATTCAATATTAAGTATGGACAAATTTTTCGAAAATTCTTCATCTGATAAAGACCCGACTCTTTTGAACGCTTTCACGGGTTAAAAAAAATTGAGATATTGAACTAAAATTCAATCCATAGATATTTATTTCTGTAGGAAAGTTTCTAAATTTTGGGGGAAATCGGTTAATAGCCATGCCTACAAGTGACAAAAATATTTGAACGCTGTAAAAGCACTCACACCTTCGTTAATTATATTTTACACTACATGTAGTGGTGGCAAATGCCACACCCACCTTCAATTGTACTGATCGATCAGATTCAAATTCAAAACCTAAATCGATTTAACCATGTCTGTCTGTCCGTCTGTTTTGTACAGACAGTTCTAGTTTTTGCACATTGATCGCTATTTCAATCGGTTCAGATTTTATGTATCCATATATCTATTAGCCATCAAATTGAAGTCAAAATCACGGACACGCCCACAATGCAGAAAACTAGTACTTGAGGCAAAATTCTACTTATATGTTAGTTCGTCAATTTATATACTTTTGAAGGGCGTAATCAAGAATATGTCATGCCCTTTATGAAGAAAGTGAAGGGTATTTAAATTTTGACCAAAGTCAAATTTAATTTCTAGATTGTTATTTTTGTTATGTGTATTATAGTTCTTGATGTGTCTTCGTGACCTATACCGCCTATTTTAAAATTTGTCTGTTTTGAAAGTCTTATAAGTCGGATTCTTAAATTTTATGCTACTTTCCACCGAATTTATGCAGAAAGAGTTGAATTTTTTTATTCAAAATTTTCGATAAAACACTTAGCATCACTGTTGAGATATTTTTAATTATATGTTTTGTTTTTTTTAACATATGAACGATTGTACTGTAAAAGGTGTTTAGGTCAAAGATTTTTTAAATTTTTCTTAAACATTCGCTGCATAATTACTGAATTAAAATTGTTGTTTTCTTTTTTTTACATTTTAACATTTATTTATTTGGTCATTTTCGCTTAATTCCTATCGATTGGTAGCAAAATTGTAACTGTCTGCTGTAATTAGTGCTCGTCTGTAGAGAGCAACTAAACAATGACTCTCGCAAAGATGAACAAAAAATGAACAAAAAAACAGCATAGCGAGAGTAGCGTCACATTTTCCCTGGTAGACGATTAGCTAACTTTCTAAAAACTAAATAAATAGTATTGTGGTACAAGTTCTTAGGCTTAGGCAATTGGTTGCTTGGTATTTACACTATTTTACGATTAAATTGAAAAAAAAGAGTTCAAATTAAAAATAAACGATTTTCCCGTCTTCCAATGTATACGTTTTTTGACTCAGATCGAATCTTGAATTTCTCCTTAATTTACAAAAATAATGGATAAATGACACGGATGACACTGACATGTTTTACGTCATTTGTCTGCCTACGAGTACTTTACTTTTCGACAAATTATTTTGAAATTTCGTTTTTCACGTTTATGCTGGAGCATGGGACCAATACACTTTCATTTGGAAGATTTTCACTTTGCTATAAATTGTTTAATTTCAAAAAGTTGATGAAACTTTTAGCGCTGTTACAAACACAAGCTTATGATAAGCATGTGTCATTAGCACACACGTTGTAGTGCACTCTACACGCATTTTGTATAATGATAGACATAAAAATGGCAAATAAAAGAATGACTAAAAAAAAAATCGCATTCACTTTTATAATGATATTGAGTACAAGAATGTAGCCTCTCTTGGATGCCGCTGCACACACTTGGTTGTGTGTGCTTCTGATAAGTATCCTACCATGCTCTGCTACATATGATATTACCACGTTTCATACGTATCAGCCTCTAGGCAGCTCATAAATATGTCAGAAACTGTTGTAACCTTTTGCTGCTATCCTGTGTGTGTGCATACGTATCTCTCTCCCTCTCTCTCGTGTACTGTATTTTTTCTTTTGTATGATAGTTTTTTTTTTTTAGTTGAAATGTTCAAGTATTCCTGTTAGTTATCTTGTATAACTTAGTTTTTGTTATTGTTTTTGTTTTGCTTTTGTTTACCTAATACTAATGTACTGCCATCGTCATACACATGGAAAGAACAAGTAAAGTAAAACTAAATTTAGTTTAAGCCAAATCTTGAATACCCTCCGCAACCACAAGGGTGGGCGTGGCAAATATACATATATATACATATTGCGCATTCTAATAGTTTTTACGTATCAGCTTGCAAGCGAAGTTTTATGGTGAATATGGTTGTTTTGTAAATTGTAGACGTTTCTGTTATTAGACCACACCCATTTTTGACATATCTATGGTTAGGATAATTATCCATATTCGTACCCAATTTCAAGTTCATAGGTCAATTTTTGTGGCAGATATAAAGATTTTTATTGATTGTGGGCGTATCTATTATCCGACCATGCCCATTTTTGGTACATCGTTGAACGAAATATTTATAGATATACATATCAAATGAAAAGTTCATAAGCCACTTTTTGTGACAGATAAAAAGATTTTTATTGATTGTGGGCGTGGCTTTTGACCGATTTTGCCCAATACAATCTTCATGCTAAAATTAAAAGTATTTGTACAAAATTTTAGACACAATATCTCAAAATATACGACAGTTAGAATGCCAACAACAGACAACAATATTAAATATATTCTATATGTACACGATTTACATACATATCTATGTATAACATTTACCCCATATTCTGTGTTTTACATGATGAAACGCGTTCATTTTTTCTAGTTGGGTGAGCAAACAAACTCTTGTGCCATTAACAGCAAAACGTCTGCTACTAAATACATTCAATTTTATTCACGTTCATATGTACACCAAACACATACACTAATACAAACAAGCTTAAACAAAATCTGAGATACCCTATATACCTCTGATATATACTTTGTGGGTGTGGCATGTATACAATTTCAATCTCATTTAATGCTTATTAAAATAAATGACATTCTGAGTAACATTTTAATTTTAAAGATAGATTAGTGCACGAAATCGAGTTTTTTCACATTTTGGTGGGCGTGGTAGTGACTAAGGTTAAAGTGTATAATAATTTGTATACAAAATTTTAATTTTGCATCTTTTTTTTGTAGGCGTAGAGGAATTTTGTCAATTGTGAGCGTGGCTAATAACCTATTTTGTCCGCATTTTAAAAACGACATTAATTACATAAAAAGAAAGTAATTGTCTATTTGTAATTTCATATTAATATCGTAATTTGTGCAAAATGTAGGTTTAAAGAAGCAGACAGACGTACATACATTATTGAATATACTCAGATTTAATGTTGATCAAGAATAAAAATTCTTCCTTTAGATGTATGATAAACTTAATATATTGTAGTATATGTATAATATCTATAATTTGACGGGAAAATACATGACAACTAACAGCAACATAAGGAAACATGTTCTAAAATCAAAATATTTGAATATCTCTGGATTTACACGACGTTCTATATGGATGCAGACATCTGCTACACGCAATAACTAAATATTTTGATGCCATAAAACATTGTAGATAAAATGGTTGTTTTAATATTCACCAGTTCCTGGCTAGAGATTTTTATATGACTTTGTTAAAATGTGTGTAATACCGAGAAGAAAGCTGTGGAAATCTAACCAAGTATACAATTTGAATTAACATTAAAAAACTAAGACAATTTAACCATATTAGTAAAATTGAAAAATTCCCTGCTGATCGTCTATATGGAAATATTCACTTCAAACTATAGAGAAGTTTGATAGTCTCTGTACGCTAAATGAAAATGAACAAAATCGTTCTAAAGATAATATTTGTGCAAGACAAATTGAAAAAAACCCTTTTCCATATTACTCGTGAAAGGCAGAAATTTTGATATAATTGCAATATTTTGAAAGTAGCGTAGCGTCCCTTTGTCTCTCCAAGTAATTATGTGCGCAAGCTTCATGTCACAATTATTAAGATATTTCAATAAAATTTAGTATATGGACCTGTATTGGCCCAAAGTGGAACTCTATAGCAAATGTACCGAATCGAACCATTTTTAGAACCGCTCCCCATATGAGATTCTATTATATTGAAGGTCATTATATAGAAAAAAATTGCTATTCTTAATATTTTTTGAGGAAAATGAATAAAAAAAGTGAATAATAGTTTAATGAAGAATAGTTAATTAGCAAAAAAATTGGCTATACCGAATTTGGATGTGATCGGATTATTTTTAGAACCTATTTCCATATAATGATATTTCTCGAAGTGACTTATATGGCAATTAATTGTAGTGTAGAGTATTAAATGGTCAGGCTGGACCGACTCTACTTGTTTTTATTTGTGTATATTATTTTAGTTTCCTTCGTTAAAATTTGTCCTCTCCGACCTATATGTTTATTTTAGTCTTAAATTGATGTGAATTCTAAATCAACTATATCTATAATAACCCATACATACACACACACACACACACACACATGTATATAATTGGCCAGGAAATTATTCAACATTTTTAGATAAATACAAACAAATGAAGTATTTATGTTTTTTTCCTTGTACGAACGGATGAAAGATTGCAAAAATAAATTTACGATATATTGTACAAGCATTTGTATGGTTGTGCTATGTTTTAGTTGCTCGTAAAATTTATAGACATCTTTCATATGTACACAAAATTTTTGGATGGAAATTTATAATATTCAGCAAATTCTTTACATCCACCTGAATTTAATCTATTGTTGATGTTCTAAGCAAAACTTCTTCTTGGTAATCATAAACATATAAGAAATCGATTTTTACCAACCACTACCTTCTTTACAACTAAGGCGTATACGTAACATGTCCATTCATATGTACATACTTGTATCTGTGAACTCCTCATATGAGGCTTATATAGAAACTTTATGTGCTATGTGCCTATAAGCTAAATAATTAAAGAGAAAAAACATTTAATTGTTGGCATAATTAATGCTAATCGACTTTGTATTGCATTTATTCATATGAACTTTATAAATTATGTATTAATCACTAAATCGCTAATAATGTTTTAATAATCCGTTTAATTAACTATTCAGCTACAGCTTTGTGCACTCTATTCCAAGAGAGTATATATTTCCATTTATAAACTCTTTCGCTATTTAATTCCTTTTGATTAAAATGAAGCATTTCTATTCAACAAATACTCAGAGAACATACAATTTGTAATTGTTGATATTGTTGCATGTATATGAAATATTATAATTTTTTGAATGTTGCAGCTGCTTACTGGCTTGACTAATAAACTCCTAATAAATTTCATTCAATAAGTACAATCACTCTTTAATCAGATGTAATCAACTTTTAATTAAAAATGGGATTTTTCAATTTAAAATTTTGTTTTGTTCAATTACAAATAGAATTTTTTCAATTTCAATTGAAAATGATCTAGCGTGCGTTTATTATAAAATGAAGCAATATGACAAGTAAAATAACAAAATTTGCCATGACGCCATATTTTAAAAACTTTCCACATTTACATACGAACAGAGGGCGTGGGAGGTACATGATTGCGCCCTCTACGGAAGTTTGATGTAAAAAGGTGAAAGTCGAGTTTTATGGGCGTATTATAAATATTCCACCGTGGCAATTTTTGGCACATCTATGGATTCATTTTTATCAAATTTATTTGAACTTCATAGGTCTGCGAAGGATATTTTGGGGTGCGGTGTTCCTCCGATTTTGTCCAATTTAAAATGTTTTTTAAGAATTGTAGCAGAAACTATTGTAGAAATATATGAATGTAAGTATGTTGAACAATTTTGATGTTAATTAAGAATATATTTACTTCCTACTCTAAGGTATTATATGCCGTTTTTACAAATGAATTTATATTGGCAGACGGACAGACAGACATTCTGATTTTGAGTAGATTTTGTAGTCATTGACCCCCTAAGAAGGAAAGTCTCTCTTTAGCTGTTTAAAAACTAAAAATATCCGACCACATTGATGGTACAGAGTATAAGGAGATTATTCCCAACCCAAGAGCAGTGAGTGTAACAACTGTAAATACTCACTATTAGCAAGCCTCTGACTATTAATAGCATAATTAAAGAGAACTTAAAATAGAGTCAACAACATACCGACAGAACACGCACGTGAACATTCGTTCAACTACACCTTAGTCGCAGGTCGTTTATAATTCCATTTGCCATTAACCAAAGGAACGATTTAGATCGTTATGAAGTTATGAACAAATTATGATTATTAACGTCAATTATCAGTTAATTTTAGCCACGACAGTTGATGCATTTATTTTTAAGATTGAATTGAGATGAAAAGCTATAACTTTCACTGTTCACTGTGTGTTGAAGTGAATTTTATCTAATACTTTAAGACTTCTTCAACATTTTGTAGATGTTTTCTTAATTGTACACACTTTCTATCATTTCTTAATTACACTGTTATAAACAGAATTGGAAATTTTTGTAATTATCATTGATATCAGCCATGTAAACATTTCAGAGCTAATTTGTTTGTTTTACGTTAAATTTATTTATACAATATCAAACATGTACACAAACAACACTAAACATCAATAATATCAGCACTCAATACGTTTAAGTATTTTCCGTTCATAAATGAAGAGAATACTGTTAGTAGTTAGTTGGAAAAGAACACCGAACACTCAACGCTCAACAACAATAGAATGATAACTAAAACAAAAAGCCACTGCAGCGACCAAATGAACGTATACCTGCCTGGGTATGATCAGTAGCACACAGACACAAATAAAAAAAAAAAAAACCAACCAACCAACCCCCAGAGTTATACAATAACAATAATAATAACAACATATGCATGGGTAATAAAAAAAAACAACAAATGATGAATTGTGATGTGTGATGTGAGATCACAAGCTGATGCTATACCTACCTACACACACTGCACGAGTGAGTAATTTTGTACAACACATCGTTTTCATATCGTATGTACTAACTTGTGATCGTATTGCACAGAACAGCAACACGTGTAGATCGAGCAAAACAATTCAATACTACAGCAAAGTAACATTTACATTAACATCCATGCTTACCCATCTATCGGACTTCACTTCTAGTTTATAAAAATATGTAGGTTAAATTATACGGCAGTCACGTGATACAAATTTACTCTTTTTAAATACTTTATTGATTGGAAAATTTACTGCTCCGCTTCCAAATCTGTCGTATTAATATTATGATCGTCCATATTTTTATTACAAATGGGCGAAATTGTCTAACAATCACGCCCTCTGTTTACGTATAATCTTACTTGGGGCAAAATTCTACCTTTGAAGTAAAATTTAAGACATGTGGCATGTAAGACCTAGGCCCATGCCACACCCACAATTTACATATAAATATGGAGTGTAATAAAAATTTGGCTTCGGTCAAATATCGTTCTTTTTTTCTACTTATATTTGTTTATAAATAAGAATGAAAAGAGAGGGTGAGAGAATAGCAGAGCTTTGGTTTTCTCAATTCATTCTATGGTATGTATTATGATTAAGCAGTGTAAGCGAAATATTTATGGTACAACAACAACATCACACAAGAATAACTTTACATACGCGATACAACCAACTAAACCGATTTACATAGTTTTAAAACGCGTACTTACGTTTTAAGAGTAAAACACACACACACGAATACATTTAGAGAAGCACAAATAATAACTAATTTACATATGTTTTGATTTGAGGCGTTCATATAAACGTTTATTAATTTTTCAGCTATCGTTTCATACGCCAAAGCACTGAATCATTCACACTTTTAACCGCACCGATTAGCGCAGCACCGATTGTTTCACAGCAAGAGTTTTGTAAACTATTTTTATATTATTTTTTTGTTCTTTCTTTCTTTTTTAACTATTTTTTATTGTCAGAAAGATTTGTTAAAGAATAATTAAAACAGAATGTTTCAATATATTTTTTTTATATTAAATATACGATATTAATAGATAACAGATTAATAATAAGTCACTGCATCAATGATACACTAATGTAAACGATAAGAGTTGTAATAGATAACTGAAAACACTTAATATTGCTATGATGTCATTTGGTTGAGTTTGCATTTAATGATAATCAAAAAAGAACAGCAAGAAACTTGCGAAATATGAAAGTAATACCGTTTATATAGTATATGCTTCCCCCTTTATCGTCATTATCATCATCACCATGCACGGTTATTGTTTGTTGAATATGGATTAACTTGTTTTACAATTTTATTATTCAGCAAACTTTTCAACATATGAATACTTTTACAATCAAATTTTAATTAAATTTACTTGAATGCTTTAAAATATTTTACAAAATTACAGCTACAGCTTGTAATAATTGGAAGATATATGGTTAGTAATAAATTAATTGTGTCATTGGTTAAATAGATATGTTAAGCACTGAAATGGAAGAATAGTTTACAAAAATCTATTGTAGAACATCAAGAGCTGCTCCAAGTGTGAGTGATCAGAGCTGTCCTTTGAAAGTTTTGTACAAATGGAAATGAAATTTAATGGTAAGAACTCAAATAGAAATAATAAAAACTCAAAGTGGAATTGAAAATAATTCAAATGAAGCAGTCACGGTAATGACAGCATACACAAAATATGGTTAACACATTAATTGCGGAGAGGACTAGTGGGCGAAACTCAAATTAAAAAGAATTGTGGCCAGACAACATAGAACTCAACACTCTCTTAAGTAATACTGGAACAACAAATACAGTATAGCGAGAGTTTCACAAAGCTAACATTCGTGGAAGGTCTGCAATTGCAAAACTCTTTATGTTAGATGTTCATATTATTTTGTTCATCCCCTACATATATAAATTTTTTACTTATTTTATATTGAAATATTAAAGATTTTTTTAAAGTTGATGGTAACGTTACTTTAAATATATTCTACTCATTACTCGTCTATTATTGCCTCTGTACGTAATTATGCAAAACAATCGAACTTGATCTTATAATAAGAAAAATAAACGAGTGCACTTGATTATTATGTAGGCGGTTTTCTATGGAAAACACACCGTCATTAGACACCGTTGGCTTTATATACTGCTGTGGCGTAATGTTCTTCTATAATAATAAATCGATATGAAAGTGTGCTACAGTTTATACAACTTTGATAACTGGTATAAAGTGACACAAAATTTATATAAAATTTTTTAATACATTTCACAATTTCAACAAATTCAAATCTTCATAAGTTTCTCCAACATGCACTTTGAAATATTTCAACTCAACATTTTATTTTCTTCTCTACACCTACATGAACATGTTGCAATATATTCATTACGAACTAAAAGTTTTCAATCAAATGAGCGGATGGATACGCATGCTTAAAATTAATAAAATAAATCGTAACAATAAAATATCTTGTCATCCGTAGAATAGGAATGAAAAAAAAAAAAAGAAGAAAAAATGAAAATATTTCCTACACTTGATTGGTAAGGACAAGAATAATGAACATACAAGCCATGCAAGTGCACAAATCTATTTTACTGGTTTACCACACAAGCACACACAATGAAACATTTTCAAGTAAATCAATTTATTATTTTATTATCCTAAAGGTTTCGGTTTGTAAATGTTGTACAATTCAATTGTTAAGACTGCATATATATGCATCTTATAACGTCGCTTTCAATTTAGACACTTTTATATGCTTTAACTCTAAACAGATGCAGAGATGATTAAACTTGAATTTTAAAAAATTATATAAGTATCGCATTTCCATGTGTATAAATGATATTTTTCATTTATAATTATTACTTTTTAATAAAATATATACATTTTTAAACATCATCCAAAAATAACGGAACTTTCATCATCTCTTGTTACTTTTTAATTAATTTAAGAAATAAAGCAACAAAGTGGACCTACAGACAGTACAGTATTAAATTTTACTTCATGTTAAATATTTTGTGAAATTTGTTCATATAAGTAAAAAATGTGGACATTTTCAATTACAATTATAATATTTTTAATATTGTATTATCAATTAATTAAATAGAAATTATAATATTTTTAATATCATAATTATAAAAGGTTTTCCAATAAGAACATAACAATTTTATATTTAAATAAAATACAAAATCATTAAGATATTCAACTGAAATTTACTTCAAGGACAGTAAACATATAACATTTAACTACGAAATGCAATCTTGTTTATATGACTACCACAAGCACATTTGCAGTGATCAATTCTTTGGAAATTAATATTCGATTATTCTGTCGCACATATTGGCCGAAATGTTAGCAATTTTTGCTTTTGATAATGTTTTGAACTACCCTTATATTTTTGGCTTGTTGGCATAAACCAACGACCTTTTATAATCTCATAAAAAGAAATAGAGATGGCTATTCTATTGGACTGTTTCTCGTGATTACACGCTTACTGAACTTCCTCTCAATAGATCAAATGTTTAACGAAATGTGTGGCATGTAACATCTTTTGTGGGAACCACATATGGTTAATATCAAATCTATTCAATTAGGGTTAAAAATAGCCTTCCAATATGGGACGTTAGTGAACTCCATTAGGCATCAGTTTTTCCGATACAAATATGGTCTAATCACATATTTAGCATGAAATGCACATTATACGGCCACTTTTTGTGGTTGCAATAGTGTCTTTTAAATGTGGGTTTGTTGTTGTCCAATAACTAATACTCTTCATTTAATCATTTCCTTATTACAATAACAAAACCATTGAGATTAAAATTAATTTTATCGTTATTTTCGATTTTTCGCTAAAATTCAGGATTTTTACCAACTCAAAATAGTAATTTTTAATAATTTTTAAAAAATGTTAACTTTTTACTAAAGTTTAAATGTTGGCAAGTCATGAAAAACGTCAAGGATGCTTTAATATTAAAAGACAAAATTGTTATGTCCTTATTGAAAAATTTATTTACTTAAACATTGCTTTCGACATGAACTCCTATTTTAAGAAAAATGTCCGTTTTTCTTTTTTTTTTTTTTTTTATTATAAATGATATAGCAAACTTTTTTTTTTGTGTATAATGCTATTAAATAATCTAATATTATAGGATTATTTATTAAAAAACATTATTGACATTAATTTCCAATTTTAATTTCAATTCATTATTAAAATATTTATTAAATATTATATTAGGTCCCTTGAATTTGCATAATATTCTGGAACATGTTTTTATTCGCCATCTTCTTTTTCATTTAATCTAAACGCTTATGGTGCCCAGCAAACAAGTGAATTTTCCAGCATTTTAACGCTTTATGTGCATAAAAGTTGTAGTTGTAGTTTTAGATAAATAGACATTCTAGACTATTTGTATTGGAGCAAAGCAGCATTAAAAAAAAAAGGATATCAGTTTATTCTCCGAATTATAAACGTTTACCTCAACTAGAAATGCATTCTAAAGTGAAATACACACACAAACAAACACATATGCATGTATTCAGAAAACTTTACGTAGGGTGAGACGAAAATTTTCTATATTTTAGTATATTGCAAATTTCTTTTATAACCAGCCTCTGCATAATATGAGATTTACAGTAAGTTTTACATACCGTTTGCGACCTTCCAAGAAACCTCTTATGGTAGCAAAAATTTAGATTTAGAATTCTACGGCCACTCCCAACGAAAATATAATCGATCAAGCCACAAAATCAAGCTAAGTAGCTGAAAGGGGCGGGGTTGTATAACAGACACTCTCACAATTTACAAAAAAACAACGTTTTTTTATGCAGTAAAACGTAAAAATTAATTCGTATTCCTGTCACTCTTACAGGGCGTGTCCCACCCATCATTTGTATATGAAGATGTAGGGTATTTAGGATTCGGCCAAAGCCAAATTTAGTATTTTTTTCCTTATTTTGCTTCTTGTTATTTCAACCGTGATCTGCATAAATGTTTATATTCATCCATACATATGTATGTGCTTTTAAGAGTTTAGATGATTGTGATTTACTCAATATTTAGAATCAACGGAACTTCCCTGAGAGCAATATTGGATAACTTATGGGGTTTGCACATAACACATGTGGTATGTATGTACTCATGTACATAAGCAAGCATGTTTAGTTCATACAAAATATACATCTATAGACAACTCTGGAAATGTTTTGTGGTGAGAGTTAGTGGGTATTTGTGGAGCGGTAGAAACAATACATATGTCGTACATTTGTGTAAACATTTTTAGAGCCTATATACATATGATATTGAGTAGAGAGCATATGAAGTTTGCAAGTCTTCAGAACCTAAAGAGAAAACTACGTTTTAATATAGTGATCGATTCAGAATCATTTGTGACCGAATGTATAAAAAAATTAAATTTGGCTCAGGCAATGCCCTATCTATATACGAACTGTGGGTGTGACAGATACTCGATACGCCCTTTAATGCTACATGTAATACATATACTTCAGAATCCGTACAAATAAGGAAAAAACTAGGTCAAATGTTATCTATATAAAAATGGTGGGCGTGTCAGGTATACCCATACGCTCTCCAATAGTGTATATATTACATATTAGCTGGTAAGTTGAGTTTAATGCTGCTAATGGCTTTTACGTAAACTATGGGCGTGTCTGTTATCCGACCATGCCCATTTTTGGTACATCGGTGAATGGAATAACTATAAATGTACGTATTAAATTTCAATTTTATAACTCAATATTTGTAGCAGATATATTGATATATATCGATTGTGGGCGTGGCACTTGACGGATTTTATCCAATTTAAATAAAAATCTATAAATAGAAATTAAAATAAAACGAAAATTTCAACATCCATATCTCAAAATTTGTTACTGTGAGAATGTTATTAACAAACGGACGTAAGGACATTTAGGTCTAGATAGAACTCAATTGAAAGATCAAAATAATATATATACTTTGTACCTTTTTCTGGATTCCGAAAGGAATAATAAACTAAATATACCATCTACCTAATATGGAGGGTACACATATATCAAAATTTCTTTATTTTAAACTGAAATTGTTTTGAAAATACTTTCTTTCTCATTTCATCAGAAGTAAATGCTGTATAGTATTGAAGAGAAACAAGGTTGACCGACTCCAATATTTTCTCACTAATATACGTTTAGTTGAACATGTGCACTCAAAAGACTATTAGTGCCAAGTGTGATCTTCTTGTTGCTGTTGTTTGTTAGCTGATGATGATGACGATTACGGAAGTAGTTGCTTTTTATGGACATGCAATACAGGAGTGCCAACAACAAATAAGCTGTATAAAGAAGCAGTGCATTAATCCTTTGGTGTCTACAGTTCACAAAATTGAAAGTACTCCGCACGGTTATCTATTGTATGGTCTTACTATGGGTTGTGTTTTGTTTATTCACACCTAAGGTAAGATGCGAGACTGCCTATATTGTACACACATATTGGGCGTATAAAATATGAAATGAAAAAGAAATATATATTTTTTTACACACCCTACTGCGCTCCTTTCTTGCTTTTAAAAAGTCTTCTTTAAACCTATTACTTAAAACACATTTCTTAACAATTTTGCTTCCGTTTACCAAACGAATAAAAAACAATCAAAAACTCATCAAGAAAAGAATTGTCATTTAGTTTTGCGATAAGAGGAAAATGCAAAAATTACATTTTCATTATTTTCCTTGTATTTTAAAATGAGTTGTAAATGACAACATATTGTTGTAATATAGATAAGAAACGGAAAATATTTGAGTGACAATACAAGTGTGTGGGTACAAGGATCTTTTCTGTTGCACTTTAAGAGCAATAGGAAGCCGTGTTAAATTGTCCCGGTTTAATTATTTTTATATTGTGTGAAAAATTTTTCAATTTTTATTTTTTATGATTTCTTTTTTTTGGGGATTTTCCCCCACCAGGATATGTTGGTTTGGTGGTATTGTGGCGCCTACATATACTGCCAAAATTGATAATATTTGGCTTTTAAACAGGCACTCAAATAAACAGCAAATACAACAACAAATTTGGTCGCTCATTTTTAACCATAATTTTTCTTTATTTTTTGGTTTGTTTTTTCACTTTTTACATGTTTTGTATGTAAACGTCTTACAAACGGCCTTTAGAGATAATTGCGAAAGCTAATAAAACAATGGTGTCAAGCGAAAAATTTAACACAAGCCAAAATATTTAAATAAACTTAAAGGAGTGGTGTGGAGAAGAAAGAACGAATTAAGCTTTACAACCAAGTATGGGCTGCAGGCTTTTCACTTTTTCTCTCCAGTTTTTATAATATTTAGCCTTAAGACATCGGTTTGTTGTTTCACGAATTCCTAATTATTCATCCTCTACATAAGATGGCCGGTATACTAAGTTTTCTACTCCTTGTGCAAAAATCCTACAAAGTACACATATTTTTGATCAGCACCAAATTCTAAGTTGATCTAGATATGTATGTCTGTTAATAGCACTCTAACGACAGTAAATTTTAAAATATTTTTATGGAATTTTCTACAGACACAGACGGTTTCTTACGGCAGATTATGAAATCAGTCCAAAACTATGCCCACAATCCTTTAAAACCTCCTTTAATAGTTGAATTGGTACACATATGTATTTATAATGACCCAATTTATCGCTATGCCTAAAATGGGCTAAGAATTACGACCACAACTGATGAAATGAGCTATTAAGTTAAAAGTGTTCCCTTACTTTTATGTGCTAAAAATGGGCGTGGTCTAATAACGTACACGCCCACAATTTACAAAAAATCAACATCATCGTTAAACTCAGCTGGCAAATGATGCATAATGCATACACTACTAGAGAGCGTAATAATATACTTGCCACGCCCACCTTTTTGTATGTAGATGTGTAAGGTATTTAAGATTTCGCCCAAGCCATATTTAATACTTTTATTTTTAAATAGATTTACACCAAGAGTACTTTACGTTAATTGAAAAAGTACTTGAAACGAAATACTTTTCGTGTCAGAGTTTTACTTTCTTTAAAATGTATAACAATTGAAAGGGCTCTTTAAGTTAAATTAAATAAATAATAAATTGTATTATATTTGATACAAAATGGCGGATTAGCGATTTCCCCACTGTGCATACAATATACGTATTAAATGAAAAGGTTTGGCGTATGGAATAGAATTTTATAAATAAAGTGACTAAGTTCACTAATTCCCAGCTCACTTGTTGATACTCAACTAATTTATTTATTGTATTTAATGTTATTTGTAGGGAAGTATTCAAGGACTACGAATGAGATTAAAAAAAAGGCAAGATCTTGAATACCCGTTTACAAGCGGCAGTACGGCCAGCCATCCTAAGGTATTAAGTTTCTACTCTTCATAATCTATTCAATATTAGAATCAAATTGAAAGGGATTGACCTATATTTACAGCATAAATGGCTAAAATAAAAACTTATCTTATAAAGTGTAAAACTGGTCTACATACCAATACGCATGAACAGTTCGATTAGGGGATGAAAGTCGGGTAATTTCTAATAACAGTCAAATGGTGAATATCATTCTGCAGCATTTTCTGATGGACCTTCGCCCATCGCACACGCTCTCTTGTTAAACATAAATAATTGGCTGTCTTATGGTATAAGTTTTGTCGTTGTTGTGTTATTTTATTTTTTTATTCTTCGCAACAACCTCTTTTGACAATCACTACACCACGTGGTCCACACTAACTCGTATGCATATTAATCATTTTGAAACAGCAAAGAATGGAAGCGAGGGATCAACTCCACGCATATAAATGTCAGGATGCGTAGATTTTTAGACAAATCGTAGAGATTCGTATGAAATGTGGAAAATGATGCCACTCTGTGTGAGACGAATGTGAAATGTTAAAAATTTATACTTGCAGACTGGTTGTGGTATTGCAGCTGACGATGATGTTATTGATGCTGTTCGCTGCTATTGAATTTTTTTAGTGTGGTGTGTATTCTGCTTTTTTGGCAGCTGCACAAATGACTTTTTCCGACTGCGGTAAATGCCATACACATCTATGTGTGCACACTGGGTATTTGATGGTAGGTCAGTGATAAATTTTTACTATATACAAAAACTACCCATACACACACGTACACACACTTATACTCTTTAAACCGTTTTGGGCTGTAACGGCCTACATTTACCGGCGTCCATTGAACTTCGTTTGTTGTAAACGACACATTTGACCCAAAGATTTTTTAACGAACAACAACAACAATTTTTTGGTTATTTTTTAGATAGATAATGAAATAATTTTCTGCTTGTACTTAAACACATACTTTGACATTAAGAGAGATTTGCTGTAACACTGAAACCTTTTGTAAAACACACTCGTAGTATTTTCTGCTTTTGGAGAATTGCACTAAATACTACGCGTAATGAAAATGTTTTCGTATTCATGATACTCTGTATGATAAAGATAGAAAATGTTTTCGGTTCAAATGTCGGTGACCGTAAGGAAGCTTGCTTCGTAAACAAATTTGTGAATTATTTTTTTACCCTTTTTCTGTTTATGCCACAAATATTTCATGCGTAGAAGGAAGAATTTTAATTTTTTTTTTAGTTTATATTAAATATTCGCTAAGCGGGTGTTGCTGTAGAGATAAAGTCTTACATCCTTACAACGAAAACATTCAGTTCATTAAGTATTCCAAGTTTAGTTGCACAAGCAAGTAAGTTTTATACTTATATGATATATTTAGGAATATGAATTATAGTGCACTGTAATTTTTTATATATATTTTTTTTTAAATTGTCGTTTCAACACAGTCGAAATGGCCCAAAAAGTGGTGTAGTTGTATCTTGACTATACTTTAGAAGACTAACACTCTTGCGTTTGTTAATTCCAAACATATGGTTGATTACTGTCCACTCTTATCAACGTTGTGTTGTGTTTGTTTTGTTAAGGTACACCCTTGAGGATAAAATGAACCGAAAGAAGAAAGTACAGAGAGAATAAAGAGTATTACAATCCTCTCTTTATTTATGAAATTATCCTTTACGTTATGGGTAATTTTAGGATTCACTTATCTTTATTTTTCTCTTATCTTATCTCATCACGTCTATAGCGATGAATTTTGAAAAGCTTTTGCCAGTAGCATGAAGAGAGAGCTTTGCCAAGAATACTCTTTAGAGGGGATGAATGCGTTTATACATCTATGCAGCACTAATTGGGAGTTTACTTGTACCAAATAGATTAAAATAAAAATAACAAATAATGGGCGTGGCTGGTACATAACTGCGTTCTTTAATTGTGTATGCATTACATATCAACTTGTAAGTGGAGTTTTACGCTGAATATGATTTTTTGTAAATTGCGTTTCCGCCCATTTTTGGTACATCGATGGATAGAATATGTGTACATTATTTCAACTTTAAATATAAGTTTTTGTGTCAGATGAATAAATATTTATTTATTATGGGCGTGGCAGATTTTACCCAAATCTCTGTCTGTACAAAATTTTAGCTCAACATCTTAAAGTTTAGGACCCGGAGAATGCCAACACATACGGACATGCATATCCAGATCGATTCAGTATATGAAGTTGATCAAGAATATATATACTTTGTAGAGACTCCTTCTTCTAGTTGTTGCAAACGTAATGACAAATTTAGTATACCCCCCATTTCGATTTAAGAATAAGATTTAATTCTACCCGACACTATTTACTTCTACTATTTATATAATAATTTGTTTAGTTGTTGCAGCATAAGCCATATAAGAGGTTTCAAAAAAAATTTACGATCGAGTACAAATTAGGCACTTTAGCTAATTTTCATTAATAAATTTAATAATTGAAATTTTTCCCCTGTAAGTCACTGCACGAATGATGCAGTAAAGTTGAAGTGGAAGTGGAAGTGGCATTGTCTATTGAGCTTATAAGCTCACCATCAAAAGTTTCCGAATTTTTGAGACAAAAATATTTCTTTCCTATAAAAGCTCCTTAGAACGAAGCTCTTTTTTTATTTTTCAACTAAAATAAAAACTTTACAACTAATCATGATCAATTTATTGTTTTAAGTAAAAGTATAAATTATAAATAGTCTCAATGCAGAATTCTACCCATATTTAATGAAAGTAGTCTACGCCAACTATGCTAAATAGAGCAAAACTTAAAAAAAATCTGTAGAAATACGACCATTAGATATATTTACTTATTGCAAATCGATGCGTTTGATGTAATACGAAATGAATTAAAGTTTATCAATTATTACAAATTCTTTTTATTTAAGAAAAAATTTTTTTTTATACTCTCCATCATAAGAGGAGATATACTAAGTTCATCACTCAAAATCAAAATCTAAGTCAATGTAGACATATATGTCCGTGTGTCTATGTGTCCGGACATCTGTCTGTTGTTGTCACCGTTACTAAATTTTTGAGATATGAAGCTGAAATTTTGAACAGACACTTTTAGTTTCAGCACGCAGATGGCTATTTAAAAAATGAGCAAAATCGGTCAAGAGCCACGCCCACAATAGAATAAATTCTATTTATCTACCATAAAAATTGATCCATGAACTTGAAATTTGATTCACATATATATATAATTACTCCTTTCGTAGATGTGCCAAAAGTGAACTTGATCGAATAACGGACGCGCTGAAAATTTACATATTCAGCGCAAAAGTTGACTTGCAAACCGATACGTAATTATTTAAATTCAATCTTTTAAGCATGAACAATGAGTCTTTATTATATAAAGTTTTCTCTACGAATGTCATAAAAATGTCATGTTAAGTTTATAACCAACAATAACAAATATTTCTACAACCACATTGAAATCTAAGAGAAATATATATCCTTTTGAAAGACGTAATCATGTACCTGCCACACCCATTTTTCAGATGTAGAGTATTTATAGTATTTGTATATAGCATAAGATTTGGTCTAAACCAAATTTGGTTTTCTGATTTGTTCAAACTTATTTGTTTAATGTCCATTGAGAAGCCATAATTATGTAATCTTCACCATATGTGATTTAGAATATTGACTTTTAGCTCTTATCGCATTCTACATGTCAAGACCTTTCATTTGACACCCATATCAGATACAATGTAAAACAAAAGGATAATGCGGCAATTTTGAAAAACCCTCATATTAGATTTATAATAACAATACTTACTTTATCGTTTTCTACTCAAGACCCCAAGGTAGTTTTTAATATAAATTAATATAGCGCCATCTTGAGACATAAAGAAACATTGCAAAAACAAACGTTGTCTGGAACTCTTCAACGGAGAAGATTCTATCTTAACAGTAAGGATAGCAAGTTAAGTACATAAATAGATTTAGAAATGGTTTAAACTTTCATTAATATTTCAATATCTAGTAAAACAAGTGAAAATATTTTAGAAAGGTGAGGATCCCAGCACTTGGTGTGATGTTCAAATACTTTTAAAAAGGAAAACGAATAGTTTTTTGAAAAACGATGTTATATTGTAAAAAATTCCCAATTCGATCTATTTTTAATAGGGTTTCTTTCCAGCACAAAACATGTCCTTGTGCCAAATTTCATGGAGATATCTCAACAAATGCACAGATATATATATAAATACATGAATATCAGACGGACAGATGGACATGGCTATTTCCATTCAAAAAGTAATTCTGTGATGAAAGCAGAACGTTTGGGAGTTACAAACAAGTAATGTATGGTATAATGAAGAAATGTACTTACCTTACTTACTATGTTAACAATGTTGGTGTCATTAGTGTTTTTACTGAGGGGCACTGAGAAAATACGAATTAACTTTCAACGCACAACCACTCAAGACATTAAGGATTTGTAAGAATGTTGAATAAATTTCAACTTATCGCCTTAATATTTCTAAATTTACATTATTATGTGATTTTTTTAGTTTAAAATGAAATTAATGTAATTGGAACATGAACGATTAGTTCATCTTATAGCATTAAAAACGAGAATCTCTCGCATGATTCGAAGAAGAAATAGCCACTAATTCGAAGATAAATCGAAATTTTATTTTATTTTATTGTATAACTAAAAAAAAAACTTAATTGCCCATAAAATTGTAATAATTTGTCGTTATTGTTTTGTTTTTATGCCAAAAATGAAAATATTCTCAATAATTAGAATCTTGTTCAATTATACGTTTATGATGGTTCGTTCGAGACAACACACACTGATCCTCTCATTTATGGGTTTTTTTAAAATTTTTTTTTGTTTTTGTTTTTGTTTTTTTTTAATTTTTTGTATTGTATTAACAAACACTTAGAAGTTGCCGTTGAAATGAATACAAAAAAAAAAAAAAAAGAATGGATTATAAACCTGTGGCGGCATCAGTGTTTATAATTTGAAAGGTGGTTTAATAACTATGTGTTGTTGTTGTTGTTCTTGTTATTATTATTATTATTGGGTTTGTTATTGCAATTATATAATCTATTTTTTATCCTATCATGCTGCCAAACAGAGAGCTCTTTAAAGAAATGTTTTATTAAGTTTTATTTTTTGTTTTTTTGTTTTTTTGTTTTTTTTGTTTGGTTTTTTATTTAACTACTCTATAAATATTTTTTATTTGATTTTAATAAATTTTCTAAAGTTTTTCTTGTTTGTTTATGGCTGTCTTACTTATACAATCATGCGTTGTATATATATATATATGTGTATGCGTGTTGTTGTTGTTGTTATTGTTTTAGTTTACGCGGATTTCTCTTTACGTTGTCCTATAAAAACTACGCCAGTTTCCGCTTACTTAGAAATGTTAGTTTGTGTGTTTGTGTGATGGTCTAGTGTATATATGTATGTAATTGTGTTTGCATTGTAGGCGTTGTGTGTTTAACGTTTAACGAGATTTTTATGCTAAATATTCAAGATTTTCTTTTTGTTTTCCTCATAATTGTATTTTGTTTTTCTTCTTCTTGTTTATATTGTATTACAATTATTATGTTTTATGTTTTTTTTTATTTTTCTTTTGTTGTTATTTATTTATTTATTTTTTTTTTCTTACATACATAGAGCTTAGTAAATTTGCGTTATACATTTTTATAAGTTTAGTGGTTTCTTTTTAGCGCAAAATGTTTGGACTAAAAAAAAAAAAAAAAAGAATTGTTGTATTTATCTTTATGTTGTGTTCGTGGGGGAGCAGAGAAAATATTTCGTTTTTTTTTTTTTTAGTTTTTCGTTTTTTACTTTTATTTATTGTTTAATTTAATTCTTATGTAATTGTTTCTATGCGTTTTATAATTTAAATGGTTCTTAAACACAATTAAACAGTAATTGAAATCTTTTTGTTTACTAAATAAAATCAAATCAAATCAAATCAAATCAAATGAAAAGAAAAAAATTAAATTAAATTAAATTTTTAATGACACATGTTTCGTTTCTTTGTTGCTATGTGGCTGCATGTTGTTGTAGATGTATTTTATGGTTGTTGTTGTTGTTTGTTTTGTTGTATCAACTTGTTGCAAATTTATGGTTTTTATGCTTAGAAGAAGAAAAGTAACTTCAACATATTTGTACGTGTAATTGTGTGTTAACAATAATACAATAATAATAATTATAATTATAATTATGATTGTAATTACACGCACTCGAAAAAGAAAATAACTAAACTTTACTATGCAGACAATAATAATAATAATAATAATAATAATTAATCATCTTAAAAATTTGCAGTGTTGGTAGTGTTTCGATATTATAGTAGCTTGTTGTTGTTGTTGTTGTTTATTTTGTTTGTTATTGGTTTTTATATATAGTATCGCGTAAATCTAAAATATTGATATTATATCTTTGTTGTTTGTTTTGTTTTTTCTGGTTTTTTAAGAATAATGACAATAAAAAGAAACATAAGCATCTGATTGATTTTTGCTTCAACCAAGACAAACAAACAAATATTGGAACATACAAGACTCGTGTAATAAAAACAGATGCTCGTGTGTGAAGGTAAACTGGACCTGGTGGAATTAGTGGTGGTAGTAATTGTACAATAATCATAATGGTGGTGATTTATAGTTGTTGTTGTTGTCGGTTGTATATTTGTAGGAAGGATAGAAGCAGCCGAAAAAAAATAACGTGCTTTTGATATTTGAACATTTAATAGTAGGTCTCCTGTTCCAACCAGCCACCGGGATTGCGACGCAAATAGAAACGACGCGTTTCATCATAAATGAAGATGGCCAACGCAAATGGAATGGCTGGGAACCACCAAACGAGCCTATCAAAGTGTAAGTAAAAAATAAATAAATTATTAACAATTCTAAAATTATGATAGATCGAGCTCGATTAAATGGTAAAGGAAAGGTCGCAGCTTTAATTGGTAATTGTATACCAGATATTGTGAAACAGTGGTGAAAACTACTTTAATTACACAGAACATACACTTTCGCTTGTTACATTCAAAAGAAGACGCTAGAGATTCCACAAGGTATCAATCAACATAAAAAATTATGCCGATTTAGATAGAAATGTCCGTATGTCCGTCTACTATTAACCCTATCACGATGGTAAATTTAGAGATGTTGAGGAAAAACTTTGTACATATTCTTTTAGAGCAGAATGCTATTTAATTGGAACAAAATCGGTCACGCTTCACGCCCACAATCAATAAAATGATATTTATTTGTTCAAAAAATTTTACTAAAAAGTTAAAAATTGCACATAATTATAATCATCCCATCCATCGATTTGCCAAAAGTGGGCGTGGTCGTGGTCGTATAACAGAGATACCCACAGTTTACCAAAAAAAAAAAACCTTATAAAGCGAAAAACTCGACCACACCACGTACAGGGCGTAATCATGTACTGGCCACGCCCACTGTATACATGTGCATGTAGAGGGTATTTAAGATTCGGTCTTGACCAAATTTAGTTTTTTTATTTGTCTTACTTGAGTGGGTACATGCGCAGACCCTTTTCCATGCCGGGGCAATATGACAGGAAGGCAGCCAATATTGTTTCAAATACCAGACCGAAATTTAAAGCCCAATTCCGCATACCCTGCTGGAATATAGAATTTCGTCGTGTCTTACATATGATTAAATCAGCCCATTGCACAACCACAATGGAGACAAAGAAAGCTGTATGGCAGGTGTATTCTAAAGTTTTGCGATCGCGATAAGTCTATAAAATAGAAAAACCATAAATCAAATGTCATCATATAAGAGATAAAGAAAGTAAATAATTAAAAACTTTTTACCCATTCTTGGCCATAAGAATCGGTTAAATCATTTACAGCTTTCGAATCCCACATTTTTCGTATGCCAAAGAGATATAATGGTAAAAATCCATTTTCAGCCATTATAACGAAATACACAAAGAAGCCAGCTGCTGCCTGAATCATACCAATCTGTCCATAAGCCATCGAAATTAATCTAGTAGTTTAGTAGATTATCACAAGAAAATAAAAATAGTTATTAAAAATTATAAGACTTTGTTTGTAGTACAACATAGAATTGTGAACTAAATGTTAATAGCATGAGGGAAGAGATTCGATTTAGTGTAAGAAAAATGTAGCTTTCAAGATATAATGCACCGTTTAGTGGACAATTTTATTTTTAACTGGATCGCTTAACTCTTTCCTCGCAGCTGTACTGCTTAGGAATGTATTTTCAAATATATTTTTACAAAATCAATCCTTTTCAATTTTTAAAATTGGTTGTTGAATGTTTTTTTTTTTAAAGATATTTCATCAATTTCTGTCAACTTTTTTAAGAAAAGTTTCTTTTTTATGATTAGAAGAAAAGGAAGCTACATTTTTCTATTTTTATACTTTCCACCTAACTGTTAAGGGTTACTATTCCGTTTGCAACATCCAAAAGAAGGCGTACGATATTATTCTGAATCTGAATCAATCTAGATATGTTCGTCTATTTTTGCCACTCCTACGATGGTAAATTTTGATTTAATGAGCTGAACGTTTCTAGTTTTCACTTGTTGAAGCAAAATCTGTTGAGGACCCCGCCCATTATCGACAAAAACTATCTATTAGTTACAAAAACTGAGCTTCGAAGTTGAAAATCGGTTATTAATATTCATCCTTTCCATTGACTTGTCAAAAATGGGCGTGGTCGCATAACATGTACGGCCACAATTTGCAAAAAACAAACGTAGAATTCATCGCGAAAGTTCATTTCTTATACGGGCCTAATCAGGTTAATGCCATGCCTACTGTTTCAATATGAAGGTGGAAAGTATTTAAGATTTGGCCAAAGCCAAATTTTTTCACTTATTCTTTTTAATCATGTAATTTGGAAAGGTTTTATTCCATTAGGGTTCGTTTAGATAGTTTGTGGAGGATTTTTAATGAATGAGATTCAGTGATTTAGTGATTTTTATTCATTTAATATTTGTTTTTTGGCCATAGAATTTACACAAACGCAAAGCACTTTATTTCATATTTTATACCCTACACATAAGATGGGGTAGAATACTACGGCTGTCATTCCATTTGCAACACCCAAAAAGAGAAGACGTTAGAGACCCTGATTCCTGATTAACATTAAAATATGAATCGATCTGTTGATATTGAGACGCTTCTGCACGAAAATTGCTATTTAAGTTGGACAAAATCGGTTAAGAGGCACACCCCCAATCGATTAAAATATATTTATCTGCCAAAAATGAGTGAGATCGGATAACAGATATGCCCATATTTTACAAAAAATCGTACTCAGTATAAATATCAACTTTCTATTAGATAGTATGTAGATGTGGAGGGTATTTCGGATTTGGCCTCAAGCCAAATTTAGTTTTTTACTTGTTTTATATTTACATTGTACACCAGCATATTTTATATATAATCAAAAGCAATTCAAATTTTAAGTACGAGTATTAACAAATAGTACGTATACGTGTATTATTTAAGTGCGTTTAATAACAAATCTAAAGAACGGCTTCTCAATAAAAAAAAGCATGATTTTTAAGCAATTTGGATGAAAAACAAAGCATTCATTAGTAATATGAACAGCAGGTATTGTATGTAGTTGTGTTTGAACATATAAAATGAAAATTATTACACATGCAAGAGTTTATTGAGGAGAGAATTTTAGAAATTCAAAGAGAGACACTTTCATACCAGTTACAAAATTACTCGAAATACATTTTATATCATGAGACTTACTTACGTTTCTGGTATAAAACAAAATATATATCATTTCTAACTAAATACATATACAGAGCCTAACGGTCATACAATACAAGTTATCAACATAATGATCAACAACATGTATAGAAAGCAGAGACAGAACATTAATGAACCATTAAATATATATAAAAGAAAAAAAATAATTATAAAATCATTAATAATAGATGTGAATGATCAAAAACTTTACTTGATGTATATTTTTGAAAAAGAATTTTAATTATTATATTTTTTAAGACATCATTTTTGAATGATTCATTTGATTTATAAATCATTTTAATCATTATTTTTTGGTCTTATAAAAAGACTGAAAAAAAGCTGAACAAAAATACAAAAAAAAAAAAAACGCAAAAACATTTAACTTTTGCATGTACCTAATACCTGTAAACAGTTACCAAATGAAATATTGAAAAAAATATATATATAATCAAAATTTAAACTAAAAATATTTTTCATGTAAATTGGAGCCAAATCAAAGATTCGCTTCATAACCTCTTCCTTTCCCTAACAGTATACAATTCATTTTTTCAAAGGAGTTCTAGTTAAGCATGTCATGTATGTATGTAAGTGTATTGTACATTCATGGAAAGTGTAAAAAAATTTTTCAGATAATATTCAGCATTCAACCCAAAAATAATTTGTTGACTGTAATAATTCTAAGTGATAATGATCATGGAGGGATACAGTACAGTACACAAATAACTGTTTTTCTTTGCAGGTAATACAGCGAACTAACGTACGAACCAACAACTCAACTCAATTCAACAACAATTGCAAAAAAAAAAAAGAAAGACATAAACTACTATATACGGTGATAGGAGGTGGTTGTTAAATAATCTGTAAGTAAGTAAATATTTGTATATTGACCGTAGAATTGTTTGCTATTCTTGTAGATGTAGCTGTAGGTGTATCTGTAAATACTTTGTGTTGAATATATATATATCATGTGTTTATATAAAAATTGTACGTCTGTCTGTATGTATAAATTTGTGCATCAGCTATAGGTCGTAATTTTTGAGAAATTTCGATGACATTTCGGCACAAAAACATATGTTGGCTCAAAGGGAAACCCTATTGAAAATGGACCGAATTGGAGCATTTTTAGAACCCCTTCCCATATAACGTTCTATTCTCTAAAGGAAGTCTTTATATGGCAAAAATTCGCAATTTTTAACATTTTTTGACAACATTTGGTAAAGAACAGTTTATTGGCTAAATAATTGGATATGCCAAATTTGGACTCGATTGCACCATTTTTAGAAGCTTTTTCACTTGACTATTACATTGTAGGTGGAGCCAGCATATTAATCAGCTACAACATTTTCACGTTATAGATATTAAAATTTTAATATTTTCGGACTTGTACAACTTTCAAAATTATGGGCTTGTAAGTAAAATTTTCTTTTATTCACTTTTTTTCGAATTTAAGTTAAATTTCTATTTGTTTTGTTGTTGTTGTTATTATTATTATTATTATTATTATTGTTGTTGTATTGTGAACAATTCTCTATTAAAACAAGGCGCACACTAACATACGCTAACAACATAAACCAAACAATACATGTACGAATAAATTTTAACATTCTAGCATTTTTTTTTAAACTAGTTTTCTAGTTTTTTTTTTTAATTTTGTTAATTTTTGTTTTGTTTTTTAAATTCAATGTGTTGTAGGTATTTAGTGTGTATTGTTCTGACCTGCGATTGACCAAGTTGTCACGATAGGGATCACGTGGTTGACGTTTCATAATATCGCTTTCCGGTTGCTCATAGGCAAGCGAAATGGCCGGTACCTTTGCGATGTTAATTTAGAAACCAACAAAATTGTTTTAAACGGGAATAATGCGATGGAAGGAATAGGAGTAGTATACAAAAAAGACAGTTTGTGTATGTGTGTGTGTGTGCAGGTGTATATGTGTGACACAAATAACATTTGATTAGTTCAGGAATGATATACATTAAGTAGCTAATTGAAAAGTATACACAAAAGGGAAAATATTTGTTTTTTTTTTTTCTTAAGAAAATTTACGAAATCAAAATTATATAGAATTTAGAACTATGTAAATATATAGGAAAATAAATTTAGAATTTAAAGTCTACAGCATATTTTTTGAGAGGTTTTGTTGTTTCGTTATAATAATCTAACTCTAATTCTAGCATATATATAATTTTGTATGTGTTGTTTGTTACCATAAAATTGTATAAAAAAAGACAATTCGTAAGAAAAAAAATTATATGATAAAAATTGTACCTCAACTCAAAAAATGAAATATTTCGACAGAAAATGTTTTTATATTATATACACATTTAATGGTAGAAGAAGAGACAAATTTTTATACTCCAACATCGTATGTAAAACTTTGTTTAAGAGTTTGAAATGTTTAAAAAAGGGGATCATCGGGGACCCCTATGAATACTGAGTCGATCTATTCCTATCTGTATATCCGTTTGTCCGTATGCATGTTCTCTTTGGTTTTGATATTGGACAAAATTAGCAAACGAGACACGCCCACATTGCTACAAAAACTGAAAACTTTCTGTATTACATATAAAGAATAAAAGTTATATTGATAGATATACCCCGCCAGGAAAGATTTGGTGCATCAATAGTACGTTCTCAAGATTCGGCCTCAGCCATATATAATTTTTTTCTTGTTTTTTATTATACAATATCTTCTAAAGGGCTAAAGCAGTGTTTGAGAACCTACTGCTATACGATTCTATTTTACTTTTTGTGGCTTCAGGTTCATACCTAAGCTTTTATTATATACCATACAACACTTGTGGCAACAATCAAATCTTGCACCCACCTTCAATCATTTACTCCATTTCTCTCTATCAGCTTTTATTTGTCAAGAACAACCGTGCCACCCTAACCGTCCGTCTGTACGTCCACATATTTCTTTGTCTTTTGTCTGTACATCCTACACATTGCAATTTTTGATATTTTCGTTAAGCTTGACCGTCTCTAACAATTTCCATTTGTTTTTACCTACGAATACTTTGTGTAAATATTATAAATGTGAAAAATACAATAGAAAAATATTTGAACAAAAAGTATATTAAAAATACATATTTTTTCCAAATAATCTATTTATACAAGTATCTAAATACTTTCTAAGAAAAAATTACATTCTCATTATTAGTTGAATATCTATCTTTATAAGATACATCGGTTCAGATAATTGCATTTTTCTACTGAAATGTACAAAATTTCGTTTGGTACAACTTACCTTAAACAAAAAAAGAATGAAAAATTGTTAAAGCGTTTAAGAAGAACTGTTTCCCTCTTACAGAATAAATTCTAAGATTCTATGTAAGAGATTTAAGAATCTATATAGTTCATTTATCTACTTTTTACTAAACTACAAAGAAAATACAAATCGTTTTTGAAATAATAGTACCCACAAGAACGTACGATTCTAAACGCTTTAGCAACTTTTCAATTAAGTTAAAGAGTCCTTTTCTACAATACAATACAATATAAACAATCTTAATGCTTTAATATTAAGAATAATTTATAGTTCTATTATGATTAATAATCAGTCGGAAAAGGAAATTGTTATCATAAAAAGAAGATAAGAACTATTTGTTTCATTCATTCGATATAATATATTAACCGAATCTTAAATATTCTCCACCTTGCATTTAAGACCGTTTTTGAAAACCATTAAACTTGAAAGTGGAGTATATTATATATATGTACTATACATGTATATGTCTATAGACAATATTATATATAAAGAGAGGTCAAGCATTAATAGTTTATATATTGGGTGAATCATATATAAATGACCTTGGTGGTAATAAAGACGGGCAGCAAGACGCATAAATGAAAATATTCTATATATTTAATAGGTATTAACTTGGAATGTAAAGAATTCAAAAAGATTAGAGTACACGTTGCAGAGACTAGCAGCCGTTAAACGAAAAAAAAAAAAATAACAATTAAACTATTGGTTATAATATATGTTGAAAAATTGTAGCACTAGGAATAGTTGTTAGTAGCAATAGTTTTTCTTTGTGTTTCTATTTAATTTATATATAAAAATCTATATATTTATATATTCTTTAGGAAAAAATATATATATTGTATATAAAATATTCTAAAAGATTATTTTTAATTAAAACTAAATTTTCTAATAAAAAGGGTTTTTTTTTTAGAAAATTATTAAGTAAATCAATTAAATACTAACTAGAAACAAAGAATTATAAAATTAAATTCGAAATAAATTTTTATTACATCAATCGACCTAGAACCTTTTTTGCCAGTTTCTGTCCGTCTATCCGTCTAACTTTAGGTTAAAAGTTTACTTTAGTATAAATGTCAAGATCACTTCAATTCATTAAAAATGAACTTAATCGAAGTATTTTTATGACCGCATTCTATATTCCGATCTATTCACGATCTGAAGATTTAAAAATTTTAAAATGTTTCAACTAAAGTTACTGAAAAAACTAATACGTTTCTAAATTGCGTATTGCGAGACCGAAAGGTGGCGTCAGAGACCCTTCTAATAAAAATACTGCTTAATAGAATTGTTGGTGTTAAGTATTCATCGTTTACAATATTTTTATACCTTCCATTGGGGATATAAATAGTTTGCCATACCCAGAAATAAGCGTTACAGACCCTACAATTTATATATATGCTTGTTCAGTATCAAAATCTGAATCGATACAGACACGTCTGTCTGTTGTTGTCCCTCTCTCTGTGGTAAATTTTAAGATATTTAGCTTTTCCATCGAAATATGCCAAAAATAGGTGTGATTGGAAAACAGACACGCCCATAAATTACAATAAATTCGACTTGGCGCAAAATTCTACTTATATGCTTAGGCGCAATACATGCATGCCCACTATGCAGGAGGCAGTGAAGGATATTTAAGTTTTGCTCTAAACCAGTTTTAGTTTCTTTACTTATTACTTTATTACAGGCAAGCCTATATAGAACATATATTAATTCTGCTCCATTCTGCGGCTTTTTATCTATTTTGCTGTTAATGAAACAAACAAAAAATTAACGAAAATATATATATCTTATACAGTATGCATAACAATTAAATGATACAAAGAGATTAAGAAACAAAAATTAACCTTTAATACATTACTAAAAGTTGAAATGATTTACAGATATACTGAAATAGAAATAGATGGTGTTCGATAGATATTAAAGCATTTAAAGCTTAAAAAAATTCATATATTTTCATATCTTTCTATATGAATATATTATTGTACTTTGCTTTTGTTTTAGAGAGAAAAAAGTTGTAAAAAATTCGTAAAGATTTAGAGGTGGGGAGGGGGAGGAAACAAATCAGCTGTAAATAGCAACTTTTGAAATGGAAAATTTTGGGGAAAATGGTGACGAACAGCTTAATTCAATTGTATTGACCGAAAGCAGAATTTCTTTTTTCATTTCATTTTCGTTCAATGTGATTAAAGTTATAGTTGCTTGTTGAGTTACACAAAGAAAAACTTTACCTTTCGTTGACCAGTTTATCGCAAAAGGGATTCCTGGGCTGCCGTTTCATAATATCAGATTCAGCTTCTTCGTAGGCTAAGGAAATAGCTGGTACCTAATTAGTGCAAAAGTTTTGCATCAAAGCATTAAATGGGAGGGATCGATATTTGGTTACAGAAGTGAGCAAAATTTAATTTCATTTTACAAAAAAAAAAAAAAAAAAAAAACAATTGTACAGACCAGTAATGAGTAATCTCAATACACATATTCACATATTTATCAAGTATTATGAATATGTTTAATATTTGTAAGCACCACAGTGTTTAATTAAATAGGGAAAATCAAGAAAAAATAAAAAAAAAAAAAATTAAATGAAGAAAGTGTGAGAAATCGGTTACTCGCACAGCTGGGTTTCAAACTTTTCGATTTATCAAATCAATCGATGACTTTTGCTTCAATTATATTCGCGATAAGGAACAATTTTTACGATTTGTTGCGAAAAACCGACTTCAGTCTATAGTGTGACACCGTGTGGGTGAAGAAATTCTTACTTAAACTTAAATAATATAATAATTATTATACATACATATACATATTTACATATCAACATACCCTTGCCATCTTGCATTTGCACATAAATTATTAAAATACTTAAAAAAAAATTAGGAAAAACTTAATTCTAGAAGATCTTGCTCTTGCATAATAATTGGTCCCTGCTTTTATTATACAATATAATATCGTAATATATATAAAACGCAGCATCAGTTACGATTTATTATTAAAACATTTTAACGTCGTTTCACCGACAAATCAAAAAAACTGCACTCTGTGTCAAATCAGAGTAAAGTGTGACAAAAAGAAATAACTTAAGAATAATACATGGACACAAACACATGTATAGGTACATTTAAAACGGTAAAAAGAGGGCAATCTTTAAATGTTGTACCTTTACCAGTATGTATGTCAATGTATTTTTAGCCCTTATGTAGACTGAATAAAGCATCGTAGTAAGGTTAGTAAACACATAACATTGTTATCAATTATTTACAATATGGGTACGTATGAATTTAGTAGGTATGTATATAACTATCATACAATAGAATTGTGTTAGAAGGTTAGAAAATGGGTTTAATAACAAGAAAGAATTGTTAGGCACCTTGAATTAACCAATTTATCGTTGAATGGATCACGGGGTGGCCGCTTCATGATGTCCGCTTCAGCAGCTTCATACGCCAAAGATATGGCTGGCACCTATATGTTATGTTAATCAATTACAATTTACACGCACCCATACACAAGATCCATTATGTCACATTTCAAAGGTCATTCATATCGTATCGTATATCGTAATGAATTTATGCATATACATATTAAACAGTTGCAGTACGCGTATTAGGCCAATTTGTTTATAAAAAATAAATCATAAGGAAAAACAATTTTAAAAAAAACTCATAAAAGGAAAATAAAGAAAAATTTCAAAAATATAAAATTTTTTAAACATAAATTTTGCCCTTATTATTATATATAGAATCGGTAGCTTAAAATTACACTCCAATCTAGCATTTGATATGGGGAGTTCACTACCAGACTAGCTGTGTACTCGAAAATACTGTTATCCTATATAAAACGCTTTACCTCTCATTAACCAAATTATCAAAATTTGGATTGCGCGGGCTACGCTTCATTATATCAGCTTCTGAACCTTCATACGCTAATGATATGGCTGGCAGCTTGTTCGTATATATTGTTTCAAATATTACACATTAGATTATATTCCTTAACATTACCTTAATCTTTCCATACAAATACTTAAATACTTGAATATATATTCAAAAATCATATTAAACAGAAAAATTATTAACAAAAGTTAAAAAAATAAAGAGAAAACTGAACGTCGTTATAATTAAAGTTTCAAATTGTTACGTACCATGTCTGTACCCAAGTCGATGCACAAAATTGTTACGGTACCGAGTGGTAAGGGGATGTCACACAAGATGAAAGCCAAGAAGGGTGATATTTCAGGAATGTTGGAGGTCAAAGTGTAAGCGATAGATTTCTTTAAATTGTCAAAAATCAAACGTCCCTCCTCTACGCCCGTTACAATCGAAGCAAAGTTATCATCCAACAAAATCATATCAGCAGCCTGAAAATATCAATCAGTTGATGATTTGTTTGTTTACGGTAATTAAAGAAAAAGTCATTTACCTGTTTGGATACATCGGAACCAGCGATACCCATAGCAACACCAATATCGGCCTTTTTCAAAGCGGGCGAGTCATTGACACCATCACCCGTCACCGCTACAATGGCGCCCATACGCTGACAGCCCTCCACAATAATTAACTTTTGCTGAGGCGATGTACGAGCAAACACAATTTCAGTGTGATAGCGCAAGATTTCATCCAATTGATCAGAGCTTACGTCACGCAACTCGGCACCGTGTACTACAGCTGCCTTGGCCTCCCGGGGATTCACTTCCGAGACGGGAATATTTAAACGTTGAGCAATATCTTCGACTGTTTCATTGCCTTCCGAAATAATACCGACTGATTTGGCAATAGCCTTGGCAGTGATGGGGTGATCGCCAGTCACCATAATTACTTTAATACCAGCCGAACGACACTTGGCAACGGCATCTGGAACGGCCGCTCTAGGTGGATCAATCATGGACATGAGACCCACGAAGCGTAAATTATCGATTGGGAAGTTTACATCATCGGTATTGAATTTGAAGCCAGTGGGATATTTGTCGGAGGGCAGCATAAAATCGCAAAAGCCCAACACACGTTCACCCAGACCACCCAACTCCATGTAGGCATTATTGAAAGCTTCCTTCATCTCTTCGTCGAGCACCTTTTCTTTGCCATTTATGAAAATGGTCGAACAACGTTCCAAAATACGTTCGGGAGCACCCTTCATAACAAGCAAATATCGTGGATCTGAGGGATCTTCGGTTTCGTGAATGGACACTTGATACTTGTTGGTCGAATTGAATGGAATTTCAGCTATTTTGCGATTGCGCTTACGGATATTCATCACATCCCCCAATGCCAACTCCATGCATTTGAGGAGGGCCGCTTCTGAGGCATCACCGCTGACCTCTTTCTTCAAAATGGGCACGCCATCCTGACCGCCTTTGAATTCAGCTCGATTACAAAGGGTGGCAATGCGAGACAAAGCCTTGAATCCAGGGCTAGTGCGATCGTATTGAACACCCGATTGATCCTCAGTGGTATCGGCTTCAATGATTTGATTATCGAACCACATGTGAGCCACGGTCATGCGATTTTGCGTAAGCGTGCCAGTCTTATCCGAGCAAATGGTGGAAGTGGAGCCCAAAGTTTCAACAGCTTCCAAATTCTTAACCAAGCAGTTCTTTGAGGCCATACGTTTGGCAGTTAATGTCAAGCACACGGTCACAGTGGCCAACAGACCTTCAGGTACATTAGCGACAATGATACCAATCAAAAAGATGACAGCATCCAGCCAGTGGTAGCCCAAGATGAAAGCAATAACAAAGAATGTTATGCCCAAAAATACGGCCACGCCGGTAATCAAGTGAATGAAATGATGGATTTCCTTGGCAATTGGAGTTTCACCAGTATCCAAGCCCGAAGCCAAACCAGCGAT
Source organism: Crataerina pallida (assembly GCA_949710015.1). Classification (NCBI taxonomy): domain Eukaryota; kingdom Metazoa; phylum Arthropoda; class Insecta; order Diptera; family Hippoboscidae; genus Crataerina; species Crataerina pallida. The sequence continues at coordinate 4,559,255 of OX453290.1, forward strand.
GCGACCCATAACAGTGTGATCGCCACAGCTAATGACAACACCCTTGGCCGTACCCTCCACAGCATTAGTTGAGAAAAACGCCAAATTTTTAGTTTCCAATGGATTTTCATGCGTGAATTCCGCTCCTCTAGATTGCGGTTCAGATTCACCAGTCAGCGATGAGTTGTCCACCTTAAAGTTACGCGCCTCAATAATGCGTATATCGGCCGGAATTCGATCACCGAATTTCACTTCAACAACATCTCCTAATACCAAATCTTCAGCACGTAATGTCAGCTTTTCACCTTCACGTATTACTGTAGCGAATTGGGGAACCATGTTTTTGAAAGATTCCATAATTTTTGAACTTTTCGATTCCTATACGAGGGTGGATTAAAAATTTAAAATTAAAAATTTTTAAATCACAGTCAAGAATAAACGGACAGTAATTGAAGAAATCACAGCATTGGAAAGGTTACTTCTTACCTGATAATATGAGAAAATACCGGTAACTATAACTACGGCAGAAAGTACAATACCGAGATATAAGTTATCATCTGAGGGCTCTTCGCTGGTACTGGCCTGAATGGAATACGCCACAAAGCACAATATAGCACCAATCCACAATAACATGGCGAAACCACCAAACAAATTCTTGCAGAATTTCACCCATTCGGGCGTTTGTTTGGGTGGCGTTAGAGCGTTGGGACCATCACGTTCCAAATTCTCCTTAGCCTTGGCATGACTGAGACCCTGTTTACAACAAAGCAATACAGTTATAAAAGGCTGAACTTAGGAAAACCCACGATTCACGATTCTTACATTTTCGGGATGTGTTTGAAATCGCTGATACAATTCTTCCGGAGTGATTTTATGATAATCGATATCCAACTCCTGCTTCAGATCATCCAAATTCTCCTTTTTCGCTGCTTTACTCGGCATTTTGCGTCTTGACTAAATATTGGCGTGTGTGTGGACAGACAAGTATATAGATTAGTTGCATTGTTGAAGCAAACATTTTAATTAAAATTATACCAAACCAAGTCCCTCCCCCCCTTAAAGTAACCAACCCCTCCTTTTAACCAGTGTTTTTATATACTTCATGCCATTTGTGCGAGTGTGTTTTTTCTTTCCTAACCACCATCTCAACGCCACAATGTTAATTTATTTTAAACTACAATAGTTTACGAGTTTGTTAAATAAAATGTATCCAGTTCGTTTTATTGATTTATTGAATTCAATATTTTGCAGCACCCAAATACAACTAAAATGTAAGTTATCGTGCGGTTAGTGTCAAGCGATTACAATTTAATAGCTTTCAAAACGAAGCATTTTATACTTTATTAACATCATCTTAAGAAAATACTTTATGTGCCAACTACAGATACACGTAACTCTACTACTTAATTTCAATTTTTATGTTTTGTTTTGCTTATGAAAACGTTTGTTTATTAAAGTTTTTTTGTTACAATATCTCAAATTACGTTTACTAAGCAAGCACGTCTCAGCGTTCATTTATTTATTTATTACGAGAACGAGAATTAAGAACATTTAACATAAATGGAGATAAAGAGCGATACAGAGAGGAAGAGAGAAACACCAAAAGTATTTGAAGCGAATAATGAGATAAAACAGTTTATTAAGTACGTATGAATACTTGGCAACATTTTTGCAAAATTTCACTTTTATACGTTTTGCGTTTCGTTAGTAATAATATAATAATTTACATAAAATTAAAGTAAAGTAAATTTGCAGTCAGCTAAGCTCGACCAATTAATACCCTACACCACTTAGTTCCACAAATTATGCTACAATTAGTTTAACTGAGTCAGTAAATGCAATGTATTGCCATTTAAGTCATTATGTGGGAAGGAGACTCGAGCTAGCCCAAAGGAAGCAAAGATCGGCTCCTATTTCTTCTGCAAATCTATTTTTAAAGAAAGCTTTGATAACCTTATAAAGTATATATTTCGCCTATATCGTTTTAACAACTTTAACTCACAATCTTAAGTAAGTATTTATGGATATTCACACCTTCTAACTTTCGGTATGCAGGGTTCTCCTTGAATTGGCGGAAATCAGTTACAAATTAAAGCTTTATATTTCATCAAGCTTGAAATCGATTTTATTAACTTTTTTCAATACGGAATTGATGAAGAATACATCATATATTCGTTGTAAGCAGTCTAAAACTTCTTTCTAAGTGTTAGCAGTGTTTTCATTAGATGACTATGTCTTTGAAATAAAGGTTCGTTGCAGCTTGGAGGGATCAGTTGAAAATTTAATGATGACAGTCAACGCCTGTAATTTTTCCATGAAGCTTTTATGTAAAACAAGGAAACATTCTTCTATTACTAACAGGTGTTCCATGAGGCATTGCTAAATACATCTAGTCTCTGATCTTAAGAGTTCGCTTAAGCTAAAAAGCTTTTTTTTTTCATTTCCTTCTTAGTTCACATTCTTAATGAGAATGCGTGCGTCATTGTTTATCTATTTATTAGTTTGTTTCCTTACACAAGTATAATGTTAGCAAATAAGCGAGAATATTTCTGCGTATATAAACATAAAAAAATACCAATCGAAACCCATGCAAATCAATCTACTTTAAAACATATTTATATGTATTGTATGTGAAAGATAATTATAGCCAATTTGAAATTAAATATAAAAGGGAAAAAATACTTATTAAAAACTTATTGCAGCTAAAGAAAAAATCACCATTAACCAAAAGATAGGCAAAAAAATGTTTATAAAAATTGAAAAAAAAAAATTCTTTACTCTTGTCTACATTAATCTGCACTTACCTTGTATTGGCCATCGGCTGTAAGATTGTCGTCATCGGTTGGTATAACTGTGGCGACCCGATACGAATCTGCTCTCCCATGCTACACAAGCATAATATTTTTTTTTTTTTTTTCAAATTGCATGAATTGTTGAATTGTGTGAATATTGTTTATATGCATGTATGTATGTATGCGCATGTATTGTATGTATTTTTATAATAAACATATATAAGCACAAGTGTGTGTGCGTGTATATATATTTAATCATTTTGTAAATATTCGTATATTTTTATTTGCAAAGTATGGTGACGATGATAACGGATCATGATGATGTTTGTGGAGTATGAACAAGTATAAGGGAACGCGGCATAAGCAGGCGGTAGGCAAGAACAATAACAACAATAATAATAACAACAACAAGTAGGCACACAAATCAATGAGGTACAACAGACGCATGACATAAAACGTGAAAAAAGAAAAAAATAAAAGAAAACAAGAAGAAACGTTATGTATAACAAAAACAAATGGCAGGTATTTAGAAATAAATTGTATTGTAAATGAATTATATGTACTAAGTAAGCAATAATAATTAAGAAAACTGCCACCCTTCACCTTCGTGAATATTGATTAATAATGGCCGCATGGTAGAAGAATTCAAAATGTAGCATAAAAGCTCATACAATTATAAATTTTTAGACATAACTACTAAAAAATTTCTCTTTCTTAACTTTTGTTAACAATTTTGTCGATTATTACTTAGGCGCGACCGCGAGATTTTACATTTTTAGCCCAATTTGATTTTGAATCCCTCTAATAATTTAACAATTTTTATCCTCAGCGTTAAGGTCGTTAAGGTCATGGTCGTTGTTTTTCTGATAAACAAAAGGTCCATTTTTTTACCAAAATAACCTTTTAGGTAACTCATGGAATTGCTTATATCCATTTATTTACATTCCTATAAAAACGGAAAAATCGCAAAGGTAAAGGTGAAGGTGAAGAGTTATATATAAATATATACTTAATTATATTTTTTATATACTATATTATTACTTATGTACATAAATTGTGTAATTTTAATAAATGTTTCATAAAAATATTAATAAATAGTCAATAAAAGCGATAGATAATAAAATTAAGCTTCTAATGGAACGTGTATGCCTTTCACATTATGATGGGTGCTACACAAAGTTTGTCATTTCGCCACGTAACTAATAGAGGAGGACGCCAGAAAATGTATTTACTCTTGATCATCTTGAGCATCAAAATCTAAGTAAATGTAACTTTGGCGAACCCAACTTCAATCTCATCACTTTCACTAAACAATTCTATAAAGTATATATTTAGAAAACTCAAGCAAAGCGTCATGTGTAAAAGTTCAAAAACCTGTCAACGTCAACATTGATGAATGATGAATAAAAACAAATGAAAATGAGTTTTATTTTGTCATCATCAATTGAGTACTTCTTCAAACAAATATGTTTGTACTATAATTGATATTACCTTCTTCTTCTTCATTTCGGTCATTTTGCTAGCAAACACAGTTAGACAGTAAATAAGAGAGAATGAAACTAGAACGTGGAAAGATTTCGTTATAATTTTCTTGTTACTTGACTTGTTGTTCTTGTTTCTCAATTGATCTTCATAAATGCCATTCTTTACTGTTGTGATTTTTACTTTTGAAAAATTCAATTATATGCTTCTTCTACTTGATTCTTGAATTTCAAAAGATAGGCGATTGCTGCCGGAGACACTTATTTCGCAATCCATTTTTCTTAGTATTTTAAATTGAACCATGATAACGCAACTATCAAACAATTGCATCATCAATCGCTCGTTTTCTTTTTTTTTGTTTTTTGCATCACTACATTTGTTTATTGAAGCCGATTTGGTATTGAATGATTACATGAAATAAGAAAATAATATAAAATATTATTGAATTAGAGAATTTAAGGATGTAAACAAATGGCGAAGGAGGTCTATTATATAGCTTTTGAATCGGATCTTGTGTAAATGAAAAAGTATGTAGACAGTAAGTAAAATATTACTTCCAAGAGTTAAGAGTCCATTTAAGGTTACTTTTTGAAGAAAAACTTTGCATTAGAATTTACAAACTTTTAAGAACAAGTTATTCAATTATTCAACAAATTAACTATTCTCCACTGTCTTTTAAAAAAATATTAAGAATTTCAAATTTTCGCCATATGAGAACGTTCTTTATAAGGGATCTGAGATTTGGGCTAAAACATGTCTTTGTACCAAATTTCATTAAAATATCTCAAAAAATGCGACCTCAACCTTAAGCATTTAACATTTAACATGGACAGACAGACGGACATGGTTAAACCGTTTGAAAGTTTTATTCTGAATTGATCAGTGGGTGTGGCATTTGGCGGTAAGGCATTACAAACATTAACACATTAGTGATACTACTGGAATTGCATTTTTTTGATGTAATTTGGTACAAGGACACCTCTTGGCTCAGAAAAGAATCCTATTGAAAATGGACCCAATCGGTAAAGTTTGACCGCTTAGACCATTTTTACTTTTATATATATAAAAGTTATACATGGAATGCTTTTTAAAACTATTACAGCCCTTTTAGGAGTCAATGAATGGTCAAATGGACAAATGGACAGACGGACATACATAAATCACTTTGCAAATATTTTATTTTAATATTATTCAAATCGTTTGAAAAAGTTTTGTAAATTGTTACTTTACTAAGGAAAATGGGTCACCTGAACACAATACATAGAAAAAAAAGTTTTATAACAATTTTAAAACATTTTCTTTTTAGACAAAAAATTTTAATATTCTTCGAGGTCATCTTCTAAAATGCTTTTGGTTACTAACTAAATCGCAAATAGCACCAATTCTTGTTAGGTCACAAAAGATTTAATGCAAACTTTAGAAGGATTTCAGGATGCATAATAAGCGGCGACTGTTTGATTAACGTATTCAATTTTTAAGCTGAATTACAATCATTTGGTTTAAATTTTTTTTATACATTAATTGTGCTAAAGAAACATTTTTTATTGAACAATTTTATATATGTACGAAATATTATGAAAATCGTGTCTCAAGTTGTTAAAAAATCACAACTATTAAAAGGTAAATAAATAAAAACAAGTGGCAGTTGTTATCTTCCGTTGCGGTTTAAGTTCTTGAATAAGAAGCTTTTCGTTTTATTTTTTCAACGGCGACCTTGTACTATAATTCAAGTGTAATCATTAACGATTGTAACTTGCAGCGATACTTCAAATTATTATTATTATTTTTATTTTTTTTATTTTTTTGATAATATTTCTTCAATCTTCTTTATTGTGTGGGTCTGTTGTTGCTTAAGTTCCATTATTGATAATAAATTATCTTAACGCTTAATTAAATATTAACTGCAAAATATTCATATTTATGAAATTGTGTATGTATACTCGTACGTATATTATCTAATAGCTAAAAGGAATGCAAAACATAAAGAATTCAATGAAAAATCATATCCAAACAAATTGTTATCATATCTTAATCACATTTTTTTGTAGTTACTTATTTTTTTCTAGGGATATTTATTGAATACAGAGAACATAAACCTTTGTTTAGTGTGGCGTTTTGTTTCAAATTCAAAGAAAGAAAGAGACATTAGATACCCAACAAAGCATCAAAAACTGAATCGATCTGGACAAATTAAGTCAAATTAAGTTCTTTTCACATGTTTTACTTGTTATATAACAAAATTTCAACTTTTGAACTTAATTGTTGTTACCCTTTATTTTATTTTATTCAATATTAGAGGCGCCTCTTAATCGTATGGTACCTACACCGATTAAATAAAACGTCCGCATAAAATTTGATAGCTCTGAGAATGCCACCAACAAACTGGTAAACTCAACATAAGATTGTATCACAATTTAATCATAAAATATATAGAAAAACAGGAAAAATACAAAATCGTTTTATATAGGAAGTGATCGTTAGATTGAATTTTATTACAACAAAATAGAAAAAGTAGAAAAATGTTTAAAACAAAAATTTCCAGACTTAATTATCACAATAAAATTAAAATCAAAATCACAACATTTATCTTTTACAAATGTATTGGTTAGGCTACAACAAAATTCATCATATGTTTAACTACTACATACATAAAATATGTGTAGAGATGTAGGCAGAAATCTCAAGCACAATTATTCAAGTATGTAATCGTCTCATATGTGTGTATGGGAGCGTGAGTGTTGGCGCATATTAAACGCATTTTTTTTTGTTGTTCAAAGCTAATGTGCGTAGCATCGTATACAAATCACAGTTGAACTTGAAAACCAATTTACAAAGTGAACTGCTATTAATGAAATGAGAAAAAAAACAAAAAACGAGTTTATTAACATACATACAAACGCACCCATGCCCCACACACACACACACACACACACACACACACATAACAAACTAAAATGTTTGTAAATATAAATTATACATTTTAGTGAAGCAAATATTTAAACACAAATTCATATCAATTCAATTCCACTCATAAAGATAACTTTTTATTAACATGTTCAGGCGAATGTGCATGTAAAATGTAAAAATTAAACGTAAACTCTATCAAACAGTATCGAAATATTGACTACTGTGCGCTTAGCACTTAAACGAATGTAAACAAAACAACGAAATATTAAATAAGAAGAAGTAAAAAAAAACTAAACGTGGTGTAGGCCAACTCTTAAATACCGTAAATCTTTATATAAAAAACAGTGGGCGATGCCCTCTATAGTTTATGCTTCCCATATGAAATAGCATGAATAGTAAGAACGTTTCTATTAGCTAACCACGCCCATTTTTAACAAATCGACCAGAGACTCTCTAATTATAAACATGTATACCAAATTTCAACTTTATAGAAATATTTGTCTAATTCAAATTGATTGTTGTCAATGATGGGCGCGGCCCTTGGCCCACTTTCGCCGTATTCGGTATAGCAAATTGAATGATAAATTTTACTTGCAAATTTAATTGTAATGGTTTGTGTTAAAAAACACTTAAAAAATGATATTTTACTTAATATTCTACCACATGGAATACTTAAAAGTTCAACTGTTGACGACAGATATCATTATCATTATAGAAAATGCAATAAAAATAAATTATACAATCATTAGAAATACATTGCTTCCTAAACGGGCCATACGGTACAGCACCGTACAGTGCACCTGGTAACAATTATGAAAATAAGAAAATTTATTTAAAATTAAGAATCTCTCTAATGGCAACTTTTCATATTTTAGAATATTTGACAGTTTGGAAGCTTTTCACTGAAATCGTTTATTGTACTGTACGGCCGCGTTATTTACAGAACTGGTATTGAAAGTTTTTTTTTTTTTTTTTAATGCCTGTTGAATCATAAATGATCGAAATATTGCTTGTTGGACGGAAATACGTTTTTAATTAAGATTTTATTTCCCTTCTAATGGTTTATAATTCATAATTTTATTTAAATTGTTATTAAATTAATTTTAAAAAATATAGCTTAGACTGTCAAATTTATTACATTTGGTTTTTAAGTATTTTAAAGTATTTTAAAATAAAATTTTTTATTATTAATGATCCTTCTAAATTATGGGCTTGTTGTTAATGAAACTGAAACAGCAGCAAATACCTTCTTTTTTATCTGTGGCTAAAACCAATTTATTACCAACCAGCCACTCCTAAAACGTTAGTAAAATATGAAAACGATCAAATATTTTTTAGACTTTTGTTAGGACGATTATAGATAATCTTTGTAGAATCTTTGAAGCGTCCTTCTGTGAGTTGCACAAGTTTTGTCAAATTTTGAATACTCTCCACTTCAAAGGGATGGGAACGAAAAGATACACTTGACTTGGGCCTCAATAACTGAAACACTCTATATTTGTGTGTAATATGTAGGCGTGGCTTACATAAAATGACGCCCATTTTTCATAATTATTAAAATATAAGACGTAGTGACTAAAGTTAAAGCAATGGGTGTAAAAAGCTATATTTGGCATAGACCCAAAAAATAGATAGACGTGGCAACTATTAAAGTATGAGAAATACTTTCCAAGAGTCGAAATAATGCAGCCAATGTGATTGATTTTACCTATTTCTCCTAACACTCAGCGTAAATAGACAATCAATTGTTATGTTTGGAGTCAACATCACAATTTTGCGATCGCCTGAATGGTTAGACGCGTACAGAAATTTTACAAAAATCTACACTTTCTTTTTTCTAATTTCAAAGTGAAATGTGTATTTTTTTTAAGCGGAAGAATAATTACCACATATGGACGTATGGACAAACATAATTCAGAATTTGTTAATGATCAAGAATATATATGCTTTGTGTGGGATTTCTAACCCCTCCTTCTAAATGTTACGAACCATATTATATTTTTTATAACTTGCCACACTATAGGTCATGGGTAAAAAAATAGAAAATGCATATTACTAAGAAAAATTAAACCAAGGAAATATCTCTAACCGCAATTATAATTAAATATTATTAGCAATGTTATTAATAAAGTGAAACCATGCACCACAATACCTAATACAATTATAATAATGTACAATAATAAGACAATTACACATTTATATTTAAGGAATTATCGATTAGGGAGTGAGTAAAAACCATTATGACTAATTAGAGTATTTTTTACACTCACAAATCTATAAATAAGCTTTAAGTTGGAAATTTTTCGAAAAAAAAAAGAAAAAAAAAGGGAAATAGTACGAAATGCACCCTACTTTTAATAAATTCATCAACAAGTATAAATATGGTCAAGCACGATCATTTAGTTTCACAAATTATGCTATAAATTCAGTAAAAATGAGGCTCATGTACAAGTTACTTTGTGAAAAGGTACTGTTTGGGAAAGGGTTTTAAAATGGCGTGACCAATTATTATAACTTGCTAAATAGGTTCCTCCAAATTTTGTCGAAAATTATTAAGAATTACAAATTTTTTCCATAAAGAGACTTTTTTTATAATCAGACCTTATTTGGGGAGGGGTTCCAAAAATGGTTTATTTAGGTCAATTTTCTATTAAAAATTGAGGTTTGGGTCAATGCATATCCCTTTACCAACCCTTAAAGAAATATTTCAAAACTTGACATGGACACCGAGACGGACATGGTTGAAAGATTAAGATTTTTCTTTACGAATTGTTGTTTATAGTTAAAAGAAGGTGTGGCAAGTGCCGTTTAGATAATTCTTTAATAATTGTGCTTATATTTAATAAATGGAACTGAGACGTGAATAACCAAATTATATTTATTTAATATTTTCATATAAAATATAATATAAACAAATTGAGGCTATAAGAGAAGTAAAAGCCTCTATTTACAAATAATGTAAAATAATACTTATTTTTTAATAAAACACTATTCTTTTTTTTTTTATTATACATACATAAAATGTGAGATTACACTCTCTATCTAAACACTTAATGAACGTGATAATGAAATTTAATTGTGTGTACATTATAAAATAATAATAAAAAAAAAAACACATTTTTTAAACACATACTAACCTGTATACTCATTATTTAATACAGCGATGATATTTCGACTTGAAAATTCAATGCAAAAACAAATAAACCAGAAAAAAAGAAGAGGTTTTCCTTAAAAGCAATTTATATGAAAATTTATATATAACAAATTTTCACAACATATGCCGACGAAGGATATTATGCAATCTGGAAAAAGGTGAAAACATGACACAACATAGTATGGGGTGGTAAAAGAAAGAGAGAGGGAGATAGAGAGAGAAAGATGATGAAAAAAGTAGGATATTATAAAATAGACGAGAGAAACTGGAGCTTATTTGTTCATGTGATTATTAGCTGGAAGAAAAGCCATCCATCTCTGTGGAAATAAGCTATCCATCCACCTGACTCTCTCTGTGTGAGAGTATGAGAAATTCACGAAAAAGCTTTTGGAGAAATTTCATTGCTCTTTAAGAAAGTTTTTGAGAAGATTTTTCTTTTTATGAAATATCAAGAAAAATTATTCATTGATAAAAATTTTCCATTTTTTTTTTTTTGTAATTCTTTTAAAAAATTCAAAATAAATCACTGTGAACAAGAGAAACATAAAGAAGATGAAAATATTGTAGTTTTAGATTAAATTTGAAAATGTCGAAGATTCAGGGCCAAAGACGCAAGGCATAAAATGACACGACGGCGGGCGGATAAGCCAACGTACACGAGGATAGGCCAATAACTACGTCAAACCATAATTCTCACAAGAATATTTTCTCTAACTAGATAAAGTAGCAGCAAAAAGTACACATGAGATGTTTATTGGGGGAAAAAAAATTGTAATAAAAACAAACAGAATTTATTTTTAATACAGAATCAGACTAAATGTCAGACATTAATGTCTTTTTCGTTTGCAACTCAAAAATAAATAAACGAATTTTCATTTTTCTCTTTGATGCACTTGTTCAGCAACACTTTTCAAGTGCTTGTTAGTTTTTTTTTTTTTCCTTGCTTTTTTTATTCTTTCCTTTTTATATGTTTATAAACGCACACATTTACAGTTTATAAATTTATTTATAAAAATTACATGTTTTTTCTTAACAAAAAAAAATTCAATAATTTTTCGACGATGACGGTGGCAACACACTTAAATGGCATAAAGTGGTGAAAAATCGATTTTGAACAAGGACTTCTGTTACGTTTTTCTTTTTATTTCGTTCTTTTGCGTTTTTTTTTTTTTCTTCTTTCTCTACATTTGACACATTCACTAGCACACACGCACACACATACAAATACAAATCCACACACACACACTCACGTATACAACAATGACCAGATTTATAGAATGTTTTTATGAGTGTGCGTGCGTTCATATACCTTTGTTTGTGTGTGTGTGTGTGCATATATATATATATATATATATATATTCATTATATATATGGTATGGGCTTGGTCTGTAGTGGTGGTTGGTTGGTTGGTTGGTTGGTTGGTTGGTTGGTTACCTTTCTTTAGCACAGTACGGTGTGTTACACAATTTCTCGTTTTTGTGTTTTTTTTTCTTTTGCTTTTGGTTTTTCAATTGTACAAAATTCCAATTAAAATTCGCTAAGGGGTTGAAATCACCCCCAGTTTTTTTTTATTACGCGTAATACCTGGCGTACAATGTTTTATGCTCTTATTCGATTTTGCACATTGCTTCAGAAAAAATGTAACAACATTTGTTTAATTAAAGTTTTTTTTTTTCTTTTCCTTTTTTAATACTCTTTGATGCTTATTTTTTGTTTTTTCTTTTTTTTTTTTTTTCTTATTTGATCAATATTTTATTATAATGCTATACTGTGTGAAACAATTTGTTGTGTAAGAAAAACCCGAGGCGAGAGAATTACTGGTATAATCAAGACCGACCTTCCCAGTTCGGTATCAGCGCTCGACTGAAAATTTTCAACGAGTTGCGAGTGCTTAAGCTTTCACAATGCTATTCAGCTGCAAAGGAAATACAGCAACAACAACATCACTAATATATAAACCACAATATTCAAATCTAGACAGATAAATATATATATTGTACTAAGCACAGTGCGTACACACGAACATGCACTATATTAAGCAGATAGTATCAACTTTGTGGAGAACTAAACTCTCTTGTTTTCAAACATATACGAAATGGCTCTTTACTAGCTATTTTGATGACTCTTCTCTTATACCCATTTTTTTGTTTTTTTTTTTTTACAGTTTCACTCGTTTATGTATATTTTGTGAAACAAATCTAGGAAAAATCGATCCTTTCTGAACTAACCACTCGGGTTTTAAGCAAAGTTATATAAAGCTTTAGAAATAATATTAATAATTATGTGCATTGGCTGAAAAATCGCAGTAATTCCATTTTCTATTACTTGGACTTTCCAGGAGATTTCAGCAAGGGTGGTTTTCCATATATTTGCAGAGAACTCAAGCAAAAGCTTTATATTTTATAATTTTTTTAACAACTGGAAGAAGACACATTTCAACTCAGATAATACACAAATATTCATATACTCGTATAAAATGCACAGAAAAGACAAAAACAAAACAACAACAGCAAATAAATTCAGCACAAAACAAAATGTGTGCCAGTGTTATAACACAAATGCAAGGTGTTTCCAATAAAAGATGTCAAAACCAACACCAAAGCTTTACAGGATATACAAATTATATAAAAGGTAGCGCCGTCAGCTAATAGCATTCTATTCATCGAATGCTTCAATTTAAATCCCATATTAAATACATTACGTACGTTGTAGTGCCCTAACTTAGTTTTATAATAACGGCAAGATTATAGAATTTTCTTGATTAAACTCTTTCATTTCATATTCATGACAAGATTTTCATAAAAATTATTATTCGCTCTTTTGTGTTGACCGCCAGGTAAAAATTTAGGCTGACATTTTACTCATCCAGGCTTTCCTTTTTAAACACTTATAAAAGAGATCGCAAAGAAATAGTTCATCCGCCATCTAGCTCCATATTGGTTTTACAATAAGGAAGCTTTGCCCATCAAATTCTACACATCAAACGCTTCCATTTAATATCCATGACAAGCAGGTGTTTCTATGGTAATTGTTTTTCGCCAATTTTGCATGGTTCGGTATACTGGTAAAAATTATTCTTATTCTATTCTACTCATCAACCCCTTTTGAAACTTTTCTCAAATACATTATAAAGAAATAGGTAGTGCGCCACTTTAAAGCGTCCGCCATATAATCGAATTGCACAAATCAAACGCTTTCATTTGATATCCATGATAAGAAATTCGTCATTTTGTGGCGACCGCTCATTTTTGATATAAAATATTAAAATTTAGCTAAACACATTCTACTCGCCCAGCCCTTTCATTTGAAACCCATATGCAAATATTCCACAATTTCTCATATAAGGTCCATAGTGCCCACCCTTACTCTACCTAAAGAGCTGTACGCAAAATTTCAACTTGGATGAAAAAATCAATTGTAAGTTAGAGAAGTTAAATAAAAGCTTATAATTCATTGTAAATATTTCTTGGCTTTGTTGTTGTATATTATATGTATATATAGTTATGCGTTCATACATAATATAATAAATGACATCAACATAATACAACGCTCTTTTATATTAACTTTTTCAATTTTCTCTTACAATTGTTACAACTATATTTTGGCAAGGATTAGTAGGAGGTTTGAAACGTTCTGTATGTATATGGAAAAAAAGTGTGCGACTAACTGGATTTTTCATTTCCTTATATAAAGACCTATATTTACACACAGTTCCATGACGTAACGATTTCTATATCTTACCATTGTAAACTTTAAACAAGATTTACTAAATTACGTTACATTTGCCAAAGAGGTCTTCTTGCCGCCCTTAAGGAGAAAAAAAAAAAAAAAGAAAGAAAAACAAACAAATTTGGCTTAGGCTAAATGTTTAATATCCTTCACATCTACATACAAACTATGGGCGTGGTAGCTACGTATCTACTTCCACCAATAATAAACAAGTCAAGTTTTATGCTGAATAAGAGTTTTTGCAAGTTGTAGGCGTATCTGTTATCCGACCACGCCCATTTTTAACACATCATTGGACGGGCTAATATTAAGTATATGTACCAAATTTCAAGTTCATAGGTCAATTTTTGTTGAAGATTTTTATCGATTGTGAGCGTATTTGTTAACCGATCACGCCTATTTTTATGACATGGATGGATGGAATTATTATAAATATATATACGAAATTGCAGCGTAATAGCTTAACTTTTGTGGGCTTTTGACCAATTTTGAACGTAAACCTGCATACAGAAACTAGAAAAAGGATCCGTACAAAATTTCAACTCAATATCTCAAAAGCGACAACAACAGACGGATATACGGACATATGTATTTTTGATACTGATCAAAAATATATATATCTTTCTGGGTGTTGCCAATGGAATGACATACTTAGTATACCTCCATATCATGTAGAGGGTACTACAATAACAAATTCTACAAGCATCTAATAGCAAATTTGCTAAAAAAAAAAAACAAAACCTACGAAACAACATAAACAACCCTACGTCCACATAGTATGTATGTATATATGTGCACTTCAGCTGTATTGTACAAGGAAGATTTAATTAATGACAATACAAAACAAAAAAACAAAAATAAAAATCACATAAAATTTCATTTTTTTTTCTTTTTTTTTTTTATAAATGAACATGATTTCTAATTTCCACCATACAGACACAAGCATATAAAGCAAACAACGCTAACTGATCATGACCATGGAACAACGATTAACTGTGCACAGTACAAGAGCATCCACAACTGAATGAAAACAAAAATGTCAGTAAAAAAAAAAAAGAAAAAAACTATAAACATGTATATATACATAAAAACATATGCATGCAGAGTAGAGTACGTATACATTAACAGCATCAATGTGTGGAAATTAAATTGGCGAAATGATGACTGATGATGAATAGCCGCCAACCAAGTAAATAAGTGTTTTCTATAATCGCACACACTGCGAAGCTCACACGGCAAAAAATAAATCAAAAAAAAAAAAAAAGAGAAAAAACAACAACCAAACAGACTTCTAATACAAGTATGCGTAGATAATCAAACAGACAACCGAATTTACTTCTTTACAATCTCTCACATGTTAGACAAGATCTATGAAAGCAGCAGCAGCAGCAGCAGTAGAAGCAGTGGGAATTCATTTAAAAGATACAACAACAACAACAACAACAATATTAAACATAATGGAGAATAAATATTTTTTAATAAAAATCTTTCTTTCTTTCTTTTTTT
Source organism: Crataerina pallida (assembly GCA_949710015.1). Taxonomy (NCBI): domain Eukaryota; kingdom Metazoa; phylum Arthropoda; class Insecta; order Diptera; family Hippoboscidae; genus Crataerina; species Crataerina pallida. The sequence continues at coordinate 4,574,804 of OX453290.1, forward strand.
TCCTTTTTTTCTTCTTAAATTATTTCACTCTTGGTTGTTATTATTATTACATATGTATATATATACTCTTGAAAGTGAGTGGGTGTGCAGGCAATGTATAGATGTATGTAAATGTGAACAAACGCTTTCTAGCTATTGCAACTGTATATACAATGTACGAAAGTAGGAATGTATGTGTAGTAGTGAATGAAATAATTTCCGTGCCAGCCATTAAACATTAGTACAGATTGTATATCATTTTAAGTCTGGCCTCTATTTTTTGTGACAGTATGAGTGTGTGGATGTATGCATGTGTGTGTGTGTGTGTGTTTATGTGACAAAAGGTTTAGTTTTAGATGCAAACAAATTACTAAATAGCAACAAAATTTTGAAAGCTATAAATTCAACACTGTAAACACATGTTATTGTACAAACACACACACAAGTATATTGTTTGTACAAAAAAATATATTTCACACAGTGAACAACATGTTTTCTTTTTTTGAGCAAACTTATTTTATGTAGATATGTATGTATGCATGTATGTATGTATGAATGTATTTATACATTCAATACCTTTACATAAATATATATGTGTATACATATATATACACGTTTATATGCTTATAATGAATTGCCCGGAAAACCTCAATTGTCGTGCACTTTCAATTTGCAAAATAGTTAAATATACAATAACAACAAGTTGTATTAGCAGCAACGACAACGACAAAAAGACAAAAATCCCGATAAATACACATATCTATATATATATATGTATGTATGTATAATATTCTTGCTTTTTAACAAAATTTTGTTGAACCATTTTGTTTATTAGATGAAACTGCACCCACTTTCAAATACTATGGTACATATTAGAAGCCGTTTACATACTAATTAACACCCATTTTAGTAGTTTACAAAGAAGGTTTAAAAATCTGGCGAAAATCTGTTAATAGCCACGCCCACAATTAACAAATATTACTTCCATAAAAAGAATAGTAAAAATTTTTAATTTAGGGTGCACCCATTTTTTTTACACGAGTTAAAACATTCTCTTTTTACGGGAATTGTTTTGTTTTAACACATTTTTCAATTTTCTTCTTTTTTTGCACGAATTCTTTGGGAAAGTATCTATCGTGTAAAGAAGGAAATTAGATGTATTTGATGGATAATTTTTGGGTTTTAAAAAAAGGGGCGTAATTATTAGCAATCCACGCCCACTTATAAAGAAACATGGTATCCTAGAATTTATTTAAACTAAATAAAGGTTATTTATGTGTTATTTTTTTTATACTTGCACCTTTAGTTATAAATACTGTCCAAGATTAAATGCTGTGTCGGTGAAAAAAAAAACATTTTGTCAAAAAAAACAAATTAGAAAAATCGGAAATCAAATCTGAAGCTTTCATGATTCCGCCTCAAATCAGTTTAACATGATATATGGTTTAGTTTTGTACATTTACTTTTGTACCTAGTCTGCGCAGGCCTTTTTGAACGATTCTTGTATACCAACTGTAAACGCTGATGATATCTGTGGAATATGCCACCATTCAGGTTCATAGATAATAAAATGCATAATTATTAAAATAGATAATCGTTCATAGATCGAATATTCAAAGAAGTATACAAGCTTTAGCAAAAACAACACCTGCCTGCATGCAAATAATTTCGCATTAAAAAAAAAATCACACTTTCAAGTAGAACAATAAATTTTTATCTTTACGTGCATTAAATTAGTATCTTTTAGTTCGGCATTATTATCACCACTTTAATAATAATTATCTCAAGTGGAGAAAACCTTGTAACGTGTAAAATGCGAAAATTTTACAATTCATTCACACGATCAGGTATCACAAACACAACAAACAACACACATGTATTTAGCAGCAGTAGAGCAGCATCAGCAGCAGCAACGGTAACGGTTGATTTTTTGTGGCCCTCTCTCTCTCTCTACTGCTCTTGAAATGTATGTAACTGTTTATACGTATAATAAAAATAAATATAATTTACAAAAAAAAACAAAAAAAAAAGAGCATTTTAAAAATATGACGTCAAGTATTATGTACATGAAAACGGACACACATGGGGATATGGCCCCCTATACGAACATTGAATACTCTTTCATTTGACTACTATATGAATTTCAAGCATATCCTCGAATTTTTAGAAAAAAAAGGTGAATTGATTGGAATGAAAAGACATTTTCCTTCAATAGCGGAGAATAATTCCCAAAGCAACTTTTAGCCTAGAAAGCTTCTCCATTATCAGCAGACAACAGAGATATCATCGTGTAATGAAATTGTATCTAATTGGCTCCCTTCTCCTTTCTATATTTTAACCCACATTCAGTAAATTTCTCTCAATATTAAATAAAAGGAAAACTGTGTTCTTTATTAGCTGAATGCAATGAAACCTTCATCTTGACGGTTCTGAATTATCAAAACAACACATTCACATTCACATTGATGACAGCTCGAATTAAGATGGATGAGCCAGACTTTCAATGTTGTTGGATAATAAATTTCATTTAAATCTGCAACAATGTAATTTATCTTACAGAACGACTTTTATTGCATAACAATTTGCTTTCATCATTCCTTCTGAGTATTGTAGTTAGAAGGCTTAGAAAAAGAAGAAGAAGAAGCTTGACAGTTCTTTACCCCAGCTTTAATATCTTATTTATTTAATGTCGGTATATCTGACGAACTAGTTCGACTATCGAACATATTTTTCAAGTTTCGCAAAAGGTCTAATTTGCGAAGCACAAATATAGCGGAAAAGGTGGGTGAGAAGGCCATTCCAAGTTTAACGACGTTTAGTGACGTTGTATTAATGAAGTAAAACTTTCTTTTTTGCTAAATATGGATGATTTTTATTTTGATTTCATCAACAGGATAAATTTTTCTTTTAAAAAAATGATCACCATTCAAGAGAAAACTCCTCTAAGTGGCGATCTGATCGTTTCATTGATAACATTTCACTGAAAGCGTTAATTTTCATGCAGCTGAGGCTGTGACTATTTGGTCAAACACTACATTGTTCATCTCAGCAGGCAGTATGGCCCGTATTTTAATTCTATGTAAATTTTAATGTTGGAAATGGAGCAAAATAATACCCTAGAGCTCTGTTTTGTTACTGATTCGATCTTGGTCTCTTACATGAAGGCATTTATAAAGAATTGTTTCCAGTTTTAAAAATATACTAAAAGCCTTCACTACAAATAGTTACCGAACGAATTTTAAGCAACGCATCACTTTCAAACTTAAGCTGCTTAAGATTGGAACATAATAATTAATAACAAACAAAAGCCGCAATCTATTCCACAGGTCAAATGCTTTGAAGACTAACCCCGTACACCACATTACACTCAATTAATTAAAGTGTCTGCTAAATACTCGAAAAATCACGAAACCTTTTTAAATATATTGTAAAAATTATGAATGCAATCGGACACACTCGCACGTACACACACACACATATATATATACATTGCCTTCAATCCATTTAGAGATGATTTTAAGATGCGGCCACCGTCAGGCCATTGAATTAAGCTACGACGAGATTAGGTTTCACAATAATCAGCCGTACATCTCTCTCGAATCATTGAAATGTGTTACAAATCACATTCAATTGAATAAATCACACTACACACCTACACCTACACACACATTGGCAGAACGAAGGCAGTTGGTCACTGAGACGTTTACGTGTAATAATGTTTAGATTTTCAAACGATCGCCACTAGCTCTGCAGAATGACTTTCTTTACATATATTGAAATTTAGTCATTTTTTTTTTGTTTTTGTTGTTGTTTTTCTTTATCATACACGCCATGTTACAGTGACTGCACAAACAAAACAAAACAAGGTACGCGAAACTATTCTCATCATCATAAATTTTTATTAAATTTAATGTCATGTGTCGACAATTGCCGCTAACATTATGGAAAATCATGCATGCAATCAGCGATCTTTCTGGGACAGGCCAACAATATTTGATAATATTTATTTTTTTTTTTCTTTTTTTTCAACATTGACGTCATGAAATTGAAAATTTGAAATTTTTACGGAAAAGGATATATTTCAAGGTTGGATGGTGGTTACAACAACATATCAGTAAATAATTGTAGTTTAGAGCGGTGGAATGATACGCGGTCGAATACGTTGGAAATTGTTTATTTTATTACTGCACTACTTCATTAAATCAATATTTGACAAACTGTTTAACATTTACTTACAATACAACTGTTAATTATTAAGTCTATAAACAATACTGATGAGGAAGAAAGTTAGACAATACTTAGATTTAGGGCAATAAAGACGATATATAACAGGCGGGTCACTTACCAACAGGTTCTTTAAATGATGTTACTAAACTTATTTTTATACCCTCTATCTTACTTTGCCGTTTTTCAAAGAAAAAAGGCTCAGAGACCCTCCATGAGCATCAAAATCTTACTAGATCTAAACAAGTAAAGTAAAGTAAAGCCCAACAAAATAAAATATTAATTGCCTTTGATGCAGGCGAAGATACTCTTTTCTTCATATAAATAAAAATCAATAATAACTGTATATACGTATTGCTTAAGAGAATTTAAATGTCAAAAACAAAACAACCAAGAAGTTGAACTCTCTGAATGTTATGCAATTCTATATTTAGGTCATGTATTCGTTGTTATTGTTGCAAGTTAAATAACTTGTGCACACACACTTATCTTATTTACCGTATACTTTACCCTGCATGGGATACGAGTACACAGGGTGAGGCATATAATGGAACTTTATAGATTGAAATTTCACAAAAAGAAAAGTTGTGGGAGGGCATTGAAAACGTGGAAGCTTGATCTTCATTTTCTCTCTTCTAAGCCGACACCTTTTTTCTATAAAGTTTTATCGACAAATTTCATTCAATGACGTTCCTTGGGAGTTTCCCTCTTTTCTCCTCACCCTGTTTATTAGTATACAAGTTTATAAAATAACTCAGCACATATTTTCCTGCTCTTCTGTTAATCCGAAATGAAAAAACAGCGAAAGAGAAATTCTTATAATAATTAATAATGGATGCTTTGGCACGTGTCTCCACTTTTTTGTTCATGTCATTGACTTGCCATCATCATCATCATCATCTGTTATTTGCCTCTTTCTTAATTATAATTTTTATTTAAACATATCGAAAGAATACATACCGCCCTAGTACTGGGCCAAAATGTTTGCAACGTTTAGAACAAAGAGCCAGTTACCCAAGAAAATTTATATAATTTGAATCAGTCTACCTATCCCCCCATATGTCAGCAAGTAAAAGTTATTCTTCCAATTGCATAAGTTGAGATATTGATTGATAGAAGTGTTGATAATCCCTTGAACTATAAGTGGTATTAAAATTGAGGAAAACAATCGAGTGACACATCAACAAAAACTGAAAAAGAATTTTTTTTTGTTTTCATTTGTTCGAATTAAGTTCCGAATGAAAGGAGTTGTGAGGGAGAATGTGGTTAGTGAAGGGTCGTTATTCTAAATCAAACATAGTTGACGACCTCACAGTAGGAGCTTTCATCTAATGTTTGCAAATCTATACATTCATCGTTAAAGTGGAGGCCTTGTTATACATTGTAGAATACTGTTGAAACTTTCATTCCAATAATACATTTCCAAGTGTTTAATAAAAAACACATTTATTCCTACTATTCTATGATAGTAAATATCCTTGTAATGCTGTTAGTGTAAAAAGCAACTTTTTTTTATTGATTGCTTAACAAAAATACAAATAAATTAACATATTTAACGAGAAACACATTCAGTTGAATGTGCTTTAAACGTGTTCAATCTTAACAAAATGCGAAACTTACACAACAACGAACGAATAAAATGCTATAATTAAAATAATCTGCACTTATAATTAATAATTTATCACGTTTCTTTTTTTTTCATTTAAATACTTTAACGTAACAAACAGTTAACATTAATACAATCAACGTAAAGTAGAAATTTATTTATCTTATTTGTAAGTACATTTATCGCCCGCTTTACACGGTATTTTTTTACACGTTTTCACTTTTACACGGTTTTTAATGTATGAGATTTGAAAAAAATTTTTTGCATTAATTTTTAATTCCGTTCGTTTGGTAACATTGGTATTTGCGGTTCTCGCCTCTACATAATTTGGAAGTATATTCAGGGGACACTACAAAGTATATATATTTTTGATTAGCACCAAAAACTGAGACGATTTAGATATGAATGTCCTTACGTACATGTTCAGATTGCTTTGGGCAAAATGGGTCAAAAGCCACGCCCACAATGGACCAAAACCTTTTTGTTTGCCATAAAAATTGAGCTATAAAATTGAAATTTGCTACGCACATGTACAATTATCCCATCTATTAATGTGTCAAAACGGGTCGAGGTTCGATAACAGACGCCTCGAGATTGTGGGTTTAATCTCTGTAGTGTATAAAACTACAGAACTGAAATCTGTTTAAATATGATTTAGAGCTGTAAGATCGGCACTGTTATCTTTACCAAAATCTCAAGTCGCACTTGTACTTATAACCGCAAAATGTTTTGTATTGTTCTTTTATTATTTAATTAAAGTGCATTAGCGAGTATTTCCACAACATGCGATACATTCTCACAACAGTCGTTAATCGTAAATGAGTAAGTTAAAATAAAAAGCTAATTAATTAATTTTTCGCCCTTCCCTGTTATTGGAAAATACATCAGGGAAAAAAACGAACAAGTCTATAAAACACTAAACATGACTATTGGAGCATGTGTTGCCCGGCTTTCATCTCAAAAATAACAATTTGTTTTTTTTTATACCCTATACCACATGTGGTAAGAGGGTATATTAAGTGTCACACCCACCTTCAATTGGAACGATCGATTCAGTATTAAAACCCAAAAAATGTCTGTCCGTCTGTCCATATGAATTGGTTGATTACTGGTCACATTTTTAATGAAATTTGGTACAAGGAAAAAACCCTATAGAAGATGAATCAAATCGAACCATTTTTAGAACCCCTCCCCATATAAGGTCCTACTATAATGAAAGTCTTTAATTGGCAAAAAATCATAATTCTTAATATTCTTTGACAAAATTTGGTGAAGAATAGTTAATTAGGTTCATAATTGGTTGTGTCTAATTTTGGACCCGATCGAACTATTTATTAGAACCCCTTTGCCATATAATTTTATTTCTCGAAATGACTTGAATGGCAATACCTCTAAGTTTACTGACACAACCAAACTAATTGTAGCATAATTTGTGGAGCTAAGTGGTGCAGGGTATTAAATGGTCGGGCTGGACCAACTATAATATTTTCAGTTTTTGTAAATCATGGTGTGGTACCATTCGTTTTTGTTTTTTTACACACACAAACATACAAAAGAAAAATTTTCTGTCCATACATTTCAAAAAACTCATTTAATTTATTCATACAGCCCGTTTACTAAAGCGAAAATAATTTAAACAAGCAAGAAAACTGAATTTGGCTCAAGCCAAATTCTAGACACCCTTTCCCATCCATAATGGTGGGCGTGGCACATGTATATATTACGCCCACTAAAGTGTATGTATCAGCTTGCAAGTCTGGTTTTACGTTGAGTATGGTTTTAAATTATAAGCGTCTCTGTTATCCGACCACGCCCATTTTTGGCATATCAATGGATGGGATAACTATAAGTATATAAATTTCAAGTTCATAGCTCAATTTTTGTGGCAGTTGTATAGATTTTTGGTCGATTATGGGTGTGGCTCTTGACCCATTTTGCTCATCTTAATTGCAGATCGCTCTCTGCGTACAAAAAATTAATATAAAATGTATAAAATTTCACCTCAGTATCTCAAAATGAGAATGCCAACAATAGACAGACACACGGACACGGAGACAGATCGACTCAGTTTTATACGCTGATCAAGAATATATAAACTTTATTTGACGCCTCCTTCTGGGTATTGCAAACGGTATGACAAACTTAGTATACTCCCCCCCCCCCACCATCTTATTTGGGGGGTATAAAAATCATGAACTGAATATTTATTAAAAATTTATGGCATTCACAAGTGTTTGTGGAAAAAGGGCTGCATCAGCACAACACATTTTTAACTATTATTGAAATTCCCGCAGAGTAGAAATGCTTTCATTATTTAGAAATACTATTAAATACAAGAAATATTTAAAATGAGAAAAAAGTTCGTTAAAAGCACCATTTGTCGATTTAGATTTCGAGTATGAGTAACAGCACATATTAACCGACAAAAAACTTCACACAGTCCACTTAACAGTAAACTGAGTATGTATGTTTACTATGAAATATTATTATAACAGAACATTAAATACTCACATGAGTAGGCGTTAGAAAAGGCGATTATACAAAGGAATACATATTTAGGAAAGAATCTGAGTAAGTGTAAAGTTTTATAATTGAAATTAAGAGACAATTGGCCGTCATTTCGCGATTTAATTTTCTTTATGAGACACACACACATCAGACGTTCTATTACCCTGAGACTGAGACGATTATTATACCAACTGAGTCATAATGAGTTAAATAATTGATTAACAAGTAGAAAAGCTTACGACAAATTTAACACATCCTCCCCATTTGAATGAGGGGTGTTGCATTTTTATAACTGTCTGTTGATTTTTAAACTATGACTACAATATATTTTAAATTTTGCACCAAAGAAGTAACTTAAGAAACTCATAATAGGCGCATTCTTACTCTTCATATAAGCGTCGAGCTGGAGAGGTGGGAGGCACCATTATAACTCATTTCTAAGATCTTCTTTTGAAAAAAATAAATAAATAAATAATAAAAAACAGGAAGAAAAGAAAAAGAAGATTTTTTATACATTGTGGGCGTGTCTGCTACATGATCTCCGCAAAATTTTACCTTGAATGCTAAATTTTTGCGACCATTTTTATTCGATGACCATGTCTGCACGCTTTTAAGAAAAATGATCAGCCGCCCTTTTGTGTGGCAACCGCCATATGTCACATTTAAAATAACAACAATTATGATTTTTTACTTAAAAAGTCCTTTGACAAGAATATCAAATAAATAATAATGAAATACAGAATCCGCTATCTTTCTGGAGTGGCCATATTGGATTGAAAAGACACAACCTATCGCGCTTTATTTAACAAGCCTTTTGATTTGTGAAGAAATTGATAAACCGCTATTTGAAGGCGGCGGTAACTTTTATATTACAATATTTATTATCACCACAAACCTATAATATCTGCATATGCGTATAAACGTAAGTATTTGAACAGTTGCTCAAGTTATATAAGATAAATTAAGGCTTATTAAAAATTCAGTTGTATGACCCTAACTTTTGTTCCTCCTCCTTCACTTTTTTTTATAATATGTATCAGAAAAAAACTTTGCTTTGTTCTTCTTTTAGGTCAATATAACTTAATTAAACATGAACGAGTACGACGCGCCCTAATAACACAAATTCTCGTTTAAGTACAAAATCTACGGAAAAATACGGACACCGTGCAAAAGAACGTTAAAACAAAATAAATGCAAAATTTCATTTAAAATTGTGTGGCACTCACACCTACACACTTAAACAGCTAACCATATCAGAGAGGGGGTTTAATTTTGACATTCATTTACATAAGCGGTCGTTTGTTGGTATGCATACACAACACACCATTTAAGCTTACGATAATACAGCTCATATTATATAATATAAAGAGCGATGAAAGAAGCTTTATCTCGGACATGCTTTTGTGAAAAGAAGAGAGAACCATACTTTGCGATTTGCAACAAAGAGAAAAGATTTGAGTAGAGAGAAATTATTCATATTTTATACCAGTATATAGGCAAAAAACTCCCTACTTCATAAGGTGCGGCGAGCAGCCTATTCGCACGTGCTAAATAATTCTACCTACTTATTGTGTGGGAGCACAGTTTCGTACGTATTTGAGATAGCACAGCGACAGATAAACCACATATTTCATCTATTGTTTTAGTGACACTTTAGATAACATTCACAATAAATCCAACTGTATGTGGAGAATGTGAGCAGTATGTAGAGAATAAAAGAGCAGAGAATATATGCGGATTTCTTGCGCATATTTCTGCATTTTTCCACAGGGCATAATATGCTACAAAGATATATGCCGTTATGTATGTTCAATTTTCCAGAGCTTTTTAAACTTTTTATTTAAGTAGTTCATATATATTAAGTTTATTATACCGTGTAAAATCACAAAAGGCATAAAATTTTGAATTTTTTGAACATTTTACGAATCAATATGTCTGTGAATCCATGTAATTAATGATGCAATCTACGCATTGCAATTTTTCAAGATTTTTTGCTTAAGTTTGGTACATGCTGTGCCTTCAAGTTGAACGCTATTGAAGATGGATGGATGGATTTTAAAAACCTCTCTCCATTTAACATTTTTTTTTAATCTATCATATATAAAAATGAAACACACAATAGTGATAATATTGTGATAAATATTATTTTGTCCCTTTTTTCATACCAATGTTGGCGTAAATGCCGGCATGAGTCAAGAAGGGGCGTCGGCATATAATAAAACCCGACATTAACGACTTAACCCTAAAAAAGTTATTAATAATTAAAGTCAATTTGTCAAAAACACATGATATGATAACAATTTGTGTTTGTTTTGATTTTCATCATTGCATACTCGTGATACTTGCTTTACTCGATATACTAGACACCCATTCAAAAAATTGAAAAATTACTTTGGACTTTGTGCAAATTGTAAATTGGTTACAAACCAGTGCACTCACCTCATAATCCGACTGACTTATTGCCATATTACAGCAAACACTGCAATAAACCAAATGGAAAAATGTTCTAAACGTAGAAATGAAATGGAGCCGAACAACAGCAGCCGCAGCAACAGCACAAATACGAAGCACAATATCAAAGAAATAACTTCATAAAATTTATGACACACACACTCACAATTTTTATAGTAAATTAATTATATGTTCAAGTACGATTTCTTTTATTGCATTGCTGTGGCCAAAATGAGTTTCCACAGAAACGCTACAATGTAAACGCCCTTATTTTTAAGCCATTTATTCTATAAGCTTAAAAACGCGCACGATCAGCAGCTTTACCAGCGTAAACTTTTATATAAATTTGCAAAAATAACAAAAAATGCCCTTGTGGCAACAGGTAGTAGAGCACCAAATAATTTTTATATACGTGTGTGCACAAAAAACAATTCTTATTTAGAAAGTTTTATTAAACAATTGTGTTTTTCTTTAACTATTTTGCTTTCTGACGTTTATTAATCGGTTTATTAAGTTTAATAAGTTCTCTTAATTTATTGATATTCGCTTTTAACAAAAATCTTTGTTGTAAAACTAGTACAGAGTTGTATAAATACAGGCTTGTTATGTGTTATGTGGTTCTTTGTTTTATGGTGGGAAATTTAGGGTTACCCATCCTCATTTAATTGTATATACACATTTCAGTACAATTAAGAAAGTTTACTTGTATATGGTGTTTGTAGCGTAAAATATTAGTTGTATGGATTTGAATTTTCTATTTTTTTCTACCTATCAAAGTAAGGAAAGATATTTTAAGAAAATATGTTACTAAAAAATAATCTTGTTAAGTTCAGTGTACAATGTAAAAAAAATTATTGAAATTATTGAATAGGAAAATACAAAAAAGAGTTTACAATGTATTGGCGTTTAAAAATTGGAATTACAAATTTAATATTGTGCAAACAATATGAAATTTGTTTATTAAAATTTAGCTGAGTTAAATAGAAAAAAGCTTTATGCCTAGTAAAAACGATAAATGTTAGATGGCTCTAGTAAATATTGAAGTGAACGTAAGTACTCTAATATAGATGGCTACATATGCTAGAGAACATTGCATGAATGTTATCGAAAAATTTATTTAAAAAAAAAAAAGAATATTATAATATTAGTATATTTACGTAGTTTTTAAGACGCGTTTTTGTGACTGTAAAGGTACCGGCGGGACGGATGAACAGAAAAACTAAGTCGACCACACTTTTTTGAATCTCCTGCGATTTACAAACAAAAACGTTTACACAAAATCAATTATACCCCCTTTAATCTGATGATGCATTTAATTACAACGGTGTTAATTTTGCTGCGTAAGTGTTAAGTGGTTATAACTTAAAATATATGCAAACGACAAATAACAAATAAAAATATTAATAAATAACGCGTTTCTATTTATATAAGTAAAGTATTGTTGGTATTGTTTATTTAAAGCTCATTAATGATCGATAATATACTCACGCTCATAAATTGCTAATTCATCGAAAAAAAAAATTTTGTGAACAATACGGAAACTAAATGTTTTAACAAACAAAACAAACTACTTACATAGATAGGCACGTGTCCGAAAGTAAAGTCTACGGAGATACGATATATGTATGTATAAAATAAAAATACTATTTATATATTTATACAATTCCTACAATGTAATGTATGACATGTGAGGTAATAGGGCGCGAAAAAATCACAAATACTGAATACGTAACAAAAGACAGCGATTCATTTATTTATTACTAAATGTTAAATATTTTAAATATTGTATGTAACGTCAGACATATAGGCTGATTCCGCAGTAAGGAATTTAGCTTGAGTTGGATTGGGTTAGATTAGCTTTAGTAGGGTCAAGTTAGGTTAGGTCTGCTTAGATAATAAGATCAATTGGACTTAGATTAGCACAGATTAGATTCTTTTATAATAATAATTAGAAAGGAGGTAAAATTTGGTTCAATTCAAGCAATTTGTAATGAGAACCACAACATATAGTTGTAAAATATTTGGCATGTACCTGTTACAAGGTTATCCACGGTCTCCTTAATTATTTAAGAATTCAATTTTTAAAACAGAATTTCTCAGAATTGAATTATTCGCTCTACTACAGAGTGACTTGAATATTATTTCATTTTAATATTTTATTCCAAAAATGGAGATTTACCGGATTGTCAGAAATACGACAATACCTTGTACTTTATATACCAGCAAAAGAAAAAGTGCAATTGAATTTATCTCTTCTCAACCAAATCATTACTTTGTTCCGTTTCGGTCTCATAAAATTACATAAAATTTAATGAACTGCAAACTTTGAAGTTTGCCCAATTCAAAGCGTCAGCAGCAGAGTTAAACAAACAATAAATCGGACTGTCAGAAGTGTTCGTTGTAAAAATTATTCTTCATTTATTATGCATTAAAACAAATTCAAACACTAAACACTTTACATACGTAACGTTATTAAAAATGGTTTTTACAACATTAGATTGCATTATAATTACTATAATCTTGACATTAAAATTGAGTAATTTCATTATAAGCATATATGTAGAACAATTAAACGCACACATGCTGGATAAACTTTTTTTACCGTTTCACATAATCCGTTACAATTGACGAACGATACACAACACAAGTAACTAAGTAAGTATATGTATTCAAAGGGAGTAGAAAAGTAACGGTATGAACATTGATTATTCCAATAACGTTTGTGTTTGAATTTTCTCTAGAACATCTGCCCCTTTTTGATAAATATCTACAAAATTTTCGCAAACCAAAGTTGGAATAATTTAAACAACGACAGCGAATGTCCTTTTTTTTCCAAAGCAGAGTTGCCAGATATGAAATTTCGCAAACACATCTTATGAAGAAATTCTTCATTATTCCACATATAGAATGGCTTTTAATATATTAGTTAAAGACATATAGGTGTAGGGTTCTATTGCTTGGACAGGTTTACTTACCTATGAGCGTCTTGTTTCTAAAAAAAAAAAAAACAAACTAATTATTCATTCAATACGTAAATCGCAAATTTTATATCAATCGATGGATAGAATTCGTAATTGATTTCATACTCGTGTATAAAATGATTCATTTAAAATTGACCGGAAAAAAACACAAAACGTAGATTTCATCTCCATATGTATGGTTGTTACATAAAATAAGTAAAACACGAACATAGTAAATAAACAATAACTGGTTTGGAACAAATCTGAAATACCTTTATTATTTTTATCTAAACTGTGGGCGTGGCATGTATACGTTTGAACCTTTTCTTTTAAGACTAAATTATCTCAACTCCCAAGTTTTGCAACAAAATGGATTTTTACAAATCTGTTACACGATCGCATTCATATTTAGCACTTTGGCGAATAAAAGTATATATTGATGTAAGCATCAGTTGTCGTGTTTGTAAATTTTAACGTAAATTTAAACATATTTAAGGGCGTGTCTCTCCTTTTTCGCAAATTATTTCATTTAATCCTTTGAATATCTGAATTTTTGCCACCGTAACACTTTTAGTAATTGCTCGATAAACGAATGGACTGGTCAGGTATTCAAAATAGAAGGATAAACGCAATTTTAGTGAACACGGTACAAAAATAACATTTTACAATGTGTTATACATTTTTCATATGATTGCGTCTCTTCATCTCATTCTCTCTCTCTCTCGATCGATCGCCTTTTTATAGCCTCCATCTCAGTGAAGAAAGTATATTAAATTTGTTGTTCCGCTGGCAACACCCAGAAACTTCAGAGAATCTACAATGAATATAAATTCTTAATCATGATGAAAATTTGACTGAACCTAAATATATCCCACCGTATGTATGTCCGTGTCTTTACGGTAATAAATATTGAGATATTGGGCAGCCATTTTGTTAATAGAAGTGTACTGTACTCAGGTTGCTATTAAAATTAAGCAAAATCGTTTGAGAGCCACGCCCACAATGGATAAAAATTCCTCACAGCCGCAAAAAGTATAATTAAATAAATTTAGAGAATCCATCGATACGTCATAAATGGGCGTGATCGTGTAATATACACGCCCACAGTTTATAAAAAACTCCTCTTGTTACAAAAACTATAAAAGGAGTATATGGGTATATGCCATGCCCACTGTTTTTTATTTTTACATGTTTTTTCATTATTGTTTAATTCAAAAAATCACTCATAAATTATTACTATCGGCTCGATTTATAAATAGGAACGAAGATTTTCTTTGTTTGCTTCGCTTTTTTACTCTCTTTACCGGTTAAATGTTACTTGATGTGATCACAGAAATAACCGTATAAATAAAGTGGACATAACATCAACTTTCGTTTAGTTGTGATTTGTGCGCGCACGGCATCGTTCCATTAACATTAAACCGTATTTTGTATTTTACTAAAGTCAAGTGTTTGTTTCAGGTACGGCAGCTTAAGATCTTTTTTGGTGTTAATAATTCATTTAAATTGGTTAAGGTTGTATCTTCGGAGATTTTTATTTGTTTTAGTTCTTGAAGAAAAATGATTTTAACTTGTGTTTACTTTTGTGAAGAGTGTGTACCAAATTTTAAAACCTGTTCTGAACCAAGTGTTAATTTAGTAAAACTGTCGTGAAAATGAGTTTCCCAAGCACTTAATGTGAAATAAAAATTATGTGAGAGCGACCAAATGAATGTGATTTCTAAAAAAAACGAATTCTCTTTAATAAGTTTTTAATTATCGATCGAATGCCTCAGTGAGAATATATCCTTCAACCCATTTCCATTAACATTTTTGGGTCTGCACATAGTGATGCCATCTTAAAATAGTTGTGTGTTGATCGAATCACTCCCATATTTAATTCATTTATGCATGATTTGTAATTTTTAACATTACAGTGGTTGCATCTAAACATTTTATTATTGCCAGTGAAGCATAACAAATTTTTAATCTGACATGTTTTGCTTATTATATATACCTACTCTACAAAGTGATACAAGGATGTATTGTAGTTGTGAGGATGTTAAATGCCGCCACCTCAGAATTAAAACCTGAATCGATCTAATAATGTCCATGTATATACTCTATATTTATGCTCTCCACATAAGATGAAGGATACACAAAGTTTGTCATTCCGTTTAGTATATATATTCTTGATCAACATCAAAAACTGAGTCTATCTAGACATGTATGTCGTTGTGTAGCTCACATTAGAGGGCGTAATCATATACCTATCATGGCCACCGCTTACTCGTAGATATAAACGTAGACGTAGTGGAGGATATTTACGAATATAGTTCTTTTACTTGTTGCCTTGTAATCCAGCTACGTTGAAACTTTTAAATTTATTGATAAAATTTGCACAGGAATGTATTTTAGGCCAAGTGAACCTGATCGCTCTATTTTTAGGACCCCTTCCCAACCAAAACTACTTTAAAATTTTTAAACATTTTTTTAAATAATATTATTTATTGTGACCCGATAGAAGCCCTTTCTATATAACACTTTTTTATAAAGTGACTTTTATATAAAAATAAATTGGATTTACTGTTCCAACTCAACCAATTATAGCATAACTTGTGAAACGAAGGAGTTGAGACAGTAGTTTTTTACAAGAGTGGTTCAAGAACTAACATTAATAATAATGATGTGAAAAATATATTAATAAGATAATCAATGAAATTTATTGAACGGGAATCATAAACTGTTTCTATAATATTTATTCTCTTAGACTTTTTCGATTTTCTTTCCATTGTTTCCATTATTCACTAATATATTATTTATTAAATTATTTTCAGACTCACCTTCTAACCAAAATGAACAACCTCCTGATTAGTTTCGCCCTTATTAGCGCTCTTATTATATCTACCGCCGCTACCACAGTACAAAATTGTCCCCTTTGTAAGTTATGAAATTATATAAAAATCAATTTATGAATTTATCACAACCACATGCAAAATTACAATCAAATAGCTAAAGCTGAGCCCCTTGGGGAAAACGATGTAACCATATCCAATTGTCCGGCGAATAAATGTAATCTTAAACGTAATACCGATGTTAACGTTGAAATGAAATTGAAACCTCAGCGCGATTTCGAAGAATTAAACACCAACGTTGAAGGCATTATCTTGGATGTACCATTGCCATTCCCGGGCTATTATGGTACCAGTGCTTGCCCCTACATTTACGATGCTGAAGGTAAAAATCAAGTGGGCTGTCCATTGAAGGCGGGCGAAAGTTACGTATACAAGAACAGTTTTAAGGTGTTGCCGGTTTATCCAACCGTCAGTTTGACTGTTAACTGGGCATTGAGTGATAAAAATGGTGATGTAGCCTGCTTCCGTGTACCAGCTAAAATTAAAGCTTAAAACCTTTACTGCATAAAGTTGCATTTATGTGATAAAAATTATAATTTAGTGACGTAAGAAGAGCAATTTAATTAACAATTATGGATGGAAATGAATGGAAATTACTTTAATAAAAAGTAAAATTTCAATTACAATAATAGTAAAAGTAATAACATTCATATTGTTTAGTTTATTTGCCTCCAGCTTCGGTATTATTGCTGCTTTTTTATTATTTTTAATTTTTTATACACGTGGTGACTTATTAAGACCATTTACGTCTATATTCTTATACAATAAAGGAATTATTGCTAGTGTATATACTCTGTAATATTGTTTTCTCGATTACGATAATAAATATCTTTTTTTTTTTTTTTAATTTTTTTAATTATATTTGTAATTATTGGTTGCAAGGGAATCAGTAGCGGTCTAGATACACATAAACATTTTCATATTTACAGATTATTTCTACTATTTAATAGAGTATTACGTTCACAAGCACACATGCACACTACCCGGGACAACTCTCCAAATAGGTCAATTAATTTTTAATTATTTATTTAAAGGTGTGGTATTTGTGAGTATTCAAATTCCACTTGTATTCATTTTCGGTCATATTTGATAATTGACTGCGCTGGTACAAGGGCGCCGATATTTGATGCCATCTTTCATAAAAATCGGGTGTTTTGATTTTGATCACATTGCGCCTGCTTTTACGACCTCTAACTGGATGTTGAGCTTTCTCATTGTCATAGAATTTTTTCAATAATAATCGTTTTATGTGGTATTGTGGTTGTAAAGGGGAAGCGTTTTGATTGTCGTACGTTAATGTTGTAGTTTCCACGGGTAGTGAAATACTTTTTTGAGCCTCATCTAGAAATAACTGAAAAAAAATTTTTCTTTAACATTTCTACATATTTGGTAATAGATGGATTTTATTTAATGTTGCCACGCCTATAATGAACAAAGTTTTATATGTCAGTAACTAAAATATCGCTACAAAGGTAGAATTTATTTTATTTTACGTCTTTGCAACGAAGCGTCAGAATAACAAATACGCCCACAATACACAAAATTGAAAATTTTACCATTTTAAAGAAGAATCTAAAGTGTAAGGTGATACGTATCACGTGCCTAATTGGATACCTGGCACGCCCACAATTTAAATATATATATGGAGAGTACTTAAAATGTCGTCTAAGTAAAATTTCATTTTCTTATACCCTCCACATAAGATGGGGGTATACTAAATTTATCATTCTGTTTGCAACACCCAACAGATCCACGCCGACAAGCAACAAAAATCTATTTATTTGCCATAAAAATTAACCTATGAACTTGAAATTGGACGTGAAGTTTCTTCAAAAAAAAATTCATTCTATAATCTTACTCGAAAGTTTTCATCTTTTTTTCTACACTCTATATATAAAATTTTCAACCCACCTTGTCGCTTAAGTTGTCATCTTTTACGGCATCAATAAAATTTTCAGAATCCATTTTCTCAATTAATAAATTTAAATCATTTGGAAAGATTTTTCCACTACCCGAACGTTTACCATGAGCTATACGTAAAAATGTATGGTTAGTTAATAAATATTTCCATGGAAGGTATATGAAAATAATATTACCACCCCAACATGAATGGCCATATTCCAGACAAGAACCTGTAAATAAAAAAGATCGCATTTCAAAATATTGTTAAAAAAGGGTTATACGGCCCACTTTTAAAGGCTACTTAGTATATAATAAAACAAGAAAGGTACAGAGTATTTCTAACTGATAAAAGCTAAGGTAAAACTTGCCCACTTTTAACACCTCTCTTCGCGCAATATCTTGTTTAGGGGTTTTTAGAATACTTTCCTAAATTATTTCAACAAGTTTCTCTGTAAACAATACAAGTGCGTCGATTTTCAATAGGAAACTCTTTTAGCTTCAATCGTGTTCATAAGAAAATATATTTTTAGATTCATAGGTCATGGATCAAATAGATAAGCTTGTACATGGTCGAATTTCTGTACATATTTAAAGAGCTGCAATTGCTCCAATTGATAATGATGCTTATCAGACACAAATTCATAACTGTTAGGGTTTGTAGAGTAAATATGAAAACATAAATATTAATTTGCATCGATATTAAGAAACCCTGCTGACACCAACTATGTATCATACTTACACAAAAAGAATTTATAAGCTTTCAAAGCAATATTTATACATTAGTAGCATGTGGGAAGTGTAAAATTGTCCGCCTCTCAAAGATGTTTTTACATATGAAACCTTTTTCTTTTAATATTCATGTTTAAGGGCAATCGCCACTTTTATCTTTTACAGCACAAACCAAGACTAGACTGATTGAAGTATTACCTCTAACCTTACAATAGATGTTTATCACATCATTGGGAATCGTAAAAATTACTGCTCGTAATAGTAACCTTGCAAGATAAATGCACTAATGGCCTGTTATAAGAATATTCAAAGTACTAAATGACAAAAGACAGTGTTTGGCTTAAAAAGAAACTTTAACATTAACACTCTGTATAAACTCTTAGTCAGCAATATAATTTAGTATTTCAACGTTACATTTTCTCGAGTAATATATTTTTTTACCACATCTGTAAAATTTGCGTTAGTTATATACGTAATGAACCTGCAAAACGTAGCAAATATTACATATGCGACCTGTGCGTGAAAAATCATCGTAATCATTATCACTATTATCAACGCTGATACGGGCAACTACCACACTACCTATCATACAATATATAATATTGAGTAATAAGTACACAAATCATAACAAATTACATGAATTATGGAAAGAATTTTAAATAGAGCACACATGAGGCTCATTACAGTTAAAGATTGTATTCGCAGAAAAAAAGTTATCAATAAATACGAATTATATGTAATAAGAATTGTTAAAGATACGAGGGCAGATTTAAAAATATCGCACCTGTGCTATAAGTAGTGAAAAACATTATATATGACATGGGCAATAATTAAGCTGAGCACAAATAGTTTGTCTTTTCAAAAAATTCTGTAAGTATGTTTCGATCTAACGTTTGGCAAAGTTTCTCATTTAAAAGATCTAGATTTTGCATCAAAATAAATCTGGTTTTGTATATTCACTTCTCAGATAGAGGAACAATTAATCCAATTAACAAAAAACGGAAAAGAAGCTTACAAAGAAGGCATCAGATGGTTTTTGTGATACTTTTACTCTCCACATTATGAATCCTACACAATTCATATGCTTTTTTGATTACCATTAAGATCGGACATTGATTTAACAATGATCTCATAAAAAAAGCTATTAAGCATATCTGGGCAAATTGTATCAAGCTGAGATACTATAGATAGTTTTTTCTAAAATTTTTGTAAGCTTTTTGTGCAGTTAGCTAGGATCTTAATAATATTCGGTTCGGTATGCCTTTAAAAATTTAATTATTAAAATTTTTACTACACCATCATATTGTTCAAAGGCGTGGCAGGTAGACATAAACCATATAAATATACTTTATCTTCCACTGATAATCTCTTTCATTTATCGTTTCGAATTTTACATTTTTTTAATACTTTTTCCCAAAGCAAAGTTTTCAACAACTTTTACATTTTCTAGAGTAGATGTTTAAGTTATTTCATGTTTGTCTGCTTTTGCAAAACGGATTAATTTGTGGCATCAATTGAATGTGTTCTTTTTATTAGCCAGTAATTCGGAAAATGTACACCTGTAAAAATATACAAACAAAAGTATCGTAACTTGCCGTTTTGACTGCTATGCTTTTAGAAATGAAAGTATGTCAGACAAAAGTTTTTTTAGCTGCTACTTCGAGTTTGGAGGTACATTCACTCTGCCCATATGTATATATGTCAGTATCAAAAGTAGACTTCAAAGACTCTACAATGTGAATATGAATCTCATATTTTCACTCCAAACCTTTTCTTTTTTCTTCTGTCAAAAAAATTTAAATATTGATTTTTAAAATTTACCCCCGCTCTGGACGTTCAAAACAGTAAAAACAGAATTTTTTAGTTCTCATTACCATCTAAGATTTGTGTAAGACCAAATATTCCTTTTTTTGGATTGTACAGCATAAATAGGTTTTTAGATTAGATAAGGGCATGTTCATAAAATGTCACCCTAGAACTTATATTCATAACTGTAAACGGGTAATAAGATAACAAATGCGATAAACATGGTAAAAGATAAATATTCAATGTTTATTAGAAAGCGTTCGACTTTAATCTGAAATATATTTTTTTCTAAATCCTATGCATTGTAAGGATTTTTCTAATATTCAACAACAACATATGGGCACGTTTTATGCATTTATAGAAAGCCTCTTTTTTAAAAAAGTGCCAACACCTATTATCAAATAAATGTCCCGCATGAAGCCCCTAAAAAAGATGCCATATATCCACAAAGTATATGTTTTCTGGATCAACATCAAAATTTAAACAATTTAGATCTAATGTAGTTTTCTTTTTTTTTTTTTGACAAAAACCCGATTAAATGTCATGCCTACAAATAGTGATATCTTAATAACTACAAAATTAGTGCTACAAAGTTCAAATTTGTTTAAAATCGATGGCGTTTTTTAGCTGCAGAATTTCTTCATCGAGTTAGAAGAAAGATACACTTCAATATTAGTTGAGAGAAGGAACTTTTCAATGTTTGTCATGCCCACATGCTACATATAAATGTGGAGGAGTATAGACCGTTTTATACCTAACATGCAGATATTACCAAAGTATAAATATTTTTGATTAGCATTAAAATCTGAGTCAATATAGACATTTCTGTCCATACGTCCGCGTGTCCGTTGCTGAAATGCTTACAGCTTAAGATATCGAAGAAATATTTCTAGACTCTGTATAAAAGTTTTTATTTAAATTGGAAAAAATCGGTCAAATGCCATGCCCACAATCGATAAAAATCTCTCAAAGAGACAAAACCTAAGATGTTTAAATTTGCCCATGCATCAAAGTGCCAAAAGTAGGCGTTGCCAAATAACAGTCACGCCCACAATTTATATATAATAAAAAAGAACCTTATTTATCCTAAAATTCGGCTTGTCGGTGGTTATGTGGTGCATATCAGGACCACTCTTTGTAGGTGGAGGAGATGGAAGATGTTTAAAATTTAACTAAAACTAATTTTATTCCTTAATAACTCAAGCTAAACTAGATTGCGTCTTGAAATAATTTAACATAATTCTTCCGTCCGCCTGTGAACTACTACTTATGATTTGAAGCGGATAATTTTGAATATAAATTTTCCGAATGTGATTTTTATCCAAATCAAACGTCTTACCTTTCACCACTACAAAATACCACATGAACACCCAAATTAGCACGAAAATCATTTTCAATTTCATATTTTCACTTTGAATTTTCTACGTTACGATGCGATTCAAAAAATCTTTAAAATATTACAATTCATTTGCACATAGTTCCGGTATCCGCGTTATGTTTTAAACACAAAATTGGACTTGCCGTGGATTGTGTCAAGAGAAGTGTTTTTATACCTGCTGCAGGTAGTACTGAAACAGTACTGGATGTGTAATGCCCACACATCTTAAACACCTTATAAAACGGAAACATGAAAAACGTCACCCGTTCATAATTGTCGGTGTTTGTAAAAGAATAAAAGATAACGTAGTAGTTGTTTGTTGTATGATGGAAATAAAATATAAAAAAATCAACGATTGTACGTAATACGCAGGAGCAACTGAACATTCATTGGTTGTTGGAATAGGAGGTGACCAATATAATAAAGAAAACAATAATAACAACAACAACGTAACAGGTGGTTCGTTTCATAGGTGCGGGAAAATATTGCAAAAACACGTTACATCGGCTCTTATCTTCACATACATGCTAAGTAAAAATGCAGTAGATACTTACGTGTGCATGCATGGTTTAGTTTTGGATAGTAATAATAAAAAAAAAAAAAAAAAAAGCAAAAGAAAGCTTTTGGCAAGAGCTTACTGTAAAATCATCCTTACGTCCTGCCGACTCTAAGGGTTCCACTTATTAAAAATACTTTACAAACGAAAACTAAATTTGGTTGAAATTTTCAATTTCTTGAGAAAGTTACAAATATCCGCACAAACTTAACCTTTATGAAGAAAATGACTTAGATACCCACATGAATGATAAATGTATGAAAGATTGTAGTCCACATATGGAGCGGAGGATACAAATATTAAAGACTTATTAGAACTATTTACAAAAAGTGGGCATGGCAGATAGCTGATAGCGCCTTTTATTATTATCAACTTATTTCAGCGGATTTCACTTCAAACATTTGATAATTATCTATAGAAATGAAAAGTTTTTGTAGAAAATTTCTACATTTGCAGCTCTAAGCGTTTCAATAACAAACTAGGATGGACGGACAAGACTGATTAAATTACAATAAATATATCTAATTCCTTCATATATAAAAAGTACGTAAACAAATATTTCACGTACTTCACTTCACTAACGTAAATAACAGTTTAAAAGAAAAGAAAAGGATTCAGCATACACTCCTTAGTGTATGTATGTATATAAACAGATAATTTATAAAAAATATATTCTAATATTTTTTTTAATTTATTCGTGTTTATGCAACAATACGAACAACAAATTATCATTTTCGAAAACAAAAATATCAACAACACTCACCTATGTACTTAGCGTCCTACCACCTACATATGCACATAAATATAAATGCACATATATTCGTATACAATCAACTTGAATTATTTTTTGACATTTTTATATAAATAGTTACATCATAAAAAAGACAGGTATAAATACATATATAAGTATGTTTGGCCTTGAGCGAATTTGTATAAATTGTACACTAAAATAAACAAGTAAGAAAACTAAATTTGGCTACAGCCAAATCTTAAATACCCTTTTCATTTACAATGGTGGGCGTGACAGGTTTTTGATTATGCCTTCTCTTAGTGTATAAATTAGGTATTAGCTTGAAAGACGAGTTTTATGTTGAGTATAATTTTTCGTAAATTATGGGCGTGTTTTTTATGCAACCATGCCCTTTTTTTTGGTCCATCGTTTGAAGAAATAACAACAGATATGTATACAAAATTTTAAGTTCATAGGTCAATTTTTGTGGCAGACAAATAGATTTTTGTCAATTGTGGGCGTGGCTCTTGACAGATTGTGCCTATTTTAAATAGCGATCTGCATGCAGAAACTTAAAGTGTCTGTAACAAAATTTCATTTCAATATCTGAAAATTTACGCTGGTGAGAATGGTAACAACATACGGACGTACGGACATATATCTCTAAATCGACTCTGCTTCAAGAACATGTATACCCCTTATAGAGTCTCTAACATCTCCTTGTAGTTGTTGCAAACGGAATGATAAACTTAATATACCTCTTATCTTATCTGTAGGGTATAATTATACGTACACATACATATTGTACATATAATACAAGCGATTGTTAAAAAACAAACGCTTTATTAAAAATTATAAACGAGAGATTGTTTTAAATCGACTTTTAATAAATCTAATATTTTTGAGTTAATTTGTTTTTTACTTGGTATACAGTATATAATTATTAGTATTATATAAAGTTAAATGTTTAAATAATTAAATTTTATGTTTGACTTTGCCCTGTAACCTTAATAATCTTATTCATACTTTATATTAATCATATGCTTATTCCACTAATTCAAATCTTAATACTCAGAGTTTGAAATAATTCATTCATTATTATTTTATATGACGTTATAGGAGGGGGATTCTAAAAATGATCCAATTCAGTCCATTTTCAATAGGAGCCTTGTATCCAACTTCTTAAAAAAAAGTCTTAAAAAATGTGCATTCTGCAGCTTGAGCATAAATTGACACAAAGACGGACGGACAGGCATTTATTCTGAAAGTGTTTCTGAATCTATCGGTATAAGTGAAGAAATGTAGCATTTGCCGTTTAAAAGTAACAAATTTAATTAACCCTTTGCTAGAAGTGGTGCAAGATAAAATAAAATCATCTTGCCCGCCTAAGCTTAACAAAAGTTTATACAACTAAATATTTCATACTCATAATCTTTGTTGCATCCTTTTAGGAGTTACTAATGAAATAAAAAGCTTAGCATACCTTACTCCCTATGTTGGTATTAGAGTGAAAAAGCTTGTTTATTAAAAGTATTTTTCTATTAACGGCCAACAATTAAAATAAAATATTAACTATTAAGAGTTCTAACGTTCATGTAAAAACAAATTTATACAAGTTAATATAATTATATTACACATTAAAAATATACTAAATATTTCATTGCTTTTGCAAATACCAGAAATACATATCAGTGGTGTCATACAGTTCTTTAATCAGTAGTAAAATCTGAGTCAATCTTAAAGGGTGCTTTCGTATTTATTCGCTTTATTCGACTGTTCTTGAAATATTCATAATTTCAAAGAGTTTACTATGAGGGAAAATCGTTCTACAGCCACACCCACAATTAACAAAAATTGAACTTTTTTACATGTGTTTTGGTGGTGGTACCAAACATTTTCTACACGTACTAAAATTGTGAAAGTTTTCTATTGAAAATAGGCAAAATAGTTGTATAGTCACGCCCACAATTAACAACTATATAACTTCTTATATTCTGAAGGGTTAGATTAATATTTTTTGTGAATGTTTGTAACTTTTAAATGGCAAATATCATCTACCTTCAATTATACCAAACGATTTAGAATTGAAATCTGTAAAATGTCCGTCTGTCTGTCTACGTAAATTTGTGCGCTACTGGTCGCATTTTTAAAGATATTTCGATGAAATTTGCTACAAGGACATATATTGGCCCAAAGACAAATCCACTTAAAAATGGATAGGATCAGTCCATTTTCAAAACTCTTCCCCATGTAAGGTATTTTTATAATGCAAGTCTTTATATGGTAAAAAAATCGCAATTATGAATATTTTTTAAACAAAATCTGGTGCAAAATAGTAAATTAGCTTAATAAATTGACTATGTCTAATTTTGGACCCGATCGGAATATTTGTTGAACCCTTTTCCATATAATAATATTTCTAGAAATGACTTTTATGGCAAATCCTTGTGTTCTGATACAACTTAAAATAATTGTAGCATATTTTGTAGAACTATGTAGTATAGGGCATTAAATAATCAAGCTTGACCTACCATAACATTTCACTTCTTTACATATATTATTCTCTACTTCATATGGTTGTGATGAATATTACCAGAATTAACCAACAGGCATGCTGCTGATTTAGAAAGATATGTCTTTCGTACAGAATTCCACCCTCAAGTTGATTTTGTATGATTTTGTAAATTTTATATATACCTCGGTGAAGGATAACCAACGGTTTACCTAAGCCAATCAAAGCTTTTCATCTTGTTTTACTTGTAAATTCCATCAATAGATTATTAGCTTCCTTAACTTATCATTTATCGTATTAATTAATGTATGCAAAACTCGTTTCATGCAATTATTAATGCATTTAATACCAGCACGCTGCCGCCTCTATCACATACGCTCTAAGGTGTATTAACAACAAGTTTACATATTGTACTCCTATGTTGAAAAGGTACTTTACAAAATTTGGGAAATATAAAAACTTAACTTACTATGATATATAAATACAAAATTGCTCTGACTTAATACTGTAATACAATATCAATAATAAACACAATGGGAAACTAGAAAGTTATTTTTTTAAATTCCATTGAAGCTGATTAAAGAATAACTAAATGAATAAAAAGGACTTAGAAAAGGCGCAGAAACCGTTTTGCCCAGAAGGATGAAACTTAAGGAGTCCCTTTCGCCGACAATTGCCCCTCATTAATAACTGTCTGAAACAAATGAGAGAGAGGCAGAATATTTTAAAATTTTAAATAAATAATAATCGAAATAAGAAAATAAGTACCTGTAACAATGATATACGTGTTGACAATTCGGTACTGCTGGATTGCTTTTGCTGGCCGGCTGCCTGTAATGTTTTCCTGTGTCCCCATATATGTTGTTGAGAATTTAATATACGCTGACGATGTGTTCCCTTTTTACCAAATAACACAATCTACATCAATTTTTTATTTATTTTTAATTTTTATTGTAAAGTTAAGCTAAGTAGAATTACCTTAAACGCTTCACGATACTTGTTGCTCATTAGGTTGTAGAGAAAAGGATTAATGCAAGTGGATAAATAATATAAAACTCCCGAAATATAGGTGAGTATCGTATAGATCCATTCATGATGATCTCGTTCCTGTAAATTGACGTTGTCCTCCAAAAAGCTTTCATCATAACTACTGTTGCTGTCATTCTTATTATTGTTTAAGGTTACAGTACCGGAACCGTAAACCGCAATTAAACGTTGAGCATGAAATGGTGCCCAACACAAAAAGAAACATATGACAACAGCAACTGTATATTGATGGGTTGGAAGAAAAGAATGTTTGAATAAAGTAAATACGTAGTAAAAAATACTGTTGATCCATAATTATATTAGATTGAAAACATGTCTTAACTGCAACCTGTCGATATGCATACACTTACAGGGTATCACCATTATATGGGGGTATAGTTCATCATTTTGTTAAAATGTTTGTCACGCCCAGGACAAGTCATCGCAGACTCAAAAAAGAATATATATTGTAAAGCAGCATCGAATACTCAGTCGATCTAGCCATCCGTACATCTGTGCGTCTGTTGTAACTATTCAAGATATCATCTCAGCTATAAATAACTTTTTTACTTGTTACCTATACACATTTACATATACATACATTGTTTTAATGGAAGATACAAAAATCAAATTGAATATATATACGTACTAAGACAAGCTTTGGAACGTGCAGAAAATATATCAGAAGCCCCATAATATATGAACTTGACTTGACTTTAAAATTTCAACAAAATAATCTGAAATTATCTCGAACGGTAGTCGTGGCATATAATATATAATAACGCCCTCTACGGTTTTTTGCATTAAGTATTAATTTAATAATAGTCCTTTCAGTCCTTTTTCTTAAAAATCTTCGGACTATGTTACAGGTTTTTAGTGAGACGTCCGCCTATTATCTGAATGTGCCCATCTTTAGGAAAAAAAATTGAATAGCCTGATTATAAATAGGTGTAGAAAGTGGTTTCTTTAAAATTTAATGTTTTTAGCTCGTAGAAAGATTTAATCGATTTGTGGGCGTGGCACTTGATCACTTTCACTCAATTTAAATAAGAATTTACAAAAGCTACATATTTTTTGTGCTAAATTTCCACTCAATATATCAGCCATGTGGCGAACATTTCTAAATCGATTCAGATTTTAATGTTAATTAATAACTTATGTTTGTCGTAGAGGCTCCCTCGGGGAGTAGCCAATAAAACAACAAATTTAGTAGGCTCTTATTACTAAAAGTTGAAGGTGTAAACTTCTCCCCATAAAATTTGTAAAATTGGTTTGCAGGTCCAGCAAAATACTCACCCAACATTTTTAAAACTCTGCGTGTACCAAATTGATTTAAACGATTCCTCATAGTGCCAATGTCACTACCTGTCCGATGAAATAAATTACTTTCACTTTGTTTGCTCGGCAATCGATCCCTTCTCAAAACGGAATTACTTCTTAAGATCACGGAATCATTTCGGGTGGACGCTATCCGTATAACGTCCGAACGACATAAATGTAAACCAATTAGCAGATAGAGCACCACAATAATACACATCGGTACGAAGAAAAAGATGATGGTAGACAATTGAAATGAATGCCGCAGTATATGTCGTACGACTACGCACTTTTCAACACCATGAAACGTACGAATACCAAATTGTATTGCCTGCGGAATGGCGGATAAAATGGAAAATATCCAAATTAATATAATAATACGAATGGCGCGACTTAATTTGGACATGGCTTGACCAAGGAATGGATGACAGATGGCTACGTAACGTTCAGCACTGAAGGCTGTAATGGTGAGAACGGTGGCATTTGCTGATGTCTCCGCTACCAAACCACGACCGATACAAAAATATTCACCAAATATATAGGGATACTTGGACCAAATGAAATAAACTTCTTGGGGAACGCCAGACAACAGTAGGACAAAATCCGAAATGGCCAAACTAAACAGATAATAGTTGGTAGCGGTGTGCATGGAGCGATGCTTTTTGATAACAATGCAAGTGCTCACATTGCCAATAATTCCGGTTAAGAATATAATACAATAAATAATTGTAACGGGTATAACAATTTCTAGAGCATCACGTCTCGGACCTAATTCTGTATTCCAATCCATCACATTTGCCTCAGAATCATCACTTATGTCCATTAAGTTGGTATTTTCTTGAAGCGATCCCTGTTGACTTATATGACTTGAATAGTCTAAATAATTAATGTGAGTGGCATTAAACATGTTTGCAATTAGAAATTTTTCCGCGAACTGTTACTCTTGCACTTAACACTTTCAATGAATTTGTAATTGTTTTATTAAGGTAATTTTCCGAGTCACCTGGAAGTTTTTTTTGTTTTATATACTTATATTATATGTACATATAATTTTGTATATTCTTGTGCATTAAATCTTAATTAAATATTTACAATTTCACAATGACTTTGCACTTTAAATACATGTTTCGGAAGAAATGAGAACACACTTATGTGCATAGTTAGACGTACAGTCGCTGACCCGGCTTTTGCTTTTTAACGGGTTTTTACACCCTACACCATTTCTAGCTTAATACTGATCAATCGCATTTTGAATCCATTTAACCATGTCCGTATGTCCTTCTTCAAACCGATCTGTAAATCTGTGTTAAATATTTCGATGAGAACATGCTTTATCGCAAAGATGATTGTTTTTCAAAATAGAGATATAGGCTTGATCAAATGTTTCCCCATTTTTTCAACCTTTCCCCATAAAAGTCTTGACGAAATTTCTTTGAATATATTAACAAAATGTAAATGTTAGCCATGAAAATTAACTAGGCTAAATTTGAACCAATGGACCATTTTTATAACTTGTCCCCATATAAAATTTTTTTCACAAAATGTTTTTTATATAACAATGATTTGTGTTTCCCGAGACTACGAAATAAATTATGAGATAAATTTTATAATTGAAACTAAGTAGTAAATGTAGGATGTTAAAAAGTCGATTTTAACCGACTATAACTTTTATTTATTTACTTATTTTTTTTTTTTTGTAATTAAAGAAAAAAAAACATAATACAACTTATGAAGCATGAAATTGCCAATAGTTGTATATGACAAAATATATTTACATATACAAACCTACACTACATATATTGAATATATTTTTTATATATATAAACAATAATAAAATTATATACATTTTTCTTTTAATTTTTCATATTTAATCATGCATCAACATCGTTCACTTTAATGACATAACGTAACACATAAAATCTGAATGATTTCGCTTCACACTGTTTTTGTTTATTTAAGAATCATCATCAATATTAGAATGAATTGAATGCCATAAAAATTTTAACGGAAGACTTCTTTAAATAAATTATTATTTATAATTGTGATTATCCGCGCTTTACGCTAATATCAGCGTCGTCAACGTTACAATTTAATCTGAACAGTTTATAATTTCCGTTGAGCTTCTATTGCCAGAGCATTGTTTGTTTATTACAATTTATATATATTTTGTATACGTATGTGTATGTAAGTGTATGTGCTTTTTAGCCAACACTAATCAACTAACTAGAATATATTTTCCATATTACAGATGGATTTTCCGTTTGTTTATGTACCTTAGTCTGTGTGTGGTGTCAACCGAATGTGTCAGTTTTTAGTTTAGTTTAGCGTGTTGATAATGTGATATAATGAATAATTGAAAATAGATTTTGGGATAATTTTTATTATCAAAATATAGTGGATTTGTGTGTAAAAATGATATAAGAAAAGCTTTTACGTTTTAACTTTTAACTTTTAAGGTAGCGGAGATCTGCTGTTCATTCCTTCATGCAACGATTTAAGCCATGCTTCTAATTCACATTTATTTTCATTGCATTTCCGCCTTCGAAAGCTTTCCAAAAATTTAATATTGTCAAAAAATTTTTTACCAAATTTTTTATGTAAAAACATTTTTATATTCGATATTATTTTACTAATTTTTCCTCTATGCATAAAGAATGTTTGCTATTTTTAGATTTTCATAACACTTTTCTTACCGTTAATGTTTACTTATATGGAACATAAAGAATGGTTTTTTTTCTGTCACTCACCATCATAGTATGGTCACTAAAAACGCAATTTTATTATGATCAGATATACAAAAATATTGGAAAAATCTATTAACAGATTCCATATTTATGGACAGGAAATGTAAGTAGAATAAAAGCTTCAAAAACTACATTTGACTTGTCTAATAACTTTTACACTAACACGTTATAACTACATGTGGTTTCTTTTTTAACAATTTGTTTCGAACCGCTTTCAAACTCCAAGACTTCATGCCATTAAAGTGCAGTTGCTGTAACCTTTTACACCATTCAACAATGTAATCAATGCAACGTTCCGTTAAATTAAAGCAATTGCTGATATTCAAAATTCGCAATTCCGATAACTGGGTGGCGATGAAAAAAATGGATTCATCATTAAGCCTGCAACAGCTACAAATGACCAACTCTTTAAGAATCGGGCAATTACTTATCAATCCTTTAATACCAATTGTTGTAATATTGTTATTGTAACCCATTCTTAATGTGCGAAGTTTGGGAAATAGAAACGCTTTTAATAAGGAATCGTCTGTAATTCTCGTACAACCCACCATGCTGAGCGTTTGTAATTGTTTCAAATTGCTAAAGGATGTGTTATTACCGTCACCGATGAATCCTTTATGGGTGACTTTTATAGAACCATCTAAAAACAAATGTTGCAAATTGACGAGATGACGAGATATGTGTGACAGGGATGCGTTGGTAATGGCTGCAGGACAATTTTCCAAATGCAAAGCAGTCAAATGTGGCAGACGTTCACATAAAGCGCAGATTAAATGTGCATCAACATGTGGCATTTCATTCAAGTTGAGAGTGCGAAGTACGAAATTGGTATTCTGCGCTATACCTTGCAACAAACCTTTACACGTAATGTTGCGACAATAAGCCACACTCAATTTTCGGAGATTATCTTTTACCAAATGCAACTGCTCGACACTATTATCGGTTAAGTTGTAGCAAAAGCTGACATCTATTTCTTTCAACGAATGTGACCATTTATCCAGAATCAATTCCAACAAATCATTTTTCATTTGTAAACAACCATATAAATCAAGGTGTTGCAGATCGTTGGTGATTGACAAGGATTCCAAAATGGCTTTAAGCCACCCATAACTGCAGGTACCATTAATTTTGAGAACTTTCAAACAATTAAATGCTTCAAATTTTTGTTGCCATTTCATTATCTTAAGTGGTTTACTTTTGGCCACAATTTCCAATTCACATAAATTTTTACTTAAATTTTGAAGCAAATCAAGTACAAAATTCTCAGTAGTATTATTCAATTCCACGGAAAGTATTTGTAGTTTTGTGAAATTTACTAAATCTTTCGCATTGCAATTCAACAACGAAGTTTCTTTGATTTGTAATTTTTCCAGATTTGGCAAATATTCATTCAGTTGTACTAATATCGGAGACTTTTCTATTATCAAACATTGTATATTACAACCAAAATGTTTTAATATAAAGACTAAAGGATTTTGCATTTGAATAGAATATAAATGGACTGTTGAATAACGAAATCGATTTGAAACACTGGCATCATGAAGCAGTCTTTCGCTGATTATTCGCAAATTATATGGATTGATGATAATTTTTGATTTGTTTAATAATTTAGATTCGTATGCTAAGGTGTTCCAATGCTTGCTTACTAATCTCACTTGTTTTAAATCTAGATGGGACAAATCCGTAAAAATTTTTAACCACAATTCATTGGGTAAGTAATACGTTGGCCTTGTTGCTGATGAATTTTTCATTCTAGCACTCTGTAATAGGGCATAGAATAGAATTAATTAGCTATCGCTGAAAGCGATTAATTGGTACTCTTACATATATAAAATTATTGATGTATTCCGTTTAAAATATTATTTTCATTTATGAATCTTGTGGCTCTTTAGGGTAGGTAACCTTTATAATATTGTATAAATAGAATGGTGCGACAAAAGCTTTCAAATCTTATTTAAACGTTTTTCTTTCGTAACGTGTTTGTTTTTGTAACTTGACCGCCACAATCGAATTCATTCATGTTTCCATATATCTAAATTTTATGTATATATATATATGTGTATATATATGTAAAATGACGTCATCAATACTTTCGTTATGTTAAACGAATAAAGTTTTTATTAACTTGTTATTTCTGCGCCGCATTTATTAAATATTTCGAATATATTTTGAATGGGTACTCAAGAAAAATGGGTCAAGTGCCACGCCCATAATTAACAAATAAATCTCACAGCTACAAAAATGTGCTTAATTCTAAATATGGGCGTGGTTTGATAGCAGGCACGCCTACAACTTACAAAAAATTTGAATTTGACGCAAAAATCGTCTTGTTAGCTGACGCATATCACATAGAGGGCGTAATAAGGTTCGTGCCACTCCTATATGTGGTGCGAGTTAAAAATTAATTTCTTTTAAATTATTTATTTTAATTCATTCATTCTTTCAAAATGTTAGCACAAGTGTCAATCATATTTATCCAAATACATATGTATTCAACCGTACATATGGTGTCAATCGTATTTATAAACAAATGTCATCTATGTAATGTTTTTTTTTTTAAATATTTACTTACATCGACATAAACATTTGCACTTAAGTTCTTTTCAGTGTAAATTCAAATTATTTTTATATTTTTTGTCTTCTTTCACTTTAATTGTATATATGTCCCCTTTGCAATGACAATATATTTTGTGCGCCTTCGTTCATTCATAAAAAAAAAAAGACCTGTACGTTGATATAAACAGTGCAATAGCCGAATGATATCTGTGTAGTAAATACCTCACAGAATCAGGTATACTAAGCATGAACGTAAAGGCGAAGCTTCACTTTACAAAGTGACGGTTATATTAAGTTTGTTATTTCGTTTACAATATCATTCAACATATTATACACATGGTACATATTCTAAATCGATCATACTTACAAAAATTGAGAAATTTTCTACAAACATTTTTAGTTTTCTGGTTAAATTGAGTAAAAGTGATCTTATTCACAATCAAAAAATCTCTTACGTGGCATAAAAATAAAACTATAAAGTTGAATGAAGTGTTGGGTTTGCCAAAAATGGGCGGGGTGTGGTACTTGACTCACAATTATAAATTTTATAAAGAATTTCATATGGAGCTTAATTCAAACTGTAAAGTAATATTTGAGAAATAGTATAATTATGTACCTGCCACGCCTACTATTTGTACCCTAAATATGGAAGAGTATTTTGAAGTTGATCTAAGCCAAATTTAATTATTTTACACGTTTCTATTGGTTACTCTCTCTATACGTGTAATTTTCTGATTACATTGAAGAGAGTAAAACATGGCAAAATACTCATATAAACAAAGAAGTTTACTAACTCATGACCAGAGACTCACATGATGATGTATATACCGAGTTACCTTTCCTGAGTTTCACTTCTATATCTAACATATACATTCCATACTGACGCCTACACATAAACAAAAAACTTCTTTTCCTTTTGCACGCTCTATCTCTCTCTCTCTTTTTTCTTCAATTTTTCTTTGCTTCTTATCTGTGAAAGAGTTGCCATATTTTTTAAAACAAATTTTTGAATTTGAAAAATTATCTATAATTGTTTAGCTAAGAACGAATAATTAATTTTTTTTTTCATAATTTTCACAAGGATTGCGAAAATATTTTTATACCCACCATTGTATCACTTTGTGAAAACGTTTGCAATGCCCAAAAAAGAGCCGTTGGAAAGAGTATTGTGTATAGAATTTTATTGAGAACTCTTTTTTTTTATATTTCTTTATTGCTACAAACGATTTATTCACAAGACTCAAGCACACTACGTTCTAGAAAAATAGAGAGGTCGAAACCACAAACGTTGCCAGACATTATATCTCTGATTGATACTCGTATAAGGTTGCCAATTATCATCTAATGACACAACAAAAGAGGTTTCACAATATATATATAAATTCTTCATCAGCATCGAATACGTTGTATCATGTCTGTCTGTCCGGTGTGAGTGTTGCGTGGTTATTACTGCCCTGATCGTAAAAATTAAGATATCGATTCTGAACGTGGCAAAAGGATTGATAGTTTCCATACACAGATTGATATTGAAATTGAGCAAAATCGGTCAAGCGATACGCCAACCATTTAACAAATATTTAAAAAGGGACCAATTTTTTAAATAAATTTTCTCAATAAATAAATAAATATACTCTTCGAGAAGCTTTGAGACATCGATAGTAAATATTTAAGGTTTGGTCTCAGCCCAATATATATATATTTTTTTTACTTATTAGTTTGGGAACATAAATCTTCTTTATAGAAAGTATAAGAAGCGAAACCAAGATTCTAAGGAAGGTGGAAGGAAAAAAGTAATAATGATAATTATATAAAATTATAAAATTTAGCGCTCATATTTATGTATTGTATAAACACCTAAACATAAATATGTTAACATATCAATATTTACACATTATTAATAATTATTTTACAATATTTATCTTTTGTTTTAATCTTCATCGAAATGATCAATACAAACAAGCGATTAAATATTACTCACAGATTACAATACTTAGAATGCAGTTATGTGAAATGAAAGGTGGGGTATATCTACTGCAAAACAAAATATTCATAATCGAAATGATTTTAACTTACATGTATGGTTACTGGATATGCATTCATGGTGCAAGAAGACATTTCAACGAACTTAATAACCAACCCAACCATCCGCCTTATTTACATAAGCCCAACAACTGCACGAACATCATGAACCCTTTTGTACGTAAATAAAATAAAAAATTCTCATAATTTTCATTATTACATACACAGGCACAAGCAAAGGCTTTAATAACATGTTATGACCAATGAATGCTTTTTATCATAATGTACAATTTTTTTTAGAACTATACAGTAATGTTAGTAATGTTAGCAGTAGCGACTATTTAAGTAAGTATAAAATTTATTTACAAAGAGAGAGTAGGAATAACAATAAAGAGTAACAAATATATTTCCTACCTCGTACTCCTTTCAGTAAGAGCCTGCTTAAATTATACATAATTCTACATAAGGCCAGTAGTATACTAAGTTTGTCGATGCGTATGCAACACCCAATATATTTTTGATCCATATCAAAATTTAAGTAGATCTAGGTACCCGTACGTACGATGTAGATTGTAAATTTTTGAGATATTGAGCTGAAGATTGGTTTAAAAATTTCTATTTTCTGAAAGCAGATTTTTATTTAAAATGAGAAAAATCGCTTGAAAGCCACACCCACAATAGATAAAAATTTGACTATCAGCCGCAGCAGTTGAAATTTGTTTGGGATTAAACTTTTTTTATCGATATGCGAAAAATGAGCGGTGTGATATAATAGTGACGCCTACAATTTACAAAAAAACCTTCTCTTGAAGAATCCGACATGGATTTGGATACCTATTACATATACTTTTATGGAAGTCAGGAAAAATCAGCTAACCACGGGAACAATAGTTTAAGACAGAGAAAGGCAAAAAGATTCATCAAGAGAGGCATTTTATGAGGCACCATTTGGTGCTCGTAGCCTCGGAGGGTGATAAGATTTATCAAATCTCTCACCACTCAAAGAGCTTGGGCTAGCATAATAGATCTTCTTAGTTCGCAGTGCGGTTGCCCGAGGTTTCATTTTTTTATTTTTTTTTTATTTATTTAAATCGAAAATTTTATTTTTTATACTTACTATTAACTATTCTTCACCAAATATTGTGAAAAAAGATTAAAAATTGTGATTTTTTGCCGCATAAAAACCTCCATTACAACAGGACCTTTTATGAGGAAGGGTTTTAAAAATGGTCCAATCCCATCCATTTTCAATAGGGTTCGTCTTTGGGCCAATACATGTCCTTGTACCAAATTTCATTGAAATATTTCAAAAAAACAACTTGTAACTTGCACACAAATTTACATGGACAAAAAGACGGACAGACGGCCATAGTTGATCGGTATAACTGAAGATGGGTGTGACATTTTCCATTTAGGAATTACAAACATCCGCTCAAACTTAACATACCCTTTGCCACAAGTGGTGTAGATTTCCTTCTGAAATAAGTCTTTTTTGGTGTCTATGATGACACCCATTTATTAATAGTACATACTAAACAAATGGAAGCGTAAATTGTGCAATCAATTGGTGTAGGGTTAATCGACTAATATGCTATGTTCGCTACTTAAAAATTCATTGATGTCTTTTTAACGTTTATACGAAGTACTACATTTGAATGAATTGCGAAATGGTCAAATTATAATATTTGGTGGCTTTTCCTCTCCTTAAGCGAACACTTTTCCCTGCCTGTGAGCACGCTCGCCATGCCAGTTACGCTCTTATTTGCACATCATGCACAAGTACAAACATGCATATGTAAATAATGACAAAATTACGTGTGTTGTTGTTATACCTCGGATCAGGATAACAATAGGTGAGGCTAGATTATAAGCTGTATTTTCCACACGCATACATAGTAAAATATTTTCTTTTCTTTTTTAAATTTCAACCGCACTTGTAGTAGAAGCAGAATTATTTAGCTTGAAACTATATTTGCCAGTTAGTAGAGGTTTTAAAACGAACATGAACAGTTAGAAACGCGGCATTCAAGGCATCATAACAATTGTAAGAATTTAGTTTCCGGTTCAGATTTTCAAAAATTAAAATAATTTATAATTTACATACAGCTTAAGCATGATAAAAAGTGAAAATTCTTTGCTTTCGAAGACGTTAACATGTTATGGTGAAAACGAAATTATAGAAATTTCTTTACATGAATGAAAATTACATGTTAAAGGGAACAAAAAACCAATAATTATTCTAAACGTTTTAATGTACAAAATGGCATAAGGGGTGATTTAAACGATAATATAAAGTGTTGTGTTGAATTTCCCGAAACACGGTCAAAAAATGCATGACCGCATTTCTACATAATATTTATGTATAGGAGCGAAAAGTAATAAGCAAATAGTTTGTAAAAGTTGTGAAATATTGTTTGGCAGTAAAAATGAAACGCAATGAATATGATTTTCTTAAATTATTATGAAAAAATCTTTAAAAATACTTGAAGTTAAACGGAGAGCCTTGTACGAAATTTAACACACTTTTTGAATTTTTTTATGTGGGCTATCTGCAAAAATCTTGGCTTTATATCATTAATCAGTTAACGGGCTATATTTAATAATTCACTTCTGATTTTAAAATCGATTAATTGGAAAACTAAACTTAAAAAAAACACTTGGAATTATATTTTCTTGCCTTCTTCTCTCTAATGCGAATTTTTGAATAGATAAACTTATTATAACAAATATTTTATATAATAAATAAGAGAACTAAATTGGGCTTAGGCTTAAATACCCTCCACATCTGTCACGTGGCAGGTTCAGCTCACAAGTCAAGTTTTGTTCTGATAATGGGTCTTGTAAATGGTAGGCGTATTTATTATACAACTACGCCCATTTTTGGCATAACGATGTACAGATTAGTTATAAATTTGGGTTTTATAAGTCAATTTTGTGGCAGATATATAGATTTTTCTTGATTGTGTGCGTATTATACAACCATGCCCATTTTTGGCAAATCGATGCAAGGAATATACATAAATTTGCGTACCAAATTTCAATTAAATAGCTCAAATTATGTGACAGATAAATAGATTTTTGTCTATTTTGGGCGTGGCTCTTGATCGATTTTGCCCATTTAAAAAAAAAATCTGCGTGCAAAAATTTAAAGGTCTCTGTAAAAAATTTTAGCGTAAAATCTCAAAAGTTGTAGTTGTGAGAATAACAACAACAGACAGACAAACGGACATACGGACACACGTTCTAGATCGACTCAAATTTTGATGCTTATCAAGAATATAAGCATATATAAGCTGATTAAGAATTTAAGAATATACGTGTCTCTGACGCCTACTTTTCGGTATTGCAAACGAAATGACAAACTTAAGATGGGGGATATATCTTATGTGGAGACCATTTTCAAGTGTACCTTAGAAATTATGATTTATACTCTTTAAAAATAATCATTTGTAATTCAACATTAGTAATTTATACATTATAATTAAATTATTTGTACTTCATCACTAGTCAATTGTACTTCAGACATATGTGTACTTTTTTTGATGAATATAATTAAATAGAAATGAAGTATTTAGTTATTGATGAAATTCTAATGAACTGAAGATGAAGTCGAATTGTTTATTGATAAAGTAGACATGAACAAATTAAGTAACGATGAAATACAATTGATTACAAAGTACAAGGTAAGTACAATTAGCTATTAATAAAGTACAAATGACATATTATGAAATTGAATGGATTATGTTAAGCATAAAAGAGGATTTTTGAAATTAATCTGAAGATTTCTGTAGTACACCTGGAAATGGTCTAATCATAGGTATATCTTTACTCAAATTTGATCACGCTTGTCTACCTATCTGTTGATCTCATTTGTGACAATTCTTTCGATTACAATCTCTTCCAATAACAATAGGCCTACATAATGTGTTGCATGTATTTACTAATCATAATTTAATTGCTAAGTAGCTGTTCGTTGAACGTGTCGCATGAATAATAAGAGAGAGATAAATAAGCAAGTAAATTTAAATGTGGCTTAGGCCAAATTGTAAACACCCTGCTCATCATGGGCGTGGCAAATATCGATATTCGAAATAAGGTATCTACATACCATGTAGCAACTGTCATTTTATGTATTTAAAAAAAATTAATGATCTTAGGCGTACCTTTTTTGTACATACTGGGCATGGCTGTTAACTGATTTTAACCACTTTATTTAGGATATTACAATTTTTACAAGAGACGGACATACGGACAATATTAAATTGACTAAAATTTTGATAATGTTTCAAGAGTAGTTGCCAAGCAGGCACAGAAACAGAGTATATCCCCTAAATTTTTGTAGGAAGGATATTAAAAACATTATTCTTATTACTCATACACATACATACAATCAAGTGCATTTAAAAGTAAGCTTTGGTTTTAGGTAATAACTCATAATAGACTGTAATTGTAAGTAAACTAAACAAACGGTTATGTTTTTGTTTAAATAGATATAATATCCATTCAGAAAACCCACATAATTATAACAAGTACAGTAATTAAGTGAAAAAAGGCGGTTAAGCCTGCACAATATCTATATGTATATATAATAAGTATCAGTAATTGCTGGTGTCTGTGAAGCACATATATATAAAAGTAATTATTTAAAAAGGGATAAAAGAGGGTTTAGATTAGGTTTTAATTTAGAAGTGTCAAATAAGTCACTACGTGAAATATCGTTATATGGAAAGGGGTTTTAAAAATGATCCGATCAAGTCCAAATTTGGCAAATTTTACTAAATTTTATTAAAATGTATTAAAAACTGCATATTTTCGTCATATAAAGAGATTCTTTTTAAGGGACATTATATGGAGAGGGGTTCTAAAAATGGTCCGATTCGGTCCAATATCAATTGGGCCAAGACATGTTCTTGTACAAAATTTTAATTGAAATATATCACAAAAATTGGACCTTTACCTTGCACACAAACTTATCTGAAGAGACAGACGTACATACGGACATAATTAAATCGAATAAAAAGTGATTTCGAATGGATCGGCATAATTGATAGTGGTTATAAATAACCATACAAATTAAATATACCCTTTGCCACAAATAATGGGCGAGATTTTTTAAGATAAACTTTTCAAAAACTCTTTATATGAAACAAATTTCGCATAAATTATATAAATAATATATTAGAATTATTTTAAAGTACGCATTCTTTACACTTTCCCTTATTTAGGTCATATAATAGCGATTTTCTTACATATTCATAAACGGTAAATTTATTTATTCACTCAAGAGGCTTTTCGTGTTTATTCACAACAAAATAAAATAATTTATGTATGTGTACATGTTGTATATAACACGTAATTATGTTGAAAACTTTTCATAATTCCATGTGGTATGAAATGGCAGGACGCATAGTAATAAACAAAGTAAAACTTCTATTAAAGTGTTCCATTATGAAGATTCAGTTTTGAAAGTAAACTTAATAGAAAGGAGGGAAATTTTTGCAATTTTGAAGGCAAGGTCAAGTTTTTATTAGGACGAAAAATCACATGCAAATTAACGTGTTTGTTACACTTTTACATAAAAATTTCATGGCATTCGATAGAAAATACTTTACAGATTTCAATAAAGAAATGAAAGCGATTCTTATACATTAAAGATTAAATAGTAAAACAAATTATATTCAAGCACTGAAACAATCCACACTTTAAATAAACATAAAATCATTATGAAAAAGAAAGAAAACGTTGTAAAAAAGGAAAGAAAAAATTTGAAAAATGTTCTTTCCTGTTTGAAGGTAATTTACAACAGCATACACGTATGAAAAAAGAGCACGCAACTTTATAAAAAAAAAAACAAAATAAAAAACACGAACTGGTTATAATTTTAAAGAATTCTTTAAACACCTCAAACAACAAATTGATTTACTAGCTGTCATATACAATATGCATTCTTATGTGATTATATTGCTTAAATGACCTTAAAGTCAAATTGTTGTTGTTATTGTTATTGTTATTGTTAAATGTTCAATATTGATTGTGACAACGTATCAATCATCAATTTTGTATGAACACACATACAAAACATATATAAATAATTTAAACTAAAGATAAACGTAGTACATGCCAAGATAGTATATATGGTACGAATGCGTTATTTGGAAAGTATTCTAAAAACACTTTTGAACCCATTGATTTCATTATCTCATTATATCATATTTCTTCATATATTTTCAAATTTTGATTTTTTTAAGATATTTTAACGAAATTTGGTACAAGGACATGTATTGGACCAAAGAGGAACCCTATTGAAAATTGTCCAGATTCAACCATTTTTAGAACCCCTCTCCATATAAGATTCTGTTATAATGGAGACCTTTATATATGAAGTGGTGTAGGGTATTTGATGGTCGGGCTTGACCGACTATATTTTTCCTTGTTTTGAAATAGCGGACTAACTGTTGTTAAAATGAAAGCTGGTAAAGATATCCTTTATCCCTCAAATAAATTGATAGGCAGCCACACCTACAATTGACAAGAGCTCGAAATCAAATAAGATCCCAATCTATCTATAATTAGATTGTTTATCTATATTAAGTATTGTGTTTTACGTCTATACCCGTCGTGAAGACCCAAATAGACGGTTTTAAGGGAATTGAGCGTCCTTTAGAACTTACATAAGAGGCTATGTAGAGTTCACCCCTTGGTGACAGGGTTTTTTGCCATGCACTACCAGCGATTTTACAGCCCCCGCGAAGCTCCCACAAAGGGCTGTAAGCCTACCCAAGAGTACGTACTGTCAAGAACCTTAGTTCTTGGGGCTCCAGTACCCCGCGGTACCAAACTTAGTCTTTGGTAGGACTGTCGATCACTTGATCTCCCAACTTCGGACAGCCTATTGCCCATGGGTTGGTATCCCATTTATGTTATGTTTGCTAAAAGGTAGTTATTGATCCCTGGAATTATCCAGGGGATCTTTATATAAATTGTTTTTTGCATATTACTTTGGCCCCGTGATCCTTGGACGAAGCATCTATGCCGGTACTCCGTTTCGGGGCGGGGCCCAATTGTTTATCTATATGTTTAAAATGAAAGTTTAATGACTATGCCTACAGGGTTCTTAAGTAAAGCTCGATTAACTAACATTCCCGCCAGCCCTGATGTTCGCCGATTTAAGTTGAATGTAAACAAATTACTACTAATACTCCCTTTCTAATCACAATTGTTCTGGCACTTATAAAAGTCAACCCCAAAAAGGAAAGCTGGTTATTAAAAAAATAAAAACGTCAAAAGAGAGCTGCATCCCATATCTAACACGCCTGATGTATTATAACACATTTCTACATCTACTACAATCGACAATTTTTTTACTGATTATGGATTTTACAAGTACAAATACTATGGTACTATACAGAGTGAAAAAAAAGCTGGAAAGTCTCGAGACAATAACACTATGGAGATGATATTTTTTGAACAAACTCCTAATACACAATGGTTGGATTAGAAGAGAAAAACTCAACAGCTTTTGTATTTTTTGAAGTTTTTTTGAAAATGTCATTCCAATGTCATTACTCAACAGTTTCCGTCTTTATTCTTCACCCTGTACCTACTGTAATTTTTTAACTGACTCGCTATTAAGTTGTTAACATTAAATTTAAATTAAATTCATTTCATTTTCTTAGTCTTGATGATTTTTTCAATAAAAAAAGCACATTTCACAGTTCACCTCATCGGAAGGACACTTTATGCAATATTAATAAAAGTTTACTGTCTGCGCCAAAAGTAGTAACCTTGAATTCATACCATAAGTCTATTCATTTGTACATTGTACATAAAGTTTTGTTTACATGTTCATTCATTTTAGAATGTTCAATAAAAACTTTTACGAATAGTAAATAATTTACAACTGTAAGCAGATAATGGCTTATAGTGGCAATTGGTCTAGCGGCAGTGGTTCATCGTCTTCTACCACCCAAAGTAGAGCCGTGTCAAGTACGTCAGCACAACCACATCTTCAGGAAGAACGGCTAGTTGTGAGTGATATCAAGCCGTTCTATCTTTGTTGCGTTTATAAAAAATTCATTTCGTTTGCTTTACATTTTTTAGGTGACTGTCCGTGTACGCCCTTCTTTTGAAAATGTTGAACGTTGCATTGACGTAATTTCCGCTAATTCTTTGTTGTTCGATGATGGCAGCCGTGGCCGCGCCAGAAAATATTCTTTTGATTATGTGTTTAAAGAATCGGATGCACAGGTGAGAAAATGCTATAAATCTCTGCATCAAATTGCTAAAAAATATAAAGCTATGATTAGAATTTATGAGGGTAGTTAGAAAAGTTCAGGG
This sequence comes from Crataerina pallida, assembly GCA_949710015.1. Taxonomy (NCBI): domain Eukaryota; kingdom Metazoa; phylum Arthropoda; class Insecta; order Diptera; family Hippoboscidae; genus Crataerina; species Crataerina pallida. The sequence continues at coordinate 4,619,038 of OX453290.1, forward strand.
TTAATAATTTGAACGCGGTACATAGTCTCCTAAATTTACATAAAAACTTCAGAAGGTCTTTCTTAAACTAGGAAAGCATATAAGACCTAAAATGTGTGATAAATTTTTAGGAAGTTGTTTACAAAACTACTACAGCGCCCTTGGTTCGAGATGTACTAAAAGGTTACAATGCTGCTGTATTTGCTTATGGAGCTACAGGCTCAGGTAAAACTCATACAATGTTGGGACAATGTAAAAAACCCAATACAGTTTTAACGCATGGAGAAGCCCAAAAAAGTGTTTTTGAAACCGATACCACGTCAAGTGAAAGTGGTTTAATGTTAAGAGCCATTGAAGAAATATTTCAACACATCGAAATGGCAGAAGAACCGAACTCTTGTACAGTAAGAAACGTAGAAAAACTTCACAATTTTCTCTTGTAAAAGCTTTTTATATTAAACCAGGTTTCCATCTCCTATTTGGAGATTTACAATGAATTAATCAGAGATCTCTTAAATCCGGGAGGCCCTCTGGAGCTGAGAGAAGATAACAAAGGTCAACGTATTACAGTAGCTGGATTATCAGAAATTACTACAGCTAATCGTAGCGAAGTTGTATCATTGTTGCTGAAAGGTAACAAGTCTCGTACTATGGAACCGACTGCTGCTAATCAGACTTCGTCGCGTAGCCACGCTTTACTCAGTATTACAGTGCAAACGAAAACTTCTCTAGGCACCAAGCAAGGGAAATTATTTCTTACGGATTTGGCGGGTTCAGAGAGAGCCAAAAAAACTAAAAATCGTGGAAAACGCTTACAGGAGGGAGCACACATAAATCGTTCCTTACTAGCCTTGGGCAATTGTATTAATGCTTTATCGGGAAGAGCACGTTACGTAAATTATCGCGATTCAAAATTAACGCGACTTTTAAAGGAGGCTTTAAGCGGTAAATGCAAAACGGTAATGATTGCTCATGTGGCACCCGAAAGTAAACATCGGGATGAAACTAAAAACACCTTAGTATACGCGGACCGAGCCAATAGCATAACCACCAGGCTGCAGAATTCTGTCTATTTAGATGAAATGCAAACATTTCCAACAAAACATTATCAGCATTTGGTTTCTGAGTTAAGGGAGGAAGTGTCAAGACTGCGCAACAAAATGTTAGTAGAACGCCCACGTAGTGGATTAGTGGTGGCTGCCCAAAATAACAACGAAGAAGATGAGAAACGCAAGGCAGAACTGAGATATTTAAGAGAACAGATTGTATTGACCTTTAAACAGCAAATGAAATTGAGGCGTAAACTTTTAGAAGCCGAGAGTCATTTATTAGGTTTAGAATTGGATGCTGAACGTCAACATATGATTATATCACATTGGCAAGGACGTATGGGTAAACTTTACGATGCACCCAGCGAGGATGGTGAGTCAAATATTATAAAAGTGACAACACTTTGATATTTCTAACATAATTCATTTAAATAGATATCGAGTCAGAAGGTGCTGTAGCTTTAAAGAATGCTTGGGGTGAATTAGATGCCATTGAAAAGGAAACCAGGAAATATAAAGAAGTACGTGAACGTACCGAAGAAGAACTGGAAATGTGCCGCCAAAAAGGTGTCCAATTGGAGGATGTAAGTCCTTTTAATAGTACAGGCGGTATTTTAAAAGTTTATTATTTTTTTAAGGAATTACCAGAGCGCATCAGCAGTGATGAGGAGCGTGAACTTTTGGCTTTATTATGCCGTGTTCACGAACTGGAAGCGGATAAAGTTTCATTGCAAGCCGAACGCTTGGCTCGTCAGGCAGAACTGCGTAGAAGGGATCTTCAGTTGTTGCGCGCAGAACGTCAACGACGACTTTGTGAAGGTTTGGCTCAGGATTTATGGTCATTTTTATAGAAACGAAGTATAAGAAAATACTAAATAATTATTTATAGATATCATTAGTTCACAGAGACGCTTAATTGAAGATGGCAATGTAGAACTACCAGATGAGCTACGAGAATTATACGGTTTATATCAGCAGGAAATACATGCTGGTTGTGTTACGGCTACAGCATCGTATGAAAAAAAGTTACCGCCCATTTATACAGCTGGGTAATTGCATAATTTTCATATTATCATGATTAACATTTTTTTATAACGACATTATTTGTTAACTTCCATATAGATCAGACTCTCCTTGTTCTAGCCCGGGTTCAGATTGGTCACCAGCATCACCTTTACCACCGATTGAAGCACAAATTACCTTAACAGCTACACCGGATTATGGAAATTATCAAGAGAATCCTGATCGTCATATGGGTCCTATGGTACACTCGCGCTTACCAAAATTAACACCCACTGTTGCCTCGGGTTCATCCAATAGAATGCGCTTAACCAAACATGCATCGACTTGAAGCACATAACTGTTTTTCTAAACTACTACTTCTTGCATAAATTACACATAATATGTGAAAATTCTGACACAATACGAATATGAATAAAATTACGAACATGAAGCTTTTTTTTGCATGTTATTGGTGCTGGGGATAAACTAATATAATATGTTTAATATTATCAAGTAGCTTGCCTTAGAAGTGGGCGTCATAGGATTTCTTTAAAATTCATTCCATGTGGGTATCGAATAAAAGGTCTTTATCAGTGGAATCCAGCAAGCTGAACTTGGTTTTTATAAATCAAAGGTAGAAAAATTCAATTTGATGTGAACTCGCAGTGATATAAACTTTATTGAATTATTATTGTATTATTGTTGATGCGTTGTATTTATAATATATAAATTTTATCAACTAAAATCTTAATGAAAATAACCGTACACTTTTATACCCTTAACAAGTTTATAATATATTATAGAATGGCTTCAACAACAACACCACAACCTAAATAAACTTTTAATCAGCAGTAAAATCTTGAATGATTTTAAAATGTCCGTACGTCCATCTGAAGGCATAACTTTCGCCGTTGTTTAGTTTAAAACATTAAACTGAAATTTGATGCAGATTTTCTTAGTTCATGCAAGTAGCGGTCTAAATAAAATGAATACAATCGGTCACGCCCTTTATTAACAATAAAACTCTTATAACAGAAGAAATAACATGTGCTTTGAATTTTAAATGAATTCTATTTATGAAAGTCCTTAAGATAACGGAACAACACACACTGACACATTTTATAAAAAACTGTTGTTTTTTTTTTCTACAATATGCATTCTTTGCGGTTTTTTAAAACAAACCTCAATTGCATTACTATACCCCCCTGTTAAGATATACATACGTGTGAAGAGTATCTCAGAACATAGCCTTATTAGCTTTCTTGGCAAATGTACGCATATATTAAATAATAATAATAATAATGAAAAACAGGCAACTTACAATACAAAACTTTATGCAATAGATGACAATTCCTTATTTGCTACCATTTCAACCGAGTGTTTACAATAAATTGTATGTACCGTTGGCATCTAATTCGCCACTTCATCTGTGTTTAATATTTAACGATTTCATTAGCTATGGGATAGTTTGGTGAAGGTTTTATTTGTATGATAATATGATTATTATTATTATTATTGTTGTAACTACTTTTCTTTTTCTAAAAAAAAAAAAAAGTCAATTGGCATATAGAAAATTTAGTTCATATTTTTTATGTTGGTTACGTAAAAAAGTATTTTGAAAATTTCTCTAAAAAAAGTTGTGTTTGTGTTTTTAGTTATATTAAGCGACACTTAATAGAGTCATATCAAATGCATGTTTGTGTGTGTGTGTGTTTAATTCCTTGACAAGTTAACATATTTGATATTGCTAAATGTAGTGCGTATATGAGCGTGTTTGGTAGCTGTTCGTTTTACAATTGTTATTCAATCGTATTCATTGTATTGTAAAAAAGGCATATTTTGAATTATTAACTAGTAGATAGTAGATGTAAGGGTGTGCATTCTTTTTTGTTTTTACTTAACACTATGTACCGTATAGGTTTAGTTGGAAACGCAGGGTTCCACATAATTACCGGGAAATAAACCGGTAACACCATCCATGACACCCTCCCACCAGCCATCATCGTTCTTTTTTAATACATACAAAACAGAACTCTCTTGAAAACTCAATTCATCATCTTTATCCGCATAATAATCATAAATAGCCACAACTACGAAGCATATATTATTAATAATATTTGAAAATTTCATCATTTTATATAATTATTAATTATACCTTTTTCGATGTAGTTTTTGGGCACCCAACCGGGTAAATTTTGATCGTCTGGTACAATAGGTGCCAATTGACCCTGACCAGCAGAATTACGTGGTCGACCAAAATCGTGATGTTCCTCTTCGGGGGGTGGTGGTGGTGGCAAGGGTGGCGATTGTGAGCCAGGTCGTGTGAAATTCAAACTAAAGTGATTTCTTGGAAAATCACACAAAAATTAGGCAAAATTATTATAAAATTAATTTTTCAAATTCAAAAAATTAAAGCAAATAATGGTTAATAAGATTTTAGCAAATATGTCTACAGCAACAACAAACAATAGTTTAATTTTTATACCCACCATCAGATGTACATCTCAAAACGTTTGCAACGCCCAACCAACCACCTCATAAATATATATTTTACAACAACGTGAAATACTGAATCGATCTAACTTGTCTAAATTTAGCAAAAGTGTTGGTAGTTCTCATAGAAATTGTTCGTCTTACTAATAAAGTACAGAACACGTATGGACATTCCTCGGGAATCTTGGTGTTAGATGGTGGGTATTTAAGATTTGGCTTCAGCCAGATATAGTTTTTTTACTTTTTGAAATTATCCATTTTTTAATATTATTGAGGGGCCCCATTAACAATGTCAAAAGATATATAAGCATAACACCTAAAATCCTCTCCTTTAATTAATAACACATTCAACTACAATATAAAAATTACCTGGTGCCGTTCCTTCTTAAGTTTTAAATATAAATTGAATCAAAAAAAGTTTATAATTAACATAACATTTCGATTTGTTATACGGTAAAGCTTACCTATTAATGTTGCGCCCTAGAGTATGCATACCAATGTGACTCTGTTCGGTTAGCTCATGTTGCGACACCGTCAACGGGGAAGGAGGTGCTGAAGGTAAAAAAAAAATTAATAACATGTCAATAAAACTGTACTCAGAACCTACGAGGCATACTGTTGCGATCGTCATAAGTGGTTGGCGGCGGTGGTGGTAAAGATTGCATCATACCAGCCGATGGTAAATTGACATGAGTGGCTATTTGTTGACTGGGCGGCATAGGCAGTGCGCTATAACCAGCGGCGCGTTCATTATTATTACCAGTATTGTTATTCATATTGCCGCTAACCCCAGTAGCTGTGGTAGTTGAAGAGCTTGTGGACATACGTTTTGGGTGCCCAATTGGATAATTGGGCGCATAATGCGATGGTACCTGAGGTGGATTGACAACGGGTGGTGTTCGATATTCCCGTGAACTTTTACCCAACGTGCCCGTATTACTGATCGACTTTCCCAAGGTGCCCGTATTGCCACGTGACATTTGTGGCGGTGTTGGTGGTTTTGTTGTGGGAGGCGGTCCCACTATAGAAGATTGAGCCAAGGACTGCACCGATCCATGACTGGAGCCGCGATGTTTTTGGCGACTGCTCTGTGTCGACAAATTGGCGCCATGTCCAATATCATCGAGTACCGAATAATCGATCGGTTTGCGTACATATTTTATGGGCTTTTCAGGATTGATGGGAGCCACTATTTTAAATTGACGCGGACTTACTTTATTGGCCGTAAGTACACCAATTTCTCTAAAAAAAAAGGTGCGCCACATAATTCATGTTGTGTGTGCTTTCATAATCCTACTCACCTTCTGGCCACCTTTTCTTTGTGTATATGAACCGTTTGAGCGATGTGATTCATTTGTGATTCCATTTCACTTAGCTGTTGTGCCTGCAGCTCCAGTAATTGCATATAGCTGTACGCCAAAGTATTTATTTGATACGCTACACTGGCCAAAGATTGCGTAGTATAGTTTTTTGTTGCCTCCAGAGCGGCCTTTTTATTATCCGCCCTATAATAGGTGTCCTCACAGTAGTCAGCCACACGTTCCAAGTTGGTGTAGCTATCGCGCAAACTTTGGCGGCCATCGGGGATTTCGGTGCGTATCAATGTTGCCAATTCGTCCATAATGTTCTCGCCCATGACCATGTGTCTAAATGGGTTTATTTTAAAATTACACTAAGGCGACCTAAAATACGCACAAGCCACACACACAGTTTATAAATAACAAACACAACAAAAACTCTGCCATTGAAGATATAAATATGTAAACAAATATTGAGTGATGATACGGCGAAGTGCAAAGTGGCGCAACCGCTCAGTTCTCAGTCCCAGTTCGGTTGACGTTGAAGTTGACGTTAACGTTCAATTTTATGTCGCACCCAAAATGGAATGAACGACAAGACAACTGAACAATTGGAATTTTTTTCATTGCAATTCGCTTTCTCTGAAATCGCATATCTCTGTATTAATTTATACTTGTGACACTTGCCTTAACAATATTTTCTACTTTATTAACAAATTATTTGTCTGTTTATTAATTATTTGTGCCTTAATTTGAGGTATTCTAATTTTCTCACATTTTCAACGTAGCCACACTTGAATGACATCAACAGAACGCGAAAGATGCTTCTGTCAAACTGAACGCCTTTGAAAATAAAGCTACAGAAAATAACGACACTCCCGTTACGGTATGTGTGAATACAGCTGAGTACGCTTTTAGTGTAAATAATGCTCGTATTTTTATCGAACATTTCTACCATCGCATAAAATTAGAGAATAAAAATGCTTTATTTAAGTAAACAGACAAAATTGTTCTGCTAGAGAGAATCATATAAAATATGTTATAGAATTTTTTTAACGTGTTCTTTTTTGTAACAGTGTGTAACCATATCAGTGTAAACACGCTCTAATTGTATTTTATTTAGAATTATTTTATTAAGACAAATGGATGAATTAAAAAACCCAACTCTTTTAATATTTATTCAATTTATATACATACATACGAAAATATATCATTGCAACTTTTTTGTATTTATTAATATATACAAAAAAAAGAAAAATAAAACTCAAAGCTCTGTATGCTTAAAAATGCTTTTTTCAATTGTTTCTTGAATTTTTTCCACTTTACGTGTTTGCTTTTTGATTGTATCCTCCATATCCTCAAAGCGATTGCTTTTATCTTGATGTTTCTCATCCTGAAATAAATATTTTTCACGTAAGTACAACAGTACAACCGCTTACTGAACTTTACTCACTTTGTATTTTTCTTTTTGTAAGGCATGTTCGGCATGTAAGTGGCGTAATTTTAATAAACGAGACTCAAAATGATGCAATTCAGTTTTAATGGATGATAGCTCTGAATCGGTGAAATTATTTGCCTGAGCTATTCGCCATAAACCCTGAACTTTCGGTTCAATAAATTCTAGACTATGAGGACCGGTGGCAACCAATCGTTCTAACCGATCATAATGATCTTTAATACCACGATGTTGGTCGCGCACTTGATTTATTTGACTTTCGTATTTCTTTAAACTCATTTGTGGCGTATCGATTTCATTTTCATTGGGATTATTCGAAATTGTATTGAATATATCCAATTCATCTTCATTAATGGCGTCTATAAGATAGACAATAAAATATATCATACAATCAAAGAGATTTAGAACAAAATCATACTCTCGTGTTTGTCCGCATCCTTGGCCGAACCCAAGTTTTCTAGCAAACTATAATAGACATCGACTTTGTCTTGATGATGTTGAAATTCTTGCTTTAAAGATTCCAATTCCTCTGGAGTGAATCCAGATATCTCTGCCTTCTCCCACAAACGATTCAGTTTTTTGTCCTTGAATAAGCTTTTGTTCAAGTGTCGGTCCTCAAGATTATGGTATTTCTAAATTTACATTTATAATTAATACGAATCAAATATAATCAATATTCTCAAGAATGTACCCACCCGATAAGGTTTAACTTTTTCTCTATCTTCAGTTTCCTCAAAATGCTCCAGAATGTCATAGGTGCTCATAATGCCAATCAGTTTACGCCTTAATTCACCTTCCTTTACACCATCCTTGTCTTTGTGTTGTGAAGCTAATTGTTTCCAAACAATTTCTTCTTTGTCTTGAATTTTCAATTCCATATATAAAGATTTCAATTTCGGTTCCGTTAAACGCTACAATTAAACAGTACTGTATAATATTTTTTCCTTATTTCACAGATTGCATATTTATTACGTACATTTTGTGCTTTCGCCCATACTAAGTTCAATTTGGCAATACGAAATGGTTTTTGTAAAGTCCTAAAATTTGGATTATATGGTTCAGATACAATTTGATCAAATTTTGGTTCATTAGCTTCACGGGAATACTTTTTACTTTTTTTGTCACCACTTGCATGGGGCAATTGTAACAAAAAACTGAATAATACTAAACTTAAAAGCGCGTTCTTTTTATAAAAATTCATCATTGTATATAAACTCTTTGATTAACTACGTAAAGATAAACAAATTAATAACTTAATGATTTCACTATTGCTTAATAAACCCTTAGAGGCTGCCGTTATTTTTAGTTACATTCTATTTATATATGCATTGTAATTTACTTTATTATTTGTCCCTTCAATGACCAGGGTTTGAATGCAAAAATATATAAAAATTTAATCAGTATTGCCAAGTTTTTATTTTTGCATTTCGTATTTTGTTTCAGTCTACTGTAATCTCTGTCTGCCAGCCAAGTGAATAAAGTAGTACAACGACTGAAATAATATTACATCTCAGACATTATTTAATACAATCGAAATCACTAACATTGTCTCCAATACATCTTTCAGCCGGCTTCATATTCTTATTTGTTTGTGCAATTTTATATATAATTTAAAGTGATTTTGTGTTATTTAAAAGCGACATTTTTGTATATAATTACACAAAATTGATCAATCAGTGCTAAGTCACAGTGTTAATATAAATAATTTAAACATGGCTACATTACCGCCTCGAAAAAATCCTACACCAACTCGCATTTCCAAACAGCATTTAACTCCGCTGCAAACTTTACTACAAATGGGCTTCCAAAAGCACAGAGCGTAAGTTCTTTTTCAAAAACAAACAATTTAATTTATATTTATAAAACTATTTTTAAGTTGAATGTGATAGAACACATATAATAAAATGTAGAAACTGCTGTCTGCAAATTATTGATTTTTACTTCACAATTCACTTTATGTTTATGCTGGCATTCAAAGTAAAGTAATACCACACACACGCACACGCAAACACCATTGGCGGATATAAGGATTTCAAAAAGACAATTTCCCTCAAGTTCTTAATAAAAACTTAAAATTCATATTTAAAATTATTACCTGAATTGATTTAATTATGAAGAAGTATGAAATTCAATTTGTATATCAATTATACTAAAAGTTTGTGTTTATTTTTATATTATATACAGAGAGAAAGCTTTAGCATCTACAGGAAATCGTGGTGTACAAATAGCTTCTGATTGGTTGTTGGCTCATGTAAATGATGCTACACTGGATGAATGTATTCCACGTGAATACATATTATATGCTTGTCCAACAGGACCGTTTTTACAACAACTGGAAGAGTTTTGGACAAAATCACGTATAATGTGCGGTTGGAATGGTGCTCACAACTACGTGCCACATATCACTTTAGTATCATTTTTTAAGGTAAATATATTGCATTCTCACTGCTTTAAGATTATAAAATTATAAAACATTTATTTTTAGGCTCCGGACGAGTGTTCTTTACAATTATCGAAAGCACTTAAACAAGTGGTTGATATGACGGGTGCCTTATTAGATCGTCCCATGAAATTAGAATTGTATGTTAGCCAGAATTTTATGGGCTTTTTTGTGGCTGAAGATGATGCCAATTATTTGAAGCGTTTGGCTCTGCAGTACGTAAAGGAAGTATCCAATTCAAGTATGTGTTTGTTTGTACCTAATTGAGTCAAAGTAATGTATGTGGAAATGTAACAATGGTTGCGCCTGTTTTTTTTTTTTTTTTTTCTTTAATTGGTCTTTTTCGTTTTTTCTTCTTTCTTTTTGCTCCTTTTCTAAAAATCCATTTTTGCTTGCCTATTATGGGTTGCTACAAATAATTTCTCATTTTTATATATACATGATTATTAACAGTTATTAGCGACACTTATGAACAGCTAGACGCCATAGTCGCGTGCTTTCCTTGGTGTGGTGCTGTCTCGTCCGGTAATCGCTGCATACCGCGTAGCAGTCGCTGTAAGCTAATTCTAATATTCTGATACATTTTATTCGTTTTGGTAGATTATACTTCATAATGCATGTTGCATGAAAAGCTGTTTAATAACAGTTTCTGTTGCTTTTCCATTCTCGCTTTCGGCTTGAATATAGGCAATGCACGCTTGGAAGTGGATTTCTGCTTTATTCGCAGTCGTGAGTTGATATGATATTTTTATGCGTTAGCTTATGTAGTTTAATTTAATTATAAATATGAACTAACTGCCATCGATTTTTACTATTCGCATAAAGTTTACTGTGTAAGAATGTATTTATATAAAATTTGTCACGGTGTATGTAGTTGAAAATTTATGGATGTCCTTGACATTGTACATCTATGTATGTAAATGGTGGGTATGCATGTATTTAGCTGACTAACGGCATAATAATGTTCGTTAAAAACAACTCTGAGATAATTCCTACATTGTAAAAAAATGTGCTCTATTTTTGTTCTCTCTTCCCATTTTTATTTGACTTGTACTACGGTAAACTGCTACGTCAAATTCAATTTAAATACATTAAAAATCAAAAACCAAAAATAAGCAATTTCATTGGAGCCACACGTAAAGTCTTTGCATTTGACCCTAGCGTATCAATTTCCGCAGACTCAATTCAATGCACTGAAAACGTTGGTGGAATCATTAGATGTGTCTTGTGCCTCCAATTGGGAGCTGCGTTTATATTCACGTGATCCCAGATTGGCAACCAAACAAGTACATATATTTTTGTAATTTAATTAACCAAAAAAAAAAAAAAAAAAAAATAATTATGACAAAAAAAAGAAAAAAAAATTATGACAAAAAAGAAAAAAAATCAAATATTTTGTCATTTCAAGTATACATAATTTTTCTCGCATTAACTTTAAGGTGCACAAGGTCGTTTATCCACATAGCCCCCACGAAATCGATGAACTTGAATTGCGTATCGGTGATTACATATATTTGAATAGTGACGCTGTTGAAAATTCCTCGGATGGTTGGGCTGAGGGTATATCTTGGTTAACGGGTAGTCAAGGTCATTTGCCAGTTAATTACACCGACCGCACCGCCGAGTCGGATGCCTGGACTTTGCACCGTGTAGTGCAACTATCAAAATCAATAACACCATCACTCTCTTCCGGCGAGGAAGTCGATATTGTAGACGGACGCAGTATTTCAACAGAAGCCGAAGATCAGCGACAACGCGATTTAACACACGGTAAGCATGCGTCTCCATTGTAAAAATTCTCTATTTTTGGAAAATATATCATTTTTCGTAGTGGTGTTAAATACCGATCTTATTGAGGCATCCTCGTTCAATGAGGAATCGGAACAAAGTGTTGAAAAGTATTTGCGTAAAACGCTTAAACCTTGTCTAGATTTACCCTCAATTAAACCGCCTAAACAAACGACCTCTGCTAATTTACAGCCCCAAGCAACCCCCTTAATCCAAATAACTCCGAATAGCATGTCGACTCCAAATGCTGGCGACATTGCCAAAGTAATGGCGGCTGCAAGTCGACCTGAAGAAGCATTAAGTCAGCACTCGGATAAGAATTCCATTTCAACATATACAAGAAATCGTCGCGTTTATATAATGCGTCACGGGGAACGTGTCGATTTCACTTTCGGCACTTGGATTCCGTACTGCTACGATGAGTTTAACAATTACATGCGTAAAGATTTAAATATGCCCAAAACATTGCCAAAACGGTAACTCTTCTTATTAGGAAAGTGTTCCAAGTTCACTAATTCAAAAATATTAAAATCTGAAAATGTAAGAAGAAGCATAATATGTTTTTGAAGTTGAACTTGGACCTTTTTCAAATCAATCCATACGTTTAGCGTATAGATTAATAAAAATAATTAATTGTGTTAGACAAAATTCTCCAGAGGGTTGGCAAAATGATTCTCCTTTGACAAATGTTGGCTTATATCAAGCGCGCTTAATAGGCGATGCCCTAATTGATGCTCAAGTACAAATTGATCATGTGTACTGTTCACCAGCTTATCGTTGCATTCAAACATGCACTAGTGCGTTGGAAGGTATGGTGTGATTAAAGTAGATTCAAAGTCAAGTCAAGGGCTTTCTTTTCTTCTACTTTAGGTCTTAAACTGAGTGGCAAATTGAAAATCAAACTGGAACCTGGCTTATTTGAGTGGATGGCCTGGTATCCAGATGGGGTACCCGATTGGCTAAGTAACGAAGAATTGACTGAAGCTCATTTTAATATCGATTACGATTATGAGCCTTTTGTAACTGTCAACAACTTAAATGAATCTGTCAAAGAGTCTACGGAAGAGTTTTATACGCGCAATTATGACGTTCTAAAAAGAATCATTGGCAGTACTGGTACGTAATGAGTTTGTGACATTTTTGAAAGTCATTTAAATGATGAACATTTATTGCATAGCTGGCAATGTTTTTGTGGTAGCCCATGCTACTACTCTGGATACTTGTACACGCCAACTGATAGGTGAGGCACCACGTAACACCAACGAGTTACGTCAAGTCATTCATAAAATACCGTACTGCAGTTTGGCCAATGTTGAGGAAATCGATGGCCAATGGAAATTAGTGGAATCCGAATGTTTACCAATAACACATTCTAAAAATCCACGCTTTGAATGGAATGCTTTAACAGCCACATAGTGCAAGTGTTTCGAAGATTTTTTAATAAATTTACCCTGTTAGACTAGTACAGCTGTAGTATCAAATATCGTAGGTTTAGTATTAATTAATTAATCTTGTGTGCTCAAAATAGACACACACACATATATTTACTGCATACACAAGCCTGCTTAATATTTATAAATAGATTCATTTTGAACAATTAGCCACTCACACTATTACGGTGTGGTCGTGATTGATTGGAAACGGTCTTATTAAAGAATAACTGTCACTTACATATTAATACATACATATTCTTTATTAGTTGTATTACCTTTGCTAAATATTTTCAATTTAGTTGCAATTTTATGCATTGTCTTCCTTAAACATTAATTTTGTTGTCTTTTACATTTTATGTTCTACATATGTATGGTTATATGTATACAAAATTTTTTATAAATAAATATTATCGGATGAAAAGCCGAAACATATGCGTTTTGTTTCTTTTTTATGCAAGAAAGTAACGAAAAATAAATGAAAATGTTGGGTACGTTTGGTATGGGTATCAAATAAAAGGGTTTGATGAGGAGAATCTATTATTCTATTCAAAACGGCGCATTATTATTTTCATTCAAAGCTCCTCCTCGACATGGGTATCATCGAATCATCTTGATATGGGTATCAAATAAAAGGGCTACAGCAAAATAGTGCCATAAGCTAGCTCTTTATACCCTGCACCACCTTCTGGAAAATGGTATATTAAGTTTGTGCCAATGTTTGTAACTCCTAAACGGCAAATGCACTTTCAATTCTACCGATCGATTCAGAATCAAAATCTGAATCGATTTAACCATGTCCGCTTGTCCATCTAAATTTGTGCGCAAGCTGCAGGTCACATTTTTAAAGATATTTTGATGGTTGAATTTGGTACAAGGATATGTATTGGCCCAAAAAAAAAACCCTTTTGAAAATGTATAGTATTGGACCATTTTTAGAACCCATCCCCATATAAAAAAAAATTTTTTTTTTTATTTCAAAAATAAAAATTCTGACATATGTATCATTTTGAAATTTTTGGGATATACAAGTAGGTAGAGAAAAAATTTTTTTTTCATTTTTCAAAGAAAAAAAATTTAATTGAATAATACATCAAGTGGTGTAGGGTACTTGATCGGGCTTGACCGACTATAATATTTTCACTTGTTTACATTTATTTATATATTTAAAAGAAGACAATTTTTAAACAAAAATAATTCTAATAAGCTATAATACAGGTGATATTATTAAATACTTACCAAAGTCTTGTGTCATAGAGAAATGTAAGAATATTTCCCCTGCTTTTCTATAATAATAGAACACGTGCTTTAGTTGTTTTTTTTTTTATTTTTAATTTATTTGTTATTTTTTTTTTTTTTTATTTAATCTTAAATTTGTTCTGTTTGTTTTATCCGGTAATTGTTTATGTTTATCCATACAGTATATCTTTGATTATATGTGTGTCTGTGTGTGTATGTGTGTATTTCTTAATTAATACATTTTCTTTTTCCTTTTTTCCTTACTTTATATCTACTGTTTCCACTTAGTTAATTTTTTTTTATACTAAAAGTTAGTTAGATGATCTTTGTAAGGGTGTGACTGTGTGTGAAATAATTTAAAATGTTAATAACGGAAGAAATCTAAAACAATGAAAATGAACTCTTTAATATGGAGCTAATACTCTATATGAAGGGGGAGAGAAGGGTTAAGAATTTTTTTTATATTTTTATTAATTGTGTGAGCAACATATGTAATTATGTATGGGTATTAATGTGAGCGTTTTTAATTTTTTTTTCATCCTAATTTCATTAGATTGAGAATCTTTTGCTATTTTTCAGGGTGTGTGTGCGTGTGTGAATAATTTTTTTTTTCAAATCGTTATGTTTTATTTTTCATTTTAATAATAATTTTTTCTATTTTAATTTGCTATTAATTTTGATGCATGTTGTTGTTGTTGTTGTTGTTACTATATTTATTTCTTCCTCTTCTTCTTTTCTATTTTGACTTGTTTGTTTGTCTATTTATTTTAAATGTTTTTTGTTTTTTATTATTATTTTTGTGTTGTATATGTTGTTGTTATCATTTTGTGGATGTTTAGCTAGAGATAAGTAGACCTTGTTGTTTTTATTGTTGTTGGTTTTTTCATGTTTTGCTTTATAATAATACAAGTATGTATAATAGGTTTTAGTTGTTGTATTATTATTAAATATTTTTATTCATTTTTTATTCTACAAGAATTTATTAATTACTGTTATTATTATTATTTATATTTTTTTTTTTTTTTACAAAAATATGACATTTAAACAAAAAGGCATTTTATTACTGTTTAGATATTTTATGTAGAACTATAAATGGTGTGTATTTTTCTAATAAAAAAAAAAAACCATGAGCGTGCCTTTATTAAAATCTCACCCCAAAGCATGTTCAATTGAAAAGTTTAAAGAGAAAACTTATCATGCTAGGATTTTTCTTTTCTTTTTTGTGATACTTAATTAAGTGCTAATTACAATAATACTTTAATAATTGTATGTGCATATTTTATAGGAATGTGTGCTTACGTTAACAACTCTTGAAGTGAACACACTTATTGGGTAGTAAGTAAAGTGATCACACCCTTGGGCTTCTCTTAATATTAGCAGATGTCACCATTAAAGTTCTACACTGAGCCCCTTTATCTGCACAACAGCAAAAGAATGACTTTTTTAAGTGAAGTGTGAAATAATAAAAAAAAAAAAAACAAAATATGATAAATTACTATTTTGCACACAAAAGTTAAAAGAGAGAAAAGACAGCACTTCAAACATAAAACATGTCAGTCGGTCCTTTCTTCCCTATGCAAGCATTAACTTAAAGATATAAATAAAAGACATTTTACATATACATATAATACATAGTTTGTGTAAAATATGTAACTACAATGAATTCTAATTGTACAATATATACAAACGCATGTCGTTAATGTATTTAAAAAATCATGCTTGAGGAGTTTTTAAGCGTTTTTTTTTTCAAGTTTCTTTCCAGTACTTTTTTAGACCGTTTTGATTAAATAGTCAAGTATTTTCTCCGATTGTATCAATGTATGCTGACTGAATTGAAAATTGTTAACCTCTTGCACAACATCAAATGATTTGGTCATCGATCAAAATTTATAAATAAAGTTTAGATTGAGTTAACAATTTTCACTTCATTCATTGCATTTTTCTTTGATTCATATTTAGCCGATATTCATAAATGAAATTCTCAAAGATCTGTTTCGAATTATTTGATTCTCTTAGTTTCTTAAGTTCAAGTTTTTGGAGTTTTTTTCTGTCTCTTTGGCGGTTTCATTTATATATTTATGTGAAATTAAGGTACTTTAGTAATCATTTTCCTCTTTTTTATCTATATTATATGTTTTAGTCATATTTCCAGGTTACCATTTTTCTTTAAATGCTTTACAATAATTTTACTAGTATTTGTGTTCAAATGTATTGTGTTTGAAAATTAAAGAAAGTAAGACAAGGAAAAATGTTATATTCGGCTGAGGCCAAATCGTGAATATCCACCATCTCCACGCCACAGTTTTCTAATGGGTATACATTTCAATGCATTTTCAATCTTTACAAATAATTCGGAAGAAATTCTCTTTTTTTGTACTGTGGGCTTTACCGATTTTACCCAATTTCAAGAGAGCTCACAAGGACAGACGCCTAGACGGACTTTGTTAAATCGACTTGGAATTCAATGTTGATTCAAAATATATATATACCTTGTAGAGTCTCCAAGGCCTCGTTCTAGGTATTGCAAATATTTTGACAAACACTTCTGTGATGGTGGGTATAAAAAAGTGAAAATATTAAAGTCGATTAGGGCCGATCAAACAGTTCCACAATTTACACATAGAATTTGTTTAATTGTATCAATCAACGTGAATGTGAGGGAGGTTCTAAAAATGGTCCACTTGCTTTTAAATTTGAAACAGTCTATTATTACATCTAGCATCACTTGTGTTAGAAACAGAATGATTTTTTAAATCAAAGATGAGTTCAAAGTATGTTTTGAGATATTTTAATAACTAAAGACCATTTCCGTTAAAAATGAACCGAACAAGGTTATTTCGAGGCATGTTCTCCAAAGAAAAATTTATTATTTTTAATAAATCTTTAAGTTATTTAGCATAATATTTATGTAAACTTTAAAGCCTCTTTCTAAAATTTACCAAAAAATCATAAGTCTACATATTTTGTAATTTCCATTGAACCATCCCATCTACAATGGCTAGGTCATATCGGGAGCCTAGATAAAAATGCTCTAGCGTTTGAAAGTAAACTGGAAGAACGTCTTGCGAGGAGAAAAACGAAACTTCGGTGGTGAGATCAAGAGTTTGATGCTTATTGACACCTAGTCAGGAAGTGGTATAGCTTACGTTTAGTGAAATAGAAACTGACTGATGTGGAGCTGGCACAACAAACTCAATCCAGCGGTCCAGCGGTCCATCGCAGATCTGACACATTGACCTTGACCGACCATAACATTTTCACTAAATTGTTTAACAGCAACATCAGTATTTCTGTATAATTGAGTTTAAAATTGAACAAAAAAAAAAACTTTTATTTAATTTCATATAAGATGTAAAAAAAAATTTATTAAACGCACAATTAAAGAAAAACATTTTCAAACCTTTGTAGTGGAGGATGTATCTTGCAATTCCTTTTTGTTTTAATTTATTACTAATGAATAATAACAATTTGTTTTAAGGAGTCATTTGAATTTAACGTACTTGTATAATACAGTGAGTGAGTGAGTTAATTATTATACAAAATTTACACTTTTGTTTACATTTACAGAGAATATTAAATAATATATATTGAAATAATAATTGAAAGTTTTAAAAGGTATGATGAGAAGCACGTTAAATCAAACGCTCACTGTACCATATTCAGAAATCGGTATTGTTGGGAGAATTTTCACTTTCATTATCAGCCTCAGTTGTGGTAGATGGCGGTAAAGTCAGGGCCAATTGCGTACCGGCGGTACCGGCTATAACCATTAATGGTTCTGTGTTGCGACGCTTCATTTTACTTTTACTCTTCTTAAGCATGGTGGCCTATGTTTTGTGACGCAATGGTGTTGTATTTTTAAAATTTTTTTATTTATATTAATTATTAATTGTTAATTAATCATTCCAAGCCGGTGTAATTACAATTGTTTTTCATTTACAATAATTTGTTTAGTTTCATAAAATATGTTTTGTTGGGTTTCAATGTTGTTTAATATTGTATTGGAGCGGTTGGTTCAATTGAATTAAGAATTTAATTGCAGTGTATTGTAGTTTAAAGCCAGTAGTTGTTGTTTTTTGTGCGGATTATTTATTTATTTGCAAGTTTCAAAACACAAAGAGAAAAATAAAACGTTATTATTGGTTTGATAATGATTCATAATCTGTTTTTATTCAATCTTAAAAATGTTTAACTGTTTGTACATTTAGAATATATTATAATAAATAAAACGGAAAAACAATTTATTGCAAATTAGAAAATAAATTTTAAAAAATAATAAATTTAAAAATAAATATAATTTTTATATAACTGGAAATAATAAAAAGATTTAAGAGGAGAGCAAAACTTTATATAAATATTTTTTGAAATGCTTTTTTCTAAACTCAACATATTTGAACACTAGCATGTCAGTCGCAGTTTTGCTCGCGAAATATCATTTCATTTAAATTTACATTCGAAATTTACAATAACTTACGTACACGACATCTACTATTTGGTCTGTAATGCTAGTTTTTGGGCTTCGTTGTAATGTAATGTTTTTTTGAAATTTCGATATATTTCAAAGAAGACTTTCTCCGATTTTAGTGGGTTTTACAGGAACTTACTTACTCCGCCTCTGTGCAGCTTTTTGTATTTTCTAAAAGGCAATTCAATTCTATCCATTGATCTCTTGAAAAATCTTGGCTGTGCCAAAGTTCAACCGGATCAGATCATTTTTAAAATCTCTTTCTATATAACAATACTTAAAGAAGTGTTATTATATGACCATGCCTCATGTTTACGAAGACAACTAAACTATTTATAGTATAAATTGTGAAACTAAGTGACTTTCTACAACATTTGTACTTGTTTTATGTATCATGAAAGGACTAGAGGATTGGAATGTTATAAGTCAAATTGCAAAATTCTAATTTCAATATAACGCGAATTAAAAGACAGCGGATTATCTATTTCTTCTCACCAATTTTGTCCTTTACAATGAGACTTTTATACAGGGGAGTTCATAAGATGGGGAACTCTTTGATATAGGTATCAATTGATAGGAATATCTAATTAATGGTCTATGCCGACTTTGCTATTATGAATTTTATAAAAATTCAATGCTTGTAATGGCTGGTTCATGTGGGTCACATGGGTCGCGCAGGACGGAGACGGAATTTTCAATGCAGAGACCAAATGTTTAACATCTTGTGAATACTTAATGTATATAACTGAAGAGGACACGTGGAAGATATAAACACGTTGCAGGAGACCAAACACCTAAATGGATTATAATCGAAAAGGATGATGTTGGAAACAAGGGCCTGACGGTCAGACAGCTATAAGCTTTGATTTTCATCATTCTAAATATAAAAGTGGCACTGATTTAAACTTTTTTGACATGAGTAACAAATATGATGGTTCGACCAGTAGAATGCGATAGAAACATAACTAGAAATAAAAGTTTATTTGAACCAATTTTTTTTTGTCAATTTGTTCTTACTTCTCGAAAAATTTAACAAATTGAATCATTTCTATTGCAAACGATTACTGTAGGGAGGAGAAAAGGGTATAAAGCGGATATATAAAAATTAATCATAATTATAACAAAATTTATTGAAATCAAATTTAAATCTTAAAGTAAAAAAAAATTTGAATATTTTTACTATTCTTAAAATAAACATAAAAATATATAAATAAATTTAATGCATGCTTGATTGTACTAACATATTATGCGATGAAGGATTGAGCATGTGTAGCGTAATGTTTTTGCTGTCAAGTGTTCTTAAAATTTTAAATTAACAACAAATTCACTTAACTTAAGTCTAAAATAGATATAAACACGAGTTGGTGATGTTTGCTTTTGGTCCAAAAAAAGTTGCTGTTTACCAAATTCTTATAACATTATAGTAGGGCTATGTGATGTCTAAATTACTTATAAAAACAATAAATGAAAATGTCTCAGCATTCATGACCACGCAGAATTTGTAACAAAATCAATTTCGTTTGTAAAGTGTATTGTGGTAGTGTCACACATAGTGTTGTTGTTCTTGTTGCTGTTGTTGTTTAAGCTTTTTTTTACATAAAACATGAAAAGAAAATATTGGAACCAGACAGACATGATCTCTATGTGTTTGCAGTCATAACCTCCTTATCACGTTCACTAGTATCCGTTTGTCCAGTTGTTGGTGTGCTCGGGGCTTGTAATATTGTTGAAGACGAACTGGTGGTGGTTGTAATTGTGGTGATGGCGGCTGCAATTGTAGTATATGTAGTTGTTACAATACTCATAGCCAGAGTCGGCATTATATGGGGTTCGGTTAAACGTCTTTTACTTTTCATTTTCTTGAGCATTGTGGCCTGCATTTAATAACACAAGCAGTGAAATCTTATCATCATCAACATATCTGTTTTTTTTTTTGTTTTTATTATATAACCTACACCACTTGTGAGGAAACGCGAGGAAGGGGGAAGGAGTATTTATATGTTCAAGGTATAGGTAGAAAGTAGGATTTGAGATAATTCCTTTTTGATCATTTTTTTCGAATTCTTCCCATTTAACGTTCTATTTAGAAGAAAGTCTTTATTGAATGAAAATTCCAAGTTCTTCATATTTTCTAAACCCACCAATAGGACACAATAGATGTATCTGTAACAAACGTTTGAATCGTTCAAAAGGAGGCGACCCCACGAAGTATATATTTCGACACAGCTTTGAATACTGAGCCAGTAGTTCTCTAAACTGATTAGGAGTTTTTCTACCCAGGTTTGCATTGAAATTATGAAAAATCGGTCAAGCGACACGCCCACATACAACAAAAACCGAAAAAGGAGCGGTGCGGTGGTGAACCAATCTTGCTCAGTTTATGTAGGAACTTGCTTGAAGAAATTTCTGCTGTCTATTGATACGTAAAGAGTGATTCATTATGAGGTTTAATTTTCAATAGGCTTTTTTTACAGATCACGCGTGACTTCTGGCAAACTGTAATGTAATTTTTATTCAGTATTGTTTGACAAATCATAAACGAATTTGTAAGCGAAATAAACATTAAGTGGTGTAGAGTATTACATTGTCGAAGTTGAACGACTTTAATAATTTTAAACGCTCCTGCCTTAAATAATAATTTATTATATTCTCCACATAATATAAGGACGGTATACTAAATTTGCTATTTGCAGAGACCTTACAAAGTATATATATTTTTGATGAGTAGGAAAATCTAGAAATGTCCCTCCGTATGTCCGTCTGCTGTTGCAATTGGTTGTTACGCTCGTTAATTTTGAGATAATAAGCTAAAATTGTGTACACACTAGTTTCTAGTTTCCGTATGCAGATCGCTATTGAAAATGGGTAAAATCAACCTAGGGCCACACCTACATTCGAGAAAAATATATTTATCTGTCACAAAAATTGAGATTTGAAGTTGAAATTTGGTATGTTTATTAATAACTATCCCATCCGAATGTGAAGAATATTAAAGATTCGGCCTAAGCCAAATTTACTTTTTTACTTATTTTACAGTTTAAAAAGATTATAAATTGAATGTTTTTTTTTTAAATTATTCAATATGTTGCGAATACACAATTTGCTAACTTACTAAATGGGCTGTTAATCGTAACATAACGAACACATATATTTACAATAGAAACATTATAATAACATTTTAATTAATCATTCATTGTGTTTCAGTGTTTGCGACTATTTTCTTATTTACGCTGTTATTTTTATGATTTCTGGTGAATTTCGAATATTTCCGTTTATTCGATTTTACTGAAAATTCACAGTACTGTGGCCGCTCCGACATATTAATTTTTTTATAATATGAAAGAAAGAATAGAATGAGTGAAATGCAACAATATCGTTCTCATTACTAAATGAACCGATTACAAATTTCTTGACAATCTATTTTATGTGGGTTTGAGGAGTCGTATTCAAAGCTAATTATTCTGAATTGAATATGGCGAGCGTTACAAAATGGCGGATTGCCATGTACCAAATTTCAACTTCATGGCTCAATTCTAGTATCATATGAAATCAATTTTGTCGAATTTTCAGCTTAATTTTTCAAAATTTATACCCTGAGGGTGCCAACAATAGAGAGACACACGGACATACATATTAAGATCGATTTTTAATGCTGATACTTTGTAAGATCTCTGACATCGCTTTCTAGTTCTTGCAAATGGAATGTTGGCAATCTAAGTACACCTCCCCCCCATCTTATGTGGAGTGTATAAAAATGAAAATTACAACGAATTTTGGGTGCTGTTAATAATGAGAACAATGCGAGTTAAATACCTCAAAAGTAAACTATTTGTGCGGATTATAAACACAATAATAAATAAATTAATTAATTAATTAATTAAATAACCAAAAAAGAAAAAAACGAATTAAACAATTAAAACCACAAACAAGGCATAAGGCACAGACCCATGCAGTTGCTATAAAGAAAACTTGGTTTGATTCATTCCCAAATCACTGACCTTGAGAGCGGATTTTAGTACAACTACATCACCAGGACTTTGCACCCAGGGTTCACCATCCACCTGTACTGGCATATCCGAAAATAAATGAATTTTTATATGACCTCCCTAAGTAACGCAAAGACACAGACAGAGAGAGAATAAAATTTACAATTTTTAAAATGAATGATGCTACTTACTTGAGCAATACGTGTGGCTGTTCGTATACCTGACTGAATTTGTCCTAAATGAACCACGCCCGAAACACCGACAATTTCTAAAACACCGTCATAATGATTCGGGGTACTAAAATTGTCATCTTTATCGGGACCCCAAGGGTTGGCGCCACTGCCCCAGCTGCAATGTTATCATGGAATGCAACAACAATACAACAACAAATGGTGACAAATGCTTTTCATCACCAACCTTAAAATGTTTAGTATAATTATCCCCTCAACAGGTGGCAGTTCAACAACTTTACCATCAACTTCTAAACGCAACTCTTTGTGCAGCTCCTTAACTGTTTTTCTACCCACAATTTTTCTTAGACCCATCTTCACATAGTAGCCCTTGTTGTGCAATCGCGAATTAAACTTATTCGGATTTTCTTCCCGAGCATTATGAAAGTCTAAACACAAATCTGCATCCACACCAATACCAAAGTAATTGTTCATTACAAAGATCTGCGAGTTATCCTCGTTTTGAGCGCCACCGCCTGAAACACAAATCAATCAATGATATAGAAAATAAGAACCGATTAATATGCATTGGAAAGTAAACTTGTAAAGTGTGCAAGAAAACACATACATACACATCATACATATGTACAAACAAATATTTTAATAATAATTATAATAATAATAAAGACTAGTGTAGTAAACGATTAAGAGTTGTGTAGAGGGGTGTAGCGCACCCTTGCATCACTGTATCCTTATCATCAGGACATCTCCTTACATTTGGGCAGATAAATAAAAATTAGAGTTCGTGAAGGAGCAGACAAGCCATTGTAATCCTTACATACCTATGTGTGCAGTAGATCTTTTAGAAGTGGGACGCGCACCTACCCAATTGAGCATGGTGTTCATATATAATAGAGAAGTAGAGCATGCATATGTGAATATGTACACTGTAGCATTTTCAATATTTTGATTTATCCAGGCCACGGTGGGGGGAGGGGGGTTGGAGTGTGTACATTCACTTTAATAACATTTTCTAAAAACTTTTTCACAAAGTGCCAAAGTAATATGTGGTAGTAGTATGTAGAGTAGTAGCAAGCGTTGGAGGGGGACATAAACACACACATTTATTTATAAAAATTTCACAATTCTTGGAATTATTTCGATTTCATAACAATCACACATAGAAGGTGAAGGAGGAATCAATATCAATACAAATCATATCTGGTAGGTTTTGAAGTTTTGAGGATTTCAAAAGACCTGATATGTCGCTCGTGGTAATGGCCGGTATTTGATGATGATGTTGGTTTGTTTGTTGCGATAGATGTGCTTTGTGAGCCTTCTTCTTCTTACCGGTAGTATTTGAAGGAGGTTTTATAGCCGGTTCTTCTGGCCTCTCTTCCGGATGAAAAACAACCGTCCAACGATCCAGCCGAATCTCTTCGGCATCAATGACATCGCGTAATAAATTTAAGGGATCCTCACCGCCTGTATAACCAGAACCCCAACAAAGCACACGCGCCAAATCATTGCCTGTTGAAAAAAGATTAAAATATTATTTTCGATTTAGAAATTATTTTTGAATAGAATAGATTACAAAAATTGGGACAAATTAGATGGTGTAGATTACCCACCTGTACCCAAGGGAACTATAGCACAAGGTGGACTAGAGCATTCGGAATCCTGTCCCACATTATCCAGACATTGTAATACCCAACCAATGGTACCATCACCACCACACACTAATATTTTATAGTTGGCGATTTGCCGGAATACATACAAACTAAATGGTCACACTTGATTATTATATTGTTATGGAATTATTTTTTACTATATTTACCCAGGCAATGGCCCGCCATTGTCCAAATCAAACACTTGAAATGGATTTAGTAATTTTCGAAAACTCGATATTAATTCTAAGCCTTGACAACCGCCTGATTTAACATTGACAAACACTAATAAAGGTCTTACATCTGATGGTACCATACTCGGCTCTATATTAGGCAACAAGAGCACTAACAACTTTTTATCCTCAATTATAGTTTCGCGTAAATTGTAGAAGGCCCGCACCTGTCACAACATATACAGAAAGGTTCATTAATATTAATGATTAGCTAAGCGGGTGAGTAAATCGGATTTACCGCTTTTTGTGCATCCTCAAAAGTCAAAACCACCGAGCCGTACTCGTAATAGATGGGACCAATACTAGTGAATTTATTCTCATCGGTTACGTAACGATTCAGAATTTGCTCATAATTGCGCTGCGAAAGGCCCGGTGGTAGATTACCGACGAATAGAGCAATATTAGGACCATGCGGATCTTGTTTGTGTTGCATGTAGAAACGCATCAATTCCATTTGACGTATTGAATCCTTACCCAACTGTTTGGTAATTTCCCAGGGACGTTCGTTACGTGAAAGTATACGTTCGGTAACGCCACGATCTAACAACACCTCAGAGCATCTTAAATGCAGTACATTATATAATAGAAATGATAATAGAAATAATTTGCGCGGAACATTCTTCATTCTCTTACCTATAATCTTCAATATGATCATCTTGAAGGCCAAATTTATTCAAAGCATCGCGTATCAAATCCATAATGAGGGTAGTGTTATCTACGGGCACATTGACATATGGGTCTTCAAGAGAACATTGCAATTTGCCAGGGTAGACGCGCACGTGGCCCATGTCTCTGTCATGAAATCTAAGATATATCGCTGGTCTTCTGCCCTCTAAATGTATTAGAGCTTGTACAGGATTTGGATCCTGTAAAGGTGCATCTTCCGAACCAACCGGTGCGTATAAGTCCGTTAAGTAAAATGCCTAAAATTATGTAACTTATATAGCTTCCATATCATTCGTTATAACTTTCTCAAAAACCTACACTGGGGTCTCGCGTTATGTGAAATGCTCTTAGTGCTGTTGTTAATAATTGCTCCAATGTGTAAGTTCGTGGCACGATAATGACACGGTACAGCTGACGTCGAAATGAACTATTGCCATCAAATACTTTTATGGCCTCTACCAAAAGTAAAAATATATAAAGTTTATAAAAAATTGTTTATTTAAAATGAGTAATAATAGTAGTCGTACCTATATCTTTTTCCTCTCGTTCTTTTTCTTTTTTCTCCTTGTCTTTTTCCGATTTATCCGATTTATGAGCACCACTTGATGATTCGGGCCGATAAGGCGAAGATGAGCCAACACTACTGCTCCCAACGGCAGCTACCATTGTTTCTCCCTTACCGATTGATAATTCATCCTCTTTTACTCGTGGCGTATCACCGCTACTAAACTCTTCGGATATACTTCGTGCTATTTCGTCCGCAATGGGAGGGTGAAACAAAGATTAAAAAGCGGAATTCAAATTTATGCATTACTTTATAGATTTGAGTTTAATATATTTTTAACTACATAATTCAAAAATCAATCAAAGGCAACAAAGCTCATTCACCTAGAACTTTCTTCTATACTGGTTTATAGAATTTATAAGAAATATATAAAAGAGTCATGAGTCACTTTAACTTGTTTTACTGGCTTTTGAAAGTCGAGTATAGAAAAACTTTATCTGATCTTGCTGAAAAATCGCTTCAGATTCTTTAATCTTTACAATATATTTAATACTCAATTTAAAGGCTAAATCCAATATGGTAACCCCAGTAAAATGATATCAAACGAAAAGGTCTGTCAATTAAAATGAGCTAAAATGTGTGGTCGATATCCTACAAAATTTCATGCATATTTCTTTCGAAAATCTCGTCTCTATCGATTACTAATAATAGTCCATGCACATGTAAAAAATCATATTTCATGCTTTTCAGTTTGAAGTTAGTATGCAGCTGAACGTAGCAATGTGGACCACAAATAAAATCGATCGTATGCAAAAAAAAAAACATTTATATATCTTTCCCACTGCCTCTTCCTCGGTTAAAGAAATATATTGCAGCTAAATGAATGGTTAAATGTTTGTTGATAATGGAATGTTTCATGTAACGATCAAAAAATGGGGATTTGGTTTAATAAATAAAGAAAACGAACTTCAAAATTATTAGAAATGAAAACATATATGGAAAATGAAATTAAACGAAATCACCTCTGCGTCTATGATAGCGTGTTTTCCGCAAACCTACAGACAAGCGGCGCATTTTATTTAGAAGCCGATTAAATAAGTCTTCATTTTCGCTTGAACGACAGCGAGTGCTATCCTTGTCACTAGCATCACCACTTATACCATCGCTATAATCTGGCCTTAAACTAAGACATTGCGTGTCCATATTACTGCTGGGACTATCATTCTCATCATTTAATGCTTCAATATTCGTAGGCCTTTTTGGGGGTCTTATATAAGTCAATATATCATAATTATCATCGTATGATTGATAAATGCCATCCTCATCTTGGATAGTAATTACTACATTTGGCAGCATTATAGTCAAAGGACTTTCATTTTGAACATTCAATTCATTTTCGGACTTGGATTTCAACCATTTCAAGTGCCGCCTTTTAAAAGAGTGAGCGTATTTTTTATAACGCGCCAGTAAACTTTTTTGTCTAGGCAGCTTAACGCCTGGTTCTTGAAATGATTTGCTACGCTCCACTTTAGTTACCTCAGACTTTGGTTGCTTAACTGAAGTATAAAAACACTCGCTAGAATTTCCTACGGATACTGAAGTATTATGTATTTTTATCTTTTTCGTGGCGGCAGTGGTGCTATCATGAGCAAGACGTTGTTCTTGCAATTTAAATGCATTCTTAAGGCTACATGTAGAGGTATTACGATTACTACTAATTAAGTCTGAACTATTCCTTTCTTGGTGCCTATTTAAAATAGAATTAGTTCCACAAAAAGTTAACTTAGAACAGTTACTCTCGTCATCCATTATTCTCTTGCTACTAGAAGAATCGGCTACACTGTCATCACTGATCATGCCACTGGTACTAGCTAACTTATGTTGTTGTTGTTGCAATTTTATATAAGAACATTCCGACTCATCACTGGTATGAACTAAACTAACATCATAAATACCCAAGTCATCCTCTTCCTCAGCATCAGCATCATTACAATCACTCTCAGAAAGTCTTCTCCTTTTTATTTTGTGGCCCCTATACTTATATTGTGGCCGTATATCTATAAAGGAATCGTACTTTCCATAACAACCTCCTTTCTGCAACGTATTTGTATCATCCGTTAATACATCATTTCGTGATATAGATGAAAATACTGGTAAGCTAGTTGATGGTAATAGAGAAGATAAAAACATTTGCTTCATTCGCTTGCGACGATGTCGATCAATCCGTAGCGTCTCTTTCAAACTTAGCCCTGCTGTGTGGCTTTCTGTTGTTTTTGCTTCGGCCATTACATCCTTACTGAGCGCGGCTGAATTGTACGAGTTTTATTTTTTATTTTTTTTTTATTTTTTTTAAATTTAATTAGTTGTAAAAAATAAATAAATTGAACAGAAGAAAATAAGTTTTGCGAAATAATTTTAGTAAAAATTAAGTAAAAAAAGCTTAATTTGGCTTAAACCAAAATTGAAATTCCTTCCACACTTATATGTGGTTTATGGCGGCGTGACAATTGTTTACTGTAATGTAGTGTACGTGAATACTTTACTTTAAAACTCCACCGTCTAAGTCCACCTTCGCAAAAACATCAACATTTCAAAATGTACATAAAAGTGTGTCTGGAGTTATGTACTTGTGTCCGCTCCTACTATGTGATCCCTTTTATTGTCACCATATTGATGGAGAGAATAAAAATAAATACTTTTGACAAATTTCTACTCTATTAGAAACAATTATAAGCGTGGCTGCTTTTATTGCCTATTTTAAATGAACTGAAAGCTGATTGCAAGCCTACACGTACGGACGTACAGACATTCCTATAGCGACTTGGATAACTAATCAAGAAAATATAAACCACCCACTAGTATAATGTGGAAGGTATAAAAAAACTTAAAAATATTTGAATTTAAATCTCAACACAAGTTCTATATTAATAAGTAAGAACACTAACAAATGTACACTGAGTTGATACTGAATAAATAAAATGTATGTTTGGCAACTATGTATACGGAATGTGTGAAAAAATGAAATATTTTTCATTTTATGACAGATGATGAAAATGTGTCCAGCATTTGATTTTAGAAAAAGCTGTACAAGTGTATGATTAAAATAAATAAGTTGTATCCCAGTTTAGTTTCTACCGAAATACGCCCACATTTATATAAAACTCCAACAAAGAAAATTGATTAATCACAAAATACTTTTATATAAACACATAATACTAGAATAATTTTAGCATTATTAAAAAATAAAATGTCTAAAAAAATTGTTTTCTTTACAATATTAATGAGTAGTATATAGCATAGTAAATATATATAGTATATATAGCGGTGTATATTTATAAATGACAATAACACATCGCGTAGGTAGCTTTCCATGAGTATTACTTACGACAAGAATAGTCACGCACTAGTCCCGATTTGGATTTAACTTGAACGCCAATGATTGCCTCAATGGGCACTTCAGTGCGGGGAATGGAAACGGCATGTGGAGGTAAATAAATTGGTTGTAAAATTCCAAAATTACATTCTGTTGGCAGGTACATACGACATCCACCATGGGTGGTAAGTCCACACCACTCGCAACGATACCCTATATAAAAGAAATCCGAAGATTTTGAAGAAAAACAAGTCAGAAGACGGTTAGAACGAATCTTAAATACCCTCCACCTTAATTAACTTTAAGCTTGTGGGCGTGGCAAGTACCTAAGTACGCATTTTAATAGTGTACGTATTTTATTTTTAGTGATAGATTGGATTATAGTTCAAATGAAATTTTTTATCGATTGCCAGCGTTTCTGTTATCCCACCCCGCCCACTCGATTTGGCTCATGGATATAGATGGCATAATTGAAACGAAATTTCAACCTCATGCGTAAATTTTTCTGTCCGATAAATACATTTTTATAAATTGTGAGCGTATTTCTTGGCGAATTTTGGCAAATTTAAAAAGCCATCGACCGTGAGATCACCACCAACAGACAGACACACGGACTAATCAAGAATATATATACTTTTCTAGGATATGTAAATCTTCTGTTTTGGGTGTTACAAATGGAATGCAACACTTAATATACTTAATATAAGGTGGAAGATTATATTCTAAGCGAATTTTCGCACCTGTAAGACATTCTGAAGACCAACAGGTTTTTTTGCAATAAATACATTTAGATGTTGGTGGTAGATTGCCTTCGCGCCAGTGATGCTATATTCAAAAATTGTTAAGCACATATATTAGAATGATTATAAAATAAATTAAAATTGACTATTTTTACTTACTTGGTGTTTAACATTCAATAATTCTTTGCCGGGCACATATGTTGCATTTTCAGTACAATCGGGCACAGCAAAATCTTGACATTCAATGTGGGCAAAATATTCACAAACTAAATAAATTAATAAATGATGAATAATTACAAATCAATGAGGTACTCTCTATATGACTATATAATATTTTACCTAAACAATGTACGGCTGGTGTTTCATCTAAACGTTTCCGACACACTGTACAAAACTTTTTCCGATGATGTGTCGGCTCAGACCAACAGTGAGCTATAGGATTCTACAATAACAACAAATTATTAATTTTATTATAGAAAAAATATTCCAATGACAAGAGTATCCATAAAGACCTTTATAATACAGGGAGCAATGCCGGAACATGGAGTAACAACATTAGTCACGCATCTTTCGTGTATTATGAAATTACAAACTGAAAATATATAGATAAACATAATGATGCAATTTTACAATAAGTCAAATAATAAAAGAAAATGTTATAGGTTATTGAGTCCGAAGATAAAATACCCTCTACCACTTGGGTTCATTTGTTTAGCCTCTCAAGTGACATAATTTAGCCCATAATTTCATATTAATTGTAGTATTAGTGATAGAACATGTTTACTATAAAAAAAAGGTTCTATGAAAAGTTAAGTCCGGTCCAGTAACGATGATGATGAAATAATACTTATTGAAATGAGGATTACGATAAAGTTATATTTTTTATAAAGGCATCAGATATAATAATGATCTTCGATTTCTTTGGATCACCCATTAATTATCATTTATAAATATTTTTCAAAATGTTTTAAATTGCCATAGAGTTACATAGGTAGTAAACCGTTTCCCGATACGATCACCTTCTTTACTTTTAAAAACTAATAAAAATTCCTTTTTTATCTACACAAAAGAACTAAATCGACTTATTAATAAATGCTTAAAAATATTAGTATATACGAGTAGTATTATGTGGAGACTGCCACGTCATATTCTTGAAGTTTTAGTGGTTTAAACAAACTAAATATAATATAATGTCATACCTGTGATGGTGGATGGTATACTGTAACAAATAAGAAAACTAAGTTTGGCTGAGGCCAAATTTTAAATACCCTCCACATCTTTATACAAACAGTGGGCGTGGCAGATATATGATTACGCCCTCTAATAATGTACGCAATACTTGTCAGCTTTTCATCCTTAATATGATTTTTTATAAATTGTGAACGTCTTTGCTATCCTAACACGCCCATTATTGGCATATCGATGAATAGGGTACTTATGCAACCCAAATTTCAAGCTCATAGGTAAATTTTTGTGGCAGATATAAAGATTTGTGTTCGATTGGGGGCGTGTCTGTTATTGGATTACGAAAATTTTTTTGACCGATTTTGCCCATTTTAAATATTTTAAATAGCGATTTGCGTGCAGAAATTAAAGAAACAAAAAATTTATGACCGTGAGAATGCAAACAACAGACAGACACACGGATATACGGACAATGTAATGACAAACTTAGTATACCCCCCATCGTTGGTGGATTTTGATAATAAGGGAAATTCTAAAATTCTCATGCAATTTATTCAATAAAATGCATGTATGTACATAACTACATACATACATACTCATACATGCCCATTTAAAATATATATACAAGTACAAAACATTTCTCGCTATACTGTCTCGAGAAGCATACACAAAAAATCTAGGCCGCTGACCTGATGCTTGAGTTCTCTGACGTCATGAATGAACTCATTCATGGTGCTAAAGATGAGTAACGATACAAGCACACAACAGCACGATGTAAAAGAAGAATATTTTCAAATGCATATAACAAAATGATGTTGACGTGCACACAATATACAAACGTGTGTATATATAAGCATAAGTAAGGTGATATATATATATATATAAAGTGATTTTTTTGATGAGAAACTTTGACATATAAATATATGCTGATTGCTGCTTTAGTCAAATGCCTTACCCCTCCTCCTAAGTCAAGTTTAATTCTTCATCTGGAATAACTAATTTGGTTAAACTGTATACCCTCTTAAGCATCAACTTGACGCACTAAACTAATAAACATAGTTATTAAATAGGACGTAATAAAAAAAGCGGCACTCTAGATTTTATTATCCCTGAATACTTAATAATTAAGAAGCATTGACGTGTGTATAATTAAAAAGCACAAAAAGAAGGCAATAATGCAAAAACAGAACAGTACCGCACAGCATTAGATACCTTAAGTGTCTGGTTGTTTATATCATATATGCAACATTTATTAAGTTACGATTCAATTACACGTGAGTGCGTAAAATCTTTTCATACAAGAAAAGGAAATAAGTAAAGCAAGCAAAAAAGCTATATTTGGCTTAGGTCAAATTTGAGATGATAATCTTTAAAGTAATTTAAAAATGTGGGCGTGGCATTTTTAGTGACTATTAAAGTATATGGGACTCTTCATCATATCGTAACATAATTATGCATTTGGGGAAATTTTTTTTTAAACTGTGGGCGAGGCATATATATAATTCCGCCCTCTTGTAACTATTTGTAAACCAAATATTAAACAAAATTTTGAGATTACCCTCGTTTACCCACACTTTAAAACGCATGTGATGCATTTTTTTTGATATTCTAAAGGGAAAAACAAAAGTAAAGTAAAAAAAGTCATTTTGTTGATACTCAATCTAATTCAACAAACACCTTTAAATGTATCCGTTTATATGCAAATAATTTTTGTATTGTGGACAGGTGTGGGGTGTGTTAACTCACCAAGTGTTAAGCTAACAAGCGTGTTTGTTTACATTCAAGGATGAAATGTGCGTAAATTGTGAATGTATGTGTACACAAACATTTTGATATAACACATACGCACCGTGAACTACACAGTGTGATCTAATCGAATATTATAATAATAGAAAATCAAAAGAAAATGGTGTCGGTCGGTCAAGAACGACTATTTAATACTCTACATCATTTAATCTCACAAATTATGCTACAATTAGCAAGCATTGCCATGTAAGTTACTTCTTGAAATATTGTTCTATGGAAAGGAGTTATAAAAATAGTCCGATCAGGCCCAAATTTAGTGTAGCCAATTATTAAGCTAATTAACTATTTTTAACTAAAATTTATCAAAAAATATTATGATTTACGATTTTTTCCTATATAAAGACTTCCATTACAATAGTACCTTCTATGGGGAGAGGTTCTAAAAATAATCCGATCCGATCCATTATCAAAAGAACTCTTCTTTGGATCAATAAATGTCGTTGTACCAAATTTTATTAAAATATCTCAAAAAATGCTATCCTACAGGCTTGCGTACAAATTTACATGGACAGACAGACGGATTTGATTAAAGTTGATATAATTGAAGTTAGGTGAGACATTTACCATTTAAGAGCTGCAAACATCCTCGCAAACTTAATATACCCTTTGCCACAAGAAGTGTAAGTTATAACAAAATAAAGCATTTGCGTGCTGTTATTAGTATGTAGTTTATTTAAATGAAAAAAAGGCGCACGCTAAATCTAGCCGATTCACCTATGCACCTATCATCATTTATAGTGCCAACTAAATGCGTACAATTTTTCAAATTGTTGAAATGCATTGACCATATGTTCCATACAGATGTGTTTAATGTTTTGATCATTTGCTTAATATTTTACGATCTAATGTGTTATAAAAGCGGAAGCCAAATTGGCGGCAGGAAGTAAACGTTATTATGACATCACAACACGCTTTCATCATCGATATAGTCTAAATAATAATGTATACGTTGAAAATGTATAGACATGCACATCTACACATATACGTAAGCCATCAGTATCGCCCACAAAGTATAAATATATTTATATTTATAAAAATGTTGTTGCAAACGTTCCGTTCTAGCGTAATTTTATTTATATAAACATAGAAAAACAATATTGAGTGCACGCTTATTATTGTTGTTCTTGTTGTTTTTATGTTATTATTCTCTTTCAAGAATTTTTGGCGGCCAATTATGACGCATTTAAAACCCTTCATTAAAATCTTATACACAACCATTTAAAAGCATCCAACATCATGTTCACAATTTATATCTTTCATGGCGTTTTGCAGTAAAAAGCGCTTCATTTCAGTTCAGTTCATCCATCAGTGGATAATATGAAATACGAAATACACAATAACATAAAATGTATACATTGATGGGTATTTAAACACATTTATATTATTTATATAGGCATATTTTATGAACTGTCTGCCACTGCTACTGCTACAGCTGCTGCTGTTGTTGATGTTGATGGAAATATCAAAGAAAATCAGCAGCAAATGAAAATGTCATTGAAGCGTAATCATTTTAAATCCTACTAACTATTTGGAATAATTAAAAAAAAAAAAAATAACAAAAAAAATTGGAAAAATTCATAACGAAAAATTTTTTGGAAAAATATAATTTTTTTTATTTTAAATTTTAGAATTTTTTGAATATAGATGGATGGGAAAACTATGCACACCAAATTTCAAGTTCATAGGTAAATTTTTAGATTTTTAGATTTTTAGGCGTGTCTGTTATCCGATCGCATCCCTTTTTCGTACTTCAACTAACAGGGTAATTATAAATAATTATAATATATACCAAATTTCAACTTTATATCTAATTTTTTGTGCTAGATAAATAAATTGTTATCAATTGTGGGCACGGCTCTTAATCCAATTTAAGTAGCGGTCTGCCTGTAGCATCAAAATCTCAAAATTTACGGTGAGAGTGCTAAAAGCAAACAGTCATAGGGACAGATGGACAGATATGTTTAATTCTCGTTATATTTTGATGATTAAGAATATATTTACTTGAAGCCTACTTCTGGATATTGCAAGCAGAATAGCAAACTTAGTAAATCCTTTTTCTTAGATAGAAAGTATAAAAAATTAAAATTCAAACTCTAATTGGAATTGTTGCAAAAATATCGCAGGATATAAAGTGCCAAAACTACTGCTTACTCACCTCGTACTCGTTTGAGTATGTTTGTGAAGAATTGTCACATTTCTGTTTATACATTCATTCAACATTCAACACGTTATTGTATTGACTTTAATTTGTATTGTTTATTAATTAATAAGTTCATTAAAACGTTTTTTGTACTGTGATAAATTGAAGAAACATGCTACCTACCACCACTACATAGAATCAATATTAATACAACTTAAGTGATTTTTTTAAATGAAATTATAATAATCAGAACAGTGTACTGGATAAAGTATGGGTACAGCTAATGAATGCTTTCCTTAAAGCCATAAAAGTAAAGATTACATATCAGAATGTAATCTTTACTCTTAGTTCGCCATGGCGTATGAGTGATTAAACATTTATTGTTAATCATCAAATTGTATTCTTTTCATTCCTTCCTCTTGTTACAGTTACTCAAGTATTGTAAGTAAGAAGGTAAACATAAAATATTTATAAAAATTGTTTACCACTTACCTTCACATATATAACCCTGGCCAATTAAACCAAACCACAATAGATCCGAACAATGATGACAATACGTTGGCTTATGGAAATTCTTTTTCACAAATGTATGCCCACCATCCGCCATTTTGGATACAAAACGATCCAATCGTTAACTTTAAGTTGGACCGGCTACGATCTCGGAAATAGAATTTTAGAGTTGCCACTTTTTTCTTTACTGTTTTTTATTTTTTCTAATTTAAATTCAGCCACGTTTAGGAGACGAATTAAAGGAAAATAAAATATTTTAAATTTTTTTTGGTTGTTGGCTTTTACGTTATGTTATTGTAATCGGAAATATATATTCTTTTGTATTCTTTTGTGAATGTCATATTAAAGATTATATTCTGTAGCTTCCAGTGAATAGGTTAATGGAATGGTTCCGCTTTGTAGCGTTAACACACCACACTATGCATTTTTAATACGATTTTTTTTTACCAGAATTTTGTTTATATTTTTATGTTAGCCATAGTGTTTTTGTTTTTTCCAAAGAGAGGGCATTTCTTGTATTATTTGTTTGTTGTTGCTATTGACTTTATTTATTTAAGGTGGGTACAATGGAATTACAACCGTGTGTTCTATTGCACTGACTTAATACATATAAATGTTTCTTGTATTTGTTGTTGTAAATATTTCACTCATTAGTGTAGTAGAGTGTAGAGATGCAAATACTTCGTTTGTAATTCTCATAAGAAATCATCTGATTAACAAATTGGGAAAAAAAAAACTAAATTTATTTTAGATAAAATCTTAAATACTTTCACCCTTCTATAAATAAGGAAAATGGGCGTGGCAGTTATCTGATTCCTACTTTTAATAGGGCTATATACAAACACACATGTGAGTCACCTTCCAAGTTGTATTTTGCCCAAAAAATGGGTTTGTTAATTGTGGGCGTGTCTATTATCCAATCTCACCCCTTATTAGCACATCACAGTGTGCATTCCTGAATATAAATTTCAAAGCTCAATGTTTGCGGTTGATGTACAGGTTTTCGTTCGTTAGGGGCGTGGCTGTGAAGCGAAATTTAAATAACAACCTGAGCGCATAAACTCAAAATATACATTAAAAATTTCAGCTCAATATTTCAAAACTTAGGGTAATTAGCGTTTCAACAACAGTTAAATGTACGGACGCGCCGACGGACAGGTCACATATTTTGATGCAGAATGTATACTAGACTAAGGCTAAGGATAAAATAAGTGAATACATTTTTTTTGAAAATTTGCCACAATTACATGGTAGATGGTGCTTATTGTGTAGGCGAAATAATTCATTGAAATAGAATATTAGAAAAACCTTCAAATTTTATTAATACTAGAAAGTCATTAATAACAATAACAAGTTATCACAACACATCTCTCATTACAGGTAGACGACAAATGAACTTTACTCATGTCTTCCATTCTATTACATATCAAATTTTTCAAAATACAACAACATGTAGTTGTAGTTGTAGTTGCAACATTATAAAGAATTTATAACAAAATTGGGGTATTTCTGGGAAAACACAGAGAACTACTAATAAATGAAAGAAAATAAACAAAAGTACAGAAAGAGAGAGAGAGAGAGAGAGAAAGCGAGTTTTACATTAATGAAAATTCAATATTGTTAAAATTTTTGTGTGACTAGTAAGTAGTGGTTGTTGTTGTTGTTATTATTATTCTTTTTTTATTAAAGTAAAACATTTCAAAGTCAAAATTAAATATTTAATAATACATAATATGTTGAAGACCATTTCGATAAAAATCAAGTTTCGTTTCATTTATTATTTTTATTATTGTTAATTATGGCGGTTGCGCATTTCTCATATGCCCTCAGTGACATCTCTTTCATTAATGTTAAACACACTCTTCATTTTGACACATTAACTACACACTCTTTATTTTATATTAATTTCTATTTTTTTCTTTTTAATCTTTCCATTTTATTGTATTGCATGGATTAACAGAAGCACAAGTTGTATATTTTGTAAAAAGTCTTTCATATCAACTCATACAAGTGTTACTACTTTGTAAAGATTTTTAAACATTTCATTCCTCAAATATTTTTTCATATTTTAGATGAAACTTTTATTAAAGATTTCATGTTGAAGTGTTTGTAGTGAAAATGGTTCATAGTTCTTTTCTTTTTTTTTTTAAAGAAAACAACAAGATCTATATAAAGTCCAAAGTCTATAAATATTTGATCAGCATCAAAATATGTATCGAACTAGAAATGTCTGTCTTTCCGTATTAACGTATATTTGTTGATTGAACGATTAATGTAATAATGTATGGCATTTTACAAGCGTAAGTACTCATTCGCCTGTGGTAACGGGTATATTAAGTTTGTCTTAAACCCAGCTTTTATTATACCCATCTGCTCCGAATCATTTCCTAAAACAATTTAACCATTTTTGTCCGTCTGGTGTCCATGTAAATTTGTGCATAAGTCACAGATTGCATTTTTTGAGATATTTCAATGAAATTTAGAGAAAGGACATTTATGATCCCTTTGAGAAAACCTATTGAAAATGTGCCGAATTGGTCCATTTCGGCACCCACCGCCATATAAGGTCTCATTATAAAAGAAGTCTTTATATAAAAAAAATTCACAATTTTTAATGTTTTTTGACAAAATTTGGTGAAGAATAGTTAATTAATTCCATTCTGTAAAATATTAAACGGAGTACAAATTCGTACTCTAATAGTTTTTAATGGTAGTTTAATGGTATTTTTTAGAATTTAGACATTTGAACGCGGGCTGACCCTTGGTGTAGGGTATTAAATGTTCGGGCTTGACCAACTAAATCATTTTCAATTGTTTAAAATTTTGTCTTTGGGTTAAAACATATCATTGTATTAAATTTTTTTAAAAATGTCTTAAAAACTGCAGCGTATAGATTGAACTGTATATGGACAGACAGACGCACATAGTTAAATTGAAGCAAAACCTTTAGAATGTAAAAAATAATAAAAAATTAGGATTCTCTTAATACTTTTCAATGTCACCAACATTCGTACAAACATAACATATATACTACCACAGATGATGTAGGGTATAATACATAGGTAATATTTACTTTCGCATTTCGAAAGTGAAGCAATGTATCGAATGTGTGAGTGAGTCCACCTAACATTTAGAGCATACTCTCCTCTCTCTTAATAGAGATGAAGATTTTTTTTTTTACAATAATTTTGCAACTCTGTCTGAATAGAAACTCATTATGGATAGAGAAATTTTTTTCCACAAATTTTCATTTCAATTTATGTAGAAATTTAGATGAATACTTTTTGTTTAACAATGAAAATTTCCAATCAATACTTTCTTGATAAGTACTTAAATTTTTTTAGATATATGATTTTCTTGATTTTGTAAAATATTTTAATAGCCACTTGAAAGCAAAGCAGATTCATTCACTTGCACGATATATTTTTTGTATATATTTCTGTACACCAACGCTAGATTTTGTTTTCCATATAAATTCGTTTAGAAAGAGGATAATTTTCACCTTATATTGCATTATTTGGATTATTTTTCGGAAGGAATTTCACAAAATGAAAAAGGAACCACTAAAAATACAACATTATGTACGAGTATGTGTATGTAGTGGAATATAAAAAAACCTTTCCTTAACACATCTGTACAGATATACCATATATATATATATATAGATATATATATATCATACACACTCACACTTACACACATTTATTTTTTGATGGAAATTTTCCTTTATTGTTGTTATTAATATTGTTTTTCACCGTTTACATATTGAAATATTTTTCACTCACAAAATTCAATTAGTTTCCTATTAAGCGCAGGTACTTTTCTTTTCATTTGATTAAGTTTTTCTTTTAATTTTTCTTAATCACTTCATCCATTAAATCTGTGTTTGTTAATATTTTAATGTAAACGTTTGCCTGCTTCCTTTTTTTTTCCTGTCTTTTCATTATAAAGTGATGTGTGGAAAATTAAATTTATGTGTGTGTGCTCCGTCAATCGTATGCAGAGCAAGCACACCTATTGCAGTGTGCTCCGTTGAAGACGTTGGTGCGCTCTGATTATAAAGGAAATTTCTCACCACAACATAACTGTAATTTCCTTCTCCAATGCAATAATGCCCCTTGTCACAATAAAATTTTCCCAATACACGATACATGAGCATAAATGGCATTATAAAAATGGTGCGTGTGTGTGTGTGTTTAAATTTTGCTTCCTCTCTTAATGCGTAATTATGAGAAAACTCTTTCTTTCGTAAACACAAAAAGACTCATGATGGAATTTACATAAAAGATTTTAGAGATCCTCAACTTACTCAAGTTTGTTATTATTCTAAGTAATGTCCCATCAATACTTAATTTGTCCGTGTGTCCGAATTACTGTATGTCTGTTCTTGAAACACTCACGGTTTTAAAAATTGAGTTAAGCTTTTATTATCTTCGCCAATGCAGTTACATTCCTATTTGGAATAAATAAATTCGTTTAATAACCGCGCCTACATTAAAACTGACTAAAAAATTATTAAGTACTCAAAAAGTACCTCGAAATGAAAATGGAAAGAAATCAAGTGAAAATGGTTAAAACTCAAATGGAAAGTACTCGAGTGGAATTGGAAAAAACTCAAAGGGATTTGGAAAAAACTCATAATCTCAAAAGGAAAATAAATAGATTTCAAATGGAATTGAAAAAACCCAAACAATTAAACAGATTTAAAAAGTACTCAAATAGTATTGAAAGAAGTCACAAAGTATCTCAAATGGAAAACAAGTGAAAAATGGCTAAAACTCTAATGGAATTGGAAAGATTTCAAATGGGAATAAAAAAGATTTCAAATGGAAGATCTAAAAAGAAACTCAAATGCAATTGTAACACAAAACAATGAATTGGAAAGATCCCAAACTAAATGAAAAAAAAAAACTTAAATAAAATCGAAAAAAACTCAAATAGAAATGAAAAAATATTCTACAATTTTTGTTTATAGAACAGTATTATACATAAGAAATATATAAAAAAAATAAAAAGTAGGCGTTTCCAAAGTATTTTTATTGCAGAGGATCAGACACAATCTTTAGAATTTTCCTTTAGAGCCTGTTTTGATTTCGAATTACAGGCAAAAAAAGATGCTTACAAAAAAATTTCTATGCCCTTACTGTTAATAGCAATATGTTGAATCGACAAGTGATAAATCAGTTTCTTCTACCTTGCATAGGTTTCGAGTTGTAGTGTTTTGTATGACAATACCTCAAATCTGAGACCTCTTTTTCTGTACCTCGTACCCCAGGCAGCTTCAAAAACAATGCTTCTACGCGAAAACTGACTATTAAGAGGATTGTAATGCACAAACGTCACCTGATAGAGACAAATTGAGAGCCTCGAAATTTGTTGAGAACGCTCTTTGTTGCCCCGATTATTTTGGAAAAATGCTTACTTACGTGCATAAATTCATAAAAATACATTAATTGTTAATAAATGATAATAACATGTAGTTTTATTTATTTTATACATAACTTCAAAGTCACAGTTATGTTTAAGAAATTAAAGAAAACTCTTCAATAAGTTATAAACCATTTTTACAATTTTGTAAAACAGTTGCCGTAGATGCAACTTGAGTAATACTATCATCAAGAAACAGTTATTGCAATATTGTTGACTTAATTTATATTTATAAGAATATAAATGTATGTATGTATGTAGTTAAGTGTTTATGTATGATTGTTATTTACACGAATGTCTTTTTGATCATAAAATTATTGATTATGCATAAATTTTGTTCTTTTGTTTTTTTTTTTTTTCTTTTTGAAAAGTACCATATAGTGAATGGACATCGTATGCGGAATGAAAATTTTGTGTTAAGAGAACAACCTATTAGCCAAGGCCATGATCATCAAAAAAGCCCTGAGGAGTTTCATCCTAAAATTATATATAAAAAGTAATCGATGTAAAATTCATTTATGTAAAAAAAATATTTGATTTGATTTACTTTTTTGTATTTTAAACTGAAAATGGTGACCAATGGAGGAAAGGAAAAATTAAAAAAATAATAATAATTTTTATTTGTTTGTTAATAAAACTTCATTAAGGCCACGCGCATATTTTATTATCCTCATTAGTAAATATATATTTTAGTTTAAGGTCTTAAGATTGGATGGGCATCCAAGGTTTGGCCCACAGTTTTTAGTTGTTTGCTTTTCTACGGCATAAAAACAACAGAGCATACAAGTTTTTTATAACTGAAATTTTTTGATATTTAAATTCCAATTTATTTAAGCTTGATTTCTACGTTTATTTGTATTAAAAACTTCTTATGCTATAAATCTATTATTTCGGAATCATACTAAGTTTAGTATAAAGTACATGGAATATTGCATGTGTGTACATACCCATACATACATATGTACAACTGTACTAAACTATTTCTATTTTTTAGTGTGAACGCACTCGTTGTAAGTTTGATTAAATCCACTCAAATAACATTTTGCGTGTCAAAGGTTTACACATTTGCTACCGTTATATGCATATTTACTAATTACATGACAAGACTACAACAATTATACATACATACATCACTTAAGCATAAGATTGAACATTTAATTTAAGTACTCATTGAAGTCCTGCTGGAGTGGAGTGAGTGTGGACAAGATGATAATTACAAAGACAGGCAAATGG
Organism: Crataerina pallida; assembly: GCA_949710015.1. Classification (NCBI taxonomy): domain Eukaryota; kingdom Metazoa; phylum Arthropoda; class Insecta; order Diptera; family Hippoboscidae; genus Crataerina; species Crataerina pallida. The sequence continues at coordinate 4,661,318 of OX453290.1, forward strand.
TAGTAGTAGTAGTAGTGGTAGTAGAGGTAGTAGTAGTAGTACAACAACATTTAGTAACATACACATCGTGGTATTATATTAATGTGATTCGTGGTAATTTGTAGCGGTGAAGATGATGATGGTGGTGGTGGTAGTAAGCATTTATAATAATAAAAACAACAAGAAAATACCAAGTAGCTGGTGTTAAGTACACTTACAATATGACTAAAAATGTTTTTATTATTATTGAAAAATAAATACACCTAATACTCTTTTTGCACGAATTTTTTTTTACACGAATTTAATTTAACACGAGTTAAAATGAAACAAAATTCTGTTTTTACACGAATTGTTTTGTTTTAACGCGATTTAAAATTTTTGCTTTTTAGGTCTAGAATCAATCTATTCTTCCATTTAGCCAATATCTTTTTTTACACGAATTATTTGGGAACGTATCTATCATGTAAAAAGAGGATTATTATTATGAGGATATTAATGATTTGGAGTTAGACTATACTGATGGCTAAACAAAGGTGTATATATACTAAAACTACAAGTGGGCAAATAAAAAAAAATAAAATAAAATAAAACTCATGCAAAAGTTATAAAAACCTGATTGTTAAACATTTATTATACCAAAAAATAAAAACGAAATCGCTTTGATGCAACAACATAACTATAGCAGAACAACAATGATGTTACAATTAAATTGTATGAAAAGCTAGACAATTACATAAGACAGCTATTGATATACAATACATATATGTATATATATATATATAACTTTGTATGTATAAACAATTATTTACACAGTTGACTAAATATACTCGTTAATGAAAATATTTATAATCGTTACTTCTGTTTCAATTAAATTTACGTAAACTGTTTATGTACATATTTTGGTTTATTATAATGCATTTTAGGGCATGCAGTCAAATATAAATTTTCTTGCATAATTAATTATTTTATAATCAACCAATTTTTAAAAGAAAAGAAAATGTCTTCCTTAGGATGATTGATACATAAAACTGTATAGATTCGTATAAGGTTTCCATCCGCGAGTTTGTATAATAGTTTCCTATGTTTTTTTTTTTAACAAAAATTACGTGTATTTATATACATTATATTTCTTGGATATACGGACATGGTATTAAATTGACTTAAATCTCTTTTATCTGAATTCTCCTTATGAGTCTTAAAACTTTAATTTATACTCTAGTTAACGTTACATTTCAATGTATAATATCAAAAAATGGAGGACATTTTAAATTTGGTCAGGTCTAACCTGACTATAAATATTAAAATTTGTTGTAGTTGTTTTATATATCAATATATACACGACTGTGTTTGAGATTGTATTCTAAGTTTTTTGTTGAAAAAATATATTATATAGAATAGAACACTTTGAGATATTAAATAAAATTAACTAATATATATACCAGGCAAGTGAAACAAAAAAAGAAATATTTGGCAATATTACATAAAAGGCATTCGTTATTCAAATTAAAACTGATAACAATTGAACGGCCATACCGGTGATTACATGCAGTATTACGAAAGAGATTTATAAATCATACATTTCTGGGGTACTGACCTCTTGTAGCAAATCCTGTGAAGCGATTGCCTTTAAAACATTCTTCTTGGACGTTTCTTGTATTTCTCCACCAATCAATAGCTCATCCAGTATAAAGTAGGCTTTTTCAAAATTAAATATTATATCCAATTCGCAAACCTTAAGAAGAAAAAATTAATAAAATTGTTGTTCAAGTGTGTTTTGTTAATAATTTGTTGGAGTATTAGTTATACTTACGCTACCAAAGTATTTATCCAATAACTCCACATAACGATGAATAATTTCTAATGTTAATAATTCATTATCGTTTTGTTCAATAGCACAACAGAAATATAAGCTGGCATAACTATTATTAATAATAATAATAATAAGTAAATAAGTAAATGTTACATTCTTGGTATTAAAGTTACATACCGTTTGTAGACAATTTTACAGTCTTTCCACTCCAAAAATGAGCACATTTTCGGTTTACGTGCCAATATTGTGGTAACCAATTCACGTGTAATCTTCTTTTTAACCTTGTCCGGATAAGCCATGTACCATTTTTGTAAACGTAATTTGCCTTGACGGCTAAACAGCAGCATAAAAAGCATCTACAATGGGGTGTAATAGAAAGAAGTTAAAGAATTTTTTCCCACATACTTATTCAACTGGACATGACTTTTTATAAAATCAAATTATTGTTTAAATTTTACTCAAAATAATTTTCTAAATAAAAGTTGAGCTACCTACCATATTTTTAAGCGGATTTATATTAATTTAGACAAGAAATTTTTTACAATTCTTAAAACAATGTTCTTTTTCAGCTAAAAATATTTTGTCCTTCTTCTTCTTCTTCTTAAAGTACAGCTTAGCGAACTAACAACAGATGAATTCGTTGCGTCAAATAACGTCCTTTTAAAAATATAGTAAACGTCTTAAAAACACCTTGAATACGAAACTGTTATAATTATAAAAAGATAATTAGTCCAAAATAATATATGCAAGGCATATAATAAAGCTAACAAATATAAAAGCATTTACACGTCATTTTTTATTTCCTAATTTCTTTTAAAACACATTGATTGTATAAATTTGCCATAAATATCAGACAGTCGTTATGTGATTTTTTCCTGCTTTTCATCTATTGGCACCTTTACAATTAGAGATGATGTATAAATTTTGCATAATTAAAGTGATTATAAGTTTCAAACGTCAGTGTTGTCTTAATTATTACACGTTTCGGTAGATTTCGGATATTTTATAAATAATTTTTATACACATTGCTGTAATAATTATTTTTAGAAATGGCTCTCAAGTTAATTGTTAATTTAAATGATCCTCCTATTGGTATCTATCCAAAATTATATTCATTATTAATTAAAAATAATTATTTTTCTATAAAATTATTTAGGTGGCTTGGCAATAGCTCACTTAATTAATGATAACGTAACAGTTGAGATTGCATGGGGAAATGAAACGTGCTTATTATACCCGAATAGAAGTCGCTTTACTTGCCACTCGAATAATGATTTGTTGCGCGCTTTGGCGAGATTTGCTCCCGCCTATGCATTATATGGAGAAACACCTATTGAACGTACTCAAATTGATCATTGGCTAACGTTTTCCTTAACGTGTAAAGATGATGTTTGCAAGACTATGGATTTCCTAAATAAATCTATAGCACCAGTTACATATTTGGTCACCAACATGTTGACAATTGCCGATTTAGCCTTATTCAATGAAATGTATACGCACCATGAGTCATTCTTCAACCAGGGCAATCACCCACATGTTCAAAGATGGTATGAATTAATTAGTGCTCACGCATCGATACAGAAAGTTTTTCAAACGTTGCCGGATGAAGCTAAAGCTGCAATCTTAAAAAAAGTCAATGCCAAGCAAGAAAATGAAAATGCAACGAAAACGGGTGAACGTAAACAGGAAGGTAAATTTGTAGATTTACCGGGAGCTGAAATGGGAAAGGTGGTGGTACGATTTCCACCGGAAGCTTCAGGTTATTTACATATAGGTCACGCCAAAGCCGCTTTACTTAATCAATACTATGCTCAAGCCTTTAACGGTACACTAATAATGCGCTTCGACGATACGAATCCGGCCAAAGAAACGGTGGAATTTGAAAATGTTATACTGGACGATTTAAAATTGCTGGAAATTAAACCGGATAAATTTACTCACACATCCAATTATTTCGATTTAATGTTAAAGTATTGTGAACAACTGATTCGGGAAGGTAAAGCTTATGTGGATGATACACCGCCCGAACAAATGAAAGCAGAACGAGAACAAAGGCAAGAATCTCAAAATAGAGGAAATAGTGAGTGAGCGTTAGTGTTACAATATGTGAGATATTAAAAAAAAAAAAATATTTCGAACAGATGTAAATAAAAATATGCTGATGTGGCAGGAAATGTTAAAAGGCAGCGAAATGGGGCAAAAGTGTTGTGTTAGAGCTAAAATTGATATGACCTCTGCTAATGGGTGTATGCGCGATCCAACAATTTACAGATGTAAAAACGAGCCACATCCTCGAACTGGTACCACATACAAGTACGTAATATATTGGCTTGGCCGCAAGAAAAATTATAATTTTTTTTAAAAATTGTTTTAGAGTGTATCCCACATATGATTTTGCTTGTCCGATTGTGGATGCCATTGAAAATGTTACTCACACACTGCGCACGATGGAATACCATGATCGTGATGAACAATTTTACTGGTTTATAGATGCCTTGAATTTACGCAAACCCTACATATGGGAGTACAGTCGTTTAAATATGACAAATACGGTCTTGTCGAAAAGAAAGCTGACCTGGTTTGTGGAATCTGATCTGGTGGATGGCTGGTAATATAATATTTTGTTTATAAATGAAACGTTTTTTTTTCAAGTTTAATGTGTAATTAATTAAAAAAGGGACGATCCCCGTTTTCCAACAGTACGTGGCATTATACGGCGCGGTATGACGGTTGAAGGTTTAAAAGAATTCATTATTGCTCAAGGTTCCAGCAAATCTGTAGTGTTTATGAATTGGGATAAAATATGGGCATTTAATAAAAAGGTCATCGATCCGAAAGCACCCCGATACACCGCCTTAGACTATGACGACCGGGTGTTGGTGAAAGTACGCAATGCGAAAAAGGAACAAATCGAAGTGTCTGTACATCCGAAAAATGAATCTTTGGGTAAAAAACAAATCACCTTAGGACCGCAACTGTACATTGATTATGCAGATGCTGAAGCTTTAAAGGAGGGTGAAAATGCCACCTTCATTAACTGGGGCAATCTTAAAATCGACAAGATTCTGCGCAACGAACCGGAGGGTAAAATTAATAGCGTGGAAGCTTCTTTGAATTTAGAAAATAAGGATTTTAAGAAAACTCTTAAGCTGACTTGGTTGGCGGTGGAAGATGACGAGGCAGCCTACCCGCCCACTTATTGTGTTTATTTCGATCATATCATCAGCAAACCAATTTTGAATAAAGATGAAGACTTCCGCCAGTATATAGGCCATAAAACCAGAGTAGGTCACTTGTATTATTTTTTAAATATTTTAAGAAAGCAACGCTTTTTGTTGTGTTTCGTTGTAGCAAGAATTTCGCATGTTGGGTGATCCGGAATTGAAAAAATGTAAAAAAGGCGACATTATACAACTACAGAGGCGGGGATTCTTTAAGGTTGACACTGCCTATACGCCGCCCAGTCCTTACACGAATGCAGCTGCGCCTGTTATACTCTTTTCTATACCGGATGGTCACACCAAAGATATGCCCTCGTCAGGTTTAAAAATCAATGCAAACACAAATCAAGAGGCTGCTAACAAAGTGGTAAGTGGTGGCGATTGACATCTAAATGCTTGTTAGGTCTCTAAAGCCTCCTTTCCAAAGTTGCAAACGGAGAGATAACAGCTTTTAATTCAATTTAATTTATTTCTGTTGGTTACGATTACAATAATTTTTATTTCTTAACAGAGTCCACCGGCTACTACTGCACCAAATGCTAAAGTATTGGCAAAAAGAATAAGTGATCAAGGAAATATTGTGCGAGATCTGAAAGCTAAGAAAGAAGATAAAACGAAAATTGAGGTTGAAGTGAAAAAACTGCTAAGTTTGAAAAATGATTATAAAAAATGTACTGGCTACGACTGGAAACCCGAACAGGCGGCACCTAAGAAGCCGGATTCGACCGTTTCACCTCCCCTTGAAAGTCCTGTTATGGTAAAGCAAGAATCCAATCCAGACAAGCCTGCTTTTGCTGCCGTGTCATTGCTGTTGAAGAAGATCCAAGAACAGGGTGACAAGATACGCCAGCACAAAGTTGCAAAAGCTGATAAAAGCGTTATTGACTATGAGGTTAAAGTGCTGTTGGCTTTGAAGGACGATTTTAAAAGCTTAACGGGTCAAGATTGGAAACCCAATATAGCGGTCAGCTCCATTGCTACCACCAAGATGGCTACAATTGATTTGACGGATTCCGATGACTGCGAAGAAGTTGACATTTCACAAAAAATAAAACTCCAAGGTGACAAGATACGAAAATTGAAAGCGGAAAATGTGCCCAAATCAACCATAGACGGGGAGGTACAACAACTCCTAACGCTCAAAGCTGCTTACAAAACCTTGACTGGCCTGGATTGGAAACCTGATGCAATGAAAGCTGCATCCACTACAGCTTCAGCTGCTAAGAAAGAAGAAGAAGCAAAGCCTCTATTATCGGAGAAGGAATTACTGACAAAGGAAATCACTCAACAGGGTGACAAAGTACGAACCGTTAAAGCCAATAAAGCAGCTAAGGAGGAAGTTGATGCAGAAGTAGGAAAATTGTTGGCTTTAAAGGCGAAATATAAGGAAATAACTGGAGTGGAATTTCCTGTAAGCAACCGCTCAGGTGGCAGTAGTTCGAAAAAGTCAACCGAAAAGAAGGATTCTCAAAAGGCTGTGAAAAAAACGGATACAGCTACGGGCGGAAAGTGCGAATCGGCTGCTGGAAGTGTGAAAAAACAAACCCGTTTAGGTTTGGAGGCCACCAAAGAGGACAATCTGCCGGAATGGTATTCACAGGTGATCACCAAAGGTGAACTCATCGAGTATTATGATGTGTCCGGCTGTTACATCTTGCGACCTTGGTCGTTTGCAATCTGGAAGTTCATAAAAAATTGGTTCGACGCTGAAATCACTAAGAGGGGCGTCAAGGAGTGTTACTTTCCAATATTTGTGTCGAAAGGCGTTCTGGAGAAGGAAAAAGAACATGTAGCGGATTTTTTCCCTGAGGTAGCTTGGGTCACAAAGTCTGGCGATTCTAATTTAGCGGAACCGATTGCTATACGCCCCACCTCTGAAACTGTTATGTATCCCGCCTACGCCAAATGGATACAGTCCTACCGAGATCTTCCCATTCGTCTCAATCAATGGAACAATGTGGTGCGTTGGGAGTTTAAGCATCCTCAGCCCTTCCTGCGAACGCGCGAGTTCCTCTGGCAGGAAGGGCACACGGCATTTGCCAATAAAGCCGAGGCTGAAATTGAAGTGTTGGATATTCTCGATTTGTACGCCCAGGTGTACACCAATCTATTGGCCATTCCCGTGGTAAAGGGACGTAAAACTGAAAAGGAGAAATTCGCTGGCGGAGAATACACGACTACGGTGGAAGCTTTTATATCGGCCTCAGGGCGGGCAATTCAAGGTGCCACCAGCCATCATTTGGGTCAAAACTTTTCCAAAATGTTCGAAATCGTTTATGAGGATCCGGAGACGCAGCAAAAGCAGTACGTTTATCAAAACTCTTGGGGTATGACCACTCGCACCATTGGTGTAATGATTATGATACACGCTGACAATCAGGGTCTTGTACTGCCGCCTCATGTCGCTTGCATACAAGCAATCATTGTGCCATGTGGTATTACCGTTAATACAAAGGATACTGAACGAGTGGAATTGATAAATACTTGCAAAGAATTGGAAGGTCTGTTGAATACCAAAGGTATACGTTGTGAGGGTGATTATCGGGAAAATTATTCTCCCGGATGGAAATTCAATCATTGGGAACTAAAGGGGGTTCCCATACGCATTGAGCTGGGACCGAAAGACATGAAGGCCAAACAAATTGTTGCCGTACGCAGAGATACGGGAGAGAAACTCATTTTGGCTATAGAAGATGTCGACCTTAAACTCTGGCAATTGTTAGAGACCATACATGATCGAATGTTGGCCAAGGCCAAAAGCGATCTGGCCAATCATACTAAGCTCACAAAGAACTGGACTGACTTTTGTAATTTCCTAGATCAAAAGAATATACTGTTGGCGCCTTTTTGTGGTGAGATATGTTGTGAGGAAAAAATTAAGGCAGACAGTGCACGGTACGTATTTTTTAAAAGCAATTTTCTCTCTGAGAACAATAATTGATTTTTGCCTTAATTGTAGAGATGAAGATGTTGAGCCAGGAGCACCGGCTATGGGTGCCAAGTCTCTGTGCATACCTTTTGAACAGCCTTGTGAAATTACAATCACGGATAAGTGCATCCATCCGGGCTGCACAAACAAACCCAAATATTATACTCTCTTTGGAAGAAGCTATTAATCTATGACACTATTTATTATCACGTAAACAATGAAAAAGAAAATTGCTCACATAAGAATTTGAATTTTTGAATTCAGAATTTCATTTGTTTTTTATTAACTAATTAAACTATTATAATCAGGGTGTTCAAGTTATGAGTTTAGCTGTATTTGTTTGTAAGCATAGACAGCGTAACAGCAGGCATTATATTTACTATAAATATGTAATTAATTCTTTTTATTTTTAGTAACATAAATAAATGTTTATGATTCTGAAAAAAATTAATTTACAGTTATTCGGGGAATTTCGAAGCAAATGTGTTTGTTTCTACGTTTTTAAAAATCCCATTTCGTTTCGGTTTGTTAACAACAAGATCGCAGAGATTCGTTTGCAAAAATTTGGAGCATTTTATACATAGTTTTAGTTCCGCGCTTTATATTTTAAAGTTATCCATGCTTAAAAAACAATCAATATAATTAAAGAGCTAATGTTCCCTATTTGAACAATTAAATAACTATTTAAAGAACCAATTAAAGATGGCACAAAAGGGAGAAAAAATTGTTCCCGCAGAGGAAAGTGATTTACTGCTTATTAAACCTCTGTAAGTTACGCAAAAGCATCGCAAAGCACTGCTCTTACAATTGTTTATAATATTAGGGGAGCTGGTCAGGAAGTGGGTAGATCTTGTATTATGCTGGAATTTAAAGGGAAAAAAATTATGGTGAATAAAAGCTTTTGAAAGAATAAAAAGATATTGAAAAATATGCGTTTTTTACAGTTAGACTGTGGAATACATCCCGGCCTATCGGGAATGGACGCTCTGCCTTATGTCGACTTAATTGAAGCAGATGAAGTGGATTTATTGTTTATATCACAGTAAGTATAATCGTGTATAGGTTTGATTAATTCATTGTAATTTTTGCCGATTCCCATTAAGTTTTCATTTGGATCATTGCGGAGCTTTACCGTGGTTTTTAATGAAAACCAGCTTTCGGGGACGTTGCTTTATGACACACGCTACTAAGGCCATTTATCGATGGATGTTATCGGATTACATAAAAATTAGTAACATATCAACCGAACAAATGCTATACACGGAAACCGACTTAGAAGCGTCCATGGAAAAGATAGAAACTATCAACTTTCATGAAGAACGTGATGTGATGGGGGTGAGATTTTGTGCTTACAATGCGGGGCATGTGTTGGGGGCGGCTATGTTCATGATAGAAATCGCTGGCGTTAAGATTTTATATACGGGCGACTTCTCGCGCCAAGAAGATCGTCACTTAATGGCTGCCGAGATACCCACCATGAAACCGGACGTTCTCATCACCGAGTCGACGTATGGCACTCACATACATGAAAAGCGTGAAGACCGCGAAACTCGTTTCACTTCATTAGTGCAGAAAATAGTAACACAAGGGGGACGCTGCCTAATTCCGGTGTTTGCTCTGGGTAGAGCTCAGGAGCTGTTACTAATTTTAGATGAATTTTGGTCTCAAAATCCCGACTTGCATGATATCCCCATTTATTATGCGTCATCGTTGGCCAAGAAATGTATGGCCGTTTACCAAACATACATCAATGCCATGAATGACAAAATTAGGCGACAAATTGCAGTCAACAATCCGTTCGTGTTTCGACACATATCCAATCTTAAGGGCATAGATCACTTTGATGATATAGGGCCGTGTGTGGTGATGGCATCGCCCGGAATGATGCAAAGCGGACTATCGCGAGAACTGTTTGAGAATTGGTGCACGGATCCTAAGAACGGTGTGATTATTGCGGGCTACTGCGTGGAAGGCACACTGGCCAAAACAATACTCTCCGAACCAGAAGAGATTACAACCCTGTCTGGACAAAAGTTACCCTTAAATATGTCTGTGGACTATATATCATTTTCCGCCCACACCGATTATCAACAGACCAGTGAATTCATCAGACTTCTAAAGCCTCAGCATGTGGTATGAAGCCTTTAACGTCTTGTTTGGTTAACATAACATTAACTGTGAATCAATTTCAGGTCTTGGTGCATGGCGAACAAAATGAAATGTCCCGACTGAAGATGGCACTCCAGCGTGAATACGAAGCTGATCCCAGTGCAGATATAAAATTCTATAATCCCCGCAATACCCATGCGGTGGAGTTGTATTTTCGCGGGGAAAAAACAGCCAAAGTTATGGGATCTTTGGCTGCTACAAAACCCGAAGTGGGAAAGAAATTATCGGGTGTCTTAGTGAAAAGAGATTTTAAATATCACCTTTTGGCGGCATCTGATTTATCAAGTAAGCCCCCACCATAGCTTCTTAAAAAATTTTTAATTCCAAGAATTTGTCCATAACTTTACATCTAGAATATACCGACATGAGTATGTCGGTGGTGACACAACGACAATCAATACCATGGAGCAGCCCACTCGTCACATTGAAATTGCTTTTAGATCGTATAGGAGGTGCCGGCACTGTTGTGGTGGTGGAGGAGGATAAGAAATTGAGAGCATTCTCGTGTATAGATCTCATTGTTGAGGGTAAAATAATTATTATGGAATGGCAAGCTACTCCAGTTAATGATATGTATGCTGACACAGTACTGGCGTGCATAATGCAAACGGAATTAGGCGGCACCAACATAAAAGGCACCAGCGCCCAGTCCAAGTCCGATCGCACACATTTCAAAGAATGTCTTCTGGAAACGCTACAAGACACGTTTGGCGAGAGTGCTGTACCAAAAATGTTCAAAGGTGATATTCTGCCAGTAACTGTTGCCGGCAAAAGGGTGGAGGTGAACTTGGAAACATTGGTAACTATTCATTGGCAAAGACTTTATTTCGATTTTGATCAAATATTTTTTTTTGTGTTAGGAGGTGACCACCAAGGATGATGAGAAATTACGTCAGATCGTTCATACAGCAGTTCAAAAATTATATCAAGCTTTGGTGCCATCGCTACAGAACTAATTTCTAAAAATCTTCATTTATTCATTCATTCGTTATATGAAGTTATAAAATAAAGTCGTCAGTCATGGTATTTTTTATAAACTCCGTTATCTTTACATCGAAGTCTATTTTTGCACGAACTTTTTTTAAACGAATTTGATTTAGCAAAATTTTGTTTTAACACGATTTTCAATTTTCTATTAGGTCTAGAACCAATCTGATATTCTTCCATTTAGTCAATATCTTTTTTTGCACGAATTTTTGGAGAACGTATCTATCGTGTAAAAGGAAAAATAGGTGTATTTGCAAATACTTTGTTTTTATTGATCTGAATTTCTAGCAATTTTTAGCGTTGAGTACTTTTAGCAATTTGCTCTTTGAGCACTAGGATGCTGGCTCGTTGCTCTGGCGGCAATTGAGATATTTGTTCATCGGTTAATTGCAGGACCTGCATAATGAGTGCAGCCTTTTCCTGGTCTGAAGCATCATTTGGTAGCCCGCAATTGCTGGCAAGACGATTGTGTAACTGCTGTTGAGCAGTTTGTTGTGATTGTGTTGGTGGGAGGCCAATAGGTGCTGGTACACCAGATGGACCACCAGCAACCGATCCCCTTAAACGCGGATCCATTTGCCTTTGGCGAGGATCTGAGGGGAAAGATGGTGGTGGACCGCCAACTTGTGGTGGCATTTGGCGTTGGCCACGTGGGTCCATCAAAGGTGGGGGTACGGGATTTGGTAAAGCGCGCATATCCTGGTCCATATTGCGCACTAATCTAGGATCCATTGAGCCCTGTGGTGCTAGATTGATTCCTGACATGCCCCTTAAGTCGACGTCATTACCTTGCAGTGCATTATAATTTGGCCCAGGTACTGGCAACGGCATTGGCGAATTACTTAACATAGATGATTGCTGTTGTTGCACGGATGACTGCTGTTGCTGCTGCTGTTGTTGTTGTTGTTGCTGCTGCTGTTGCATTGTACTAGATACGGTTACACTTGATAAAGGATTTCCACCAAGAACCGGCGGCATTTGATTGGCTTTAAATAGCATTCCCTAATAAAAAATGTAGTAAAAGTTAAAGCTCAGTATCATCCTAATTTATCTTAGTAATCTACCAGAGCAGAGGGCGGATCCACAATCCTCATTACCACCATGGCCTGCAACAGTGCATAGGCCAACTGAGGATTTAGCATCAGCATTTGACGAGCCTCCGATGGATTATTTTGTATACAAAGTTTCATTTGTTTCATTAATTCATACATTTGCTCTGGTGGCAATGAAGCCACAGTTTTTGTTATTATTTCCGGTGCTTGATCGGGATCGCAATGCTCACCATATGGATTTTCCACTTGTGGACCTTGTAACAATTGTTGCATTTCCATTCGAGATTTTTCTGTACAAGCATTATCCACCCGTAAAGTGCGACCTCCGATTTCGTAGCCGTTTAAATTACGCATAGCACTTAAAGCGGTTTCTTGATCTTTGTATTCACAAAATCCAAAACCCTTTGGTTTACCGCTCTCACGATCAAACACTAATCTAATGGAACAGATTTTAACATTTTAAGAATTTACTTTTAGGTAGATATTTGAAAATTACTTTAATGATACGACAGGCCCCACTTCACTGAATATTTCCTTCAACTTTTCTTCAGTAGCTTCATAGGGAATATTGCCCACTATGTAAAGTAATGTAATTAAAATATTTGGCTTGGTTGATATGATATATGTAACTTACCAAAGACTGATCTCATGGACTTGTCCATAATACTTTGTTCAGAACTCTTTTCAGCCATTTTTGATTTAAATTTTTAAATCTTTTATTGTTTTGAAAATGAATGTAGCAAAATCTTCTGCAAAACACTGAATTGAAAAATTTTACTATTCTTTGCTTACATTAGAGATGCGCAGTGTACGATATACGCGATCAACCTATTCAAAAGAGAATTAATGCCTAAAATAGAGAGTGCTAATGTATATCGTGCACTACTCAATATTATATTAAGATTAATATCGAGCCAAATATTTTTTTCACTCATATATTAAAAAATTTATTACTTATTATATTATTATTATACCTATTTTCATTAATCTGTAACTAAATGATAAATTTTAAAAGTATTACACTTAGTGAAAATTTAAAAACATTTTAGATAAACGAATAATACAATTCCACTACGTACTGATTCGTTTTTTTCATTCCGCAATGGCCCCCGAATAAAGAAAGCTTTAGGTTTTATAGCCGATTATATATATATATGCTATACAAAAGTTGCACATTCCACAACCAGACGATAGATACGTTTTCGTAATTACTCCTTCCATTTTACAAACTGAAATTTTCATGACGGGAATTTATCATTAAAATGTTGCTGAAAATTTGTGTGAAGTGTTGAAAAATCATTGCAAACAAGTGAAATATAGTTTTCACATAAATTGATCATGGATTTCATGATATAAGCGTATTTTTAGAGCTAGTGAAAAAATCTTTTGTGGCCTCGTATTGTCTCGCATATAAGGTGGATATCTTGTTGATGTCGTTGTTGTTGTTATTATTATTATTGTATATAGAAAATGTATATATATATATATATATATATGTACACATATGCAGATGTAGAGACGGTACGTTTGCCTGAGCAACACACAATGATACGAAGGAGCGAGCAAAGTGAAATACGCGTTAACACAAAATAATATAAAACGAAATCCATAAAAAATTATACATTTCTGTGTCATTGAACAAGCGTAATAATTGTCTGTGATGGTACTCTCTGTCTAGGTAATAATGAGAATCGTTGCAGTTGTTAGAAAGGTCCGTAAATGCAATCTTTTAACACGACTGGGCTAAACAGATCATTTGCTTTGGCTGCCACTGATTTTTTTTTTTTTATAGAAGCTGGAAAGCAAGTTCGGTGTAGAGAACATTTGGCAGTGCCAATTTCCTAAATCCGCATATTACATGATTGTGTGCACTTGATGTGCACACAATGATGATAAAATAAAAATGTCGGTAAAATCTTTACTCGTAATGGCGAACTGAACTGAGCACAGAAACAAGGACAAAAACAACAGCAACAACAAAAAAAAAAAGGGGCAAACATGCAAAATTTTTTACATGAAGACATATGTGAGAGCGGTTGTAGACCTTGATTAACTTAAACAATCATGGATTAATGAATGATAATCGAGTTTAAGGAATGTTAAATGCGGTGAGCTCCGATTATAATATTGATGTAAATGCGTGTACTTCATTGTCTAGTGTCGTATACTTCCTACATTTAATTGATCTTCAATCAATCCCATTTCTGTACAGACAAGACTGTACAGACAAGACAAGACTTGATAATTTATTTAACATTGTAACGGACAGATATGCGGAGAAAAATTGTAACTGCACAAGTACTATATATATAAATACATATAAATAACTGTATTTACTTTATAAACTTCCATTTTTATGAACTTGAAGTTTAACTAAAGAGAGTGGAAAGCTATATAAAAAATATCCTTTTTTCTTTTTCTGGTACTGTTTTTTTTTTAAATCTCAGAATGACAAATAATTGGGATGAAAATGGCCTCCACCAATAATGTAAAGTTTATTTTATGATATAAAAACCAAGGCTATAAACTATTTAATCTATAATCTAACTAAGACACATTGGATTTGTGTAGAGAAGCGACAATTCAGTTAATTCATCACAACGGAGAGTTGCATTTAGCAATTGCTTGAAATGGTGAAAAATTTGCAGTGTCCCGTGTGCACTCTGTTTCTGCATGCTGGCATAAATTTGTGTGATCATCTGGAAACACATCCGAAGGAACAGGTGATTAATGCTTTGGTCCAGTTGACAATATTGGGCAATGATCAGCGCCCTTCATCGTTAATTGAGCCACCTGAAGAGGAGTGTAGAGAAAACGTTCTAGAGAAAGGAATTGTTGAAAGTAATGGCACAACGAGGCAGTCTGCGACACCCATTAAAGATCATGATTTGAGCAGTAATTCCAGCCATTCGGTTAGTATAGGTTCGCTCTCAAACCAAAGTTCCATCAACACACAAACATCTTTGAACAATGCCATAAGTTTTGGTGGTGAGAGCAATGCAACGGATGGCTGTTCGAATTTCTCAGCCAACTCTCAGAGAGTGGGTGCATTGAAGTCTGTCGTCAATGCAAACGCAAATGTTGAAAAGGTTGCCGGTTCAACTGCTAATTCAACAGCAACAACAACAACAGTAACATCAGCAGCAGCAACAACAACAACAATACAAAACTATCAAACGAAAACATCGACTGCTCTGCCATATGTACCCACAGATTTTACCATATTTAGCAGTCAACGGTATCAGCACACTGTTCAGCCACCATCGATAAGCGTAAGCAATTCCTCAACACAATTGCTATCGCTGCTACATCAAAATCAATGTCAGGAGTATTTACGAAGCAATATGTCGGCAGCAGCTTTGCCGAACCAGCAGTCCAATGCGCTGATGGCGGACGCGATGCCAGGGCAAATTGCATTTCAGCACATTCACCACAAACAGCAGGCGCAAGTGCAAAATGAGTTGGCCATACTGACGCCACCATTACCACTACAATTAACGTTGCCCCCACCAATGCATCCCAGCACTCATCGTCAGGCGCAATTGTATCCCAGCCACCATCCACATCTGCAACAGAATTTACTACAGCACCAGCAGCAGCAAAATATGTTCCCTGCCGAATTGCCACCGCCACCGCCTTTACAGGTAATTTCACTTTAATTCATATCCAGTCCTTTGTCACCTATTGAGTTTAATTTCAATTTTGTATCCACCCTAGTTGTTTACGTATCAGCCTTCGATTGCGCCACAACACCAGAAACCTCCACCGGCATATGGCACCGCAATCAGTCAAATTAGATCTCAAAGTAAACACCAAAAACATCATGCTTCAGCGTTGTCGCATTTAAATCAAGCACACCAATCGTCTTCGTTAATCCAGGCAACTGCTGTGAAACAGCAAGTGCCACTGCATCCGAATTCAAGCTCACCACACACTTTCCAGCAACGTTCTACCTTTCCTTTGCACCAGAGTCTGCTACACACGCCCATCAATTCAATAATGCACCAACAACAAAATCCATCGAATAAGAAATCCTTGGTCGCGACCAATATGGAGTTGAAAAATGTTCCAACACCTCCGCCCCCAGCCCCACCGGCACCGCAACCCTCTGCAGCTTTACATAATCGGGAGTTGCTCCAGCCACAAAGTAAAAACTGTACTGATGTGCAAACACGAACACCGAACACAACGAATGCGGTTGCTCATGAAACACATTTTAAAAATAGACGAAATTTATCGAATGTCTCGGTGAAAACGTTAAACACTCAATTGTCGAATAGTAGCATTCATGGGTCGGGCAGTTCTACTCCTGTGCGCCACACCAATTCACCCTACCCAGTGCTATTGGCCGCTGTTACATCAACACCTACCACGACGTCCGCATCATCCACCACTTCCGTTTTGCGTTTTGCCGAATCGCCCGTTGCTCACTACTTGGAACGGGAAAATGGCGATTTCATTGTACAAGAAACGCCCAAGCACATAATGGAATATGTGGAAAAGGAAGATGGAGAATTTTCGGTTATTGAGCGCATCTACCAGTCACCACCAAGTGTTCTGCACATACACGATGGCAATGATGATGACGAAGAAGATGATAATGTTCCTCACAACAGCACCATTAGCAGCAGCAAAGGCGATTCCATTATACCATTGAATGGGACTAAAGTTAGCAGCGATTTATCGACAGAGGGTCACAACTTTTCCGACATTGAAGATGATTTTATGAGCATTTCGGGTGAAAGCGATCAAGAAGAGTTTTTGACAAATAGTCAGCAGTCACAAGCACAGCCACAGTCACAGGCACAGATACAGCAGCAACAAAAAAACAAAAACGAAAATTTACAAATTGTGGCAAAGCAAGCGGAACAAACAATGGCAGCAGTCGAAGAAGCACAGAGTCATTTATTAATGCCCTCAACGTCGAAATTCACTCCTGGCTCAAGTGCAACATCCAATGCGACTGCAACGATCCGTAAGAAATCTTCGAAAAACACCATCACAGTGTTGAGTGACGTTCAACTGAACTTGAGTGAATACTTGGATTTGGTTGGCAACATAATAGCGTCCAGTAAAAGAAAAACATCAACAACCACAGCCCTAGCACCCATACCGTTAGTGAAAATAGAAAAAGAAGAACCGCCAGACGATTATGAGACGCGTTTGCAACTACTGAACGAAGAGGTGGAGTCAAGTTCAGAAACTAAACCATTTCCGTCACCAACATCAACACCATCTCAAGCCAATAAACATGAGACTGATGATAATGTAACGGTTACAGCTAAAATGCGTACCAATGTTGGAAAAACCGATGAGATGGAAAAGAAGCCTGATGTCAGTGACATATGTTCTCATACCGAAAAGGCTGGCACCTCACATTCCACCAACTATACTGGTCATGCTACTAGCGTTATACGTATGGCCAGTACTGCTAATCCTAATAAAAAAATACACCAACACCAGCATCATCACTTTAATTATATCGATGCAACCAAAACGTCTACTGGTGGGATAAGACACGACGGTGAATGGAAGCATGACGCGAATAATAATTCGGGTGAAGCGGAAGATTTATCGAAACCGCCGACTAAATCAAAGCAATACGGTAATGCTGCAGCCACTCCAGATTATACAGGGAAGCATTACTCTTCCATACCGATAGCACGTAAGGGTCCGAAGAAATTGATTATTAAGCCCAAATCCTTAACCAAGACTGAAACAACAGTAATGTCAAATTCGAAGGGTTGTAATGCGGTGTTGTATGGTGATGATCAAAAGCCCTCAACTTCGGCCAAAGCCAAGGAAGAGTACAATAAACTAAAGCAACGTACGTCCCAACAAAACCAACCAAGCGATAATAATCAGTCAGTTCAAAAATTCAGTTCAGCCGAGTCCCGTAGCAGGCCTGATAAGGAAATGCTGTGGAATGAGACAGAGAAGGCTAAGGGTTTTAATTACATAACACTTTTGAACGGCAATCAATCACATGAAGCGGAAGATAAATATAAGTTTGCGGAAGCATCAAATGTTCGCCATAAGGATTCTCAAGACATTTATAAAATACCATCAGAGAGTGATCGTGTGATCCACGGTGATGTACAACGAAATTGTGAAAAATATCCCCAAAGTAAAGTGAAACTTACGATATCCCCCGAACGTGACGATAAGTTGCAAGAAAGGAGACGCCCCTCCACAATGGTTGAGAATATAATGAAGATCAAAAGTGAACCTTTGAGTCTGGTAAACTATGACAATCTGCCAGGCGTGCATGAGAATGTGGTGACACAACAAATGCAAGGTCCAGCTGCAGACGTGGTGATGGTATGCAAAGAAGAGAAACCGTGCCTCACTGAGGCGTGTGTGACTGCCCAGATAATGACGCACATGAAAACGGAAAGCAACATAAATGAGGATGCTCGAGTGCTGTACAATTTTGCCAATTCCCGTAAAGTTTCTCTAACCGATGTGGCCGCTAATAATTTCGCCCCCTCCCCACCCAGCACTTCATCCAAGAAAGAACAATTGATTAGTAAAGCGAACAACAACACACCTACATCTAGCTCCAGTTGTAATACCGAATCTAGTGTGGCATCGTCCCACATCGATTTAGATGTGTACTCGTCGCATTCGGCCAGCGAAGCAACCTTTACACAGAGTTTCGAACATAGTGATGATGGCGGTATCGGTGGTGGTCTTCAACAAAGTGCCACTCCCAATTTCATCGATTATCCTTTTAGTTTCCTGTACAACAGCAATCACATCACATCACCCCAGCATGTTGATATAAAATGTTCCCAAACATTTTATCACAACGCCAACAATAATATCTCAGCGGCAAACAATG
The DNA here is from genome assembly GCA_949710015.1 of Crataerina pallida. Classification (NCBI taxonomy): domain Eukaryota; kingdom Metazoa; phylum Arthropoda; class Insecta; order Diptera; family Hippoboscidae; genus Crataerina; species Crataerina pallida. Next base: position 4,680,309 of record OX453290.1, read on the forward strand.
TGAACATTGATGGTGTTTCCATAAAAAAATCAACATTAAGTAGAAATGTGCTGACATCGTCTGAATGGTTTCATAATACAGATCCGAACAGTGCAACGACTTCAACTTCAAACACAACTCTACCCACCCCAACCGGTAATGTTGCTGTCGATTTCAATTCATCCTTGTCCGTGGATTGCAATGCCAGCCTGGACGGCAGTGATGTTAGTAAATATTTAGATTTGGATGCATGCAAACGAGAACAGAAATTCGACATGTCCAGCTATATGGAAAGTCAACAAGTGCCCATGGATCTGCCGCCCTCATCACCCAACTCTTGCTCGTTTACCGGTGGCAATGCTGATAATAGTTTGGTTGGTGCTTGTTCAACAGCTGCCACTCTGAATATACGTACCGATGAAAAAATGCCCGCCAAAGGAGAAATCTCCGAACAAGAGAGCAATTGCGATATTGACAATTCCTGGAGTCAACCAGTAAGTTTGAACACAAAGTTGCCAATGGCCAGACATTATGTTCTGTTCCTTTTAGATGTACGGCGACATATCTGCACGCTTCTTTAAGACATCTTTCCCGGGAATGTTTACTCACGACAGTGGCTGGCATCATGATGATTGCTTTACAGCACAAGATTTAAGTGCTTCGACTACAACTCAAGCAGCGGCAGCAGCCAATGGTAGCAATCGAGCAAGAAGGTAAAACATTTGTTTATCAGCATAATTACGCGCATGATTCCTCTCACGGACAGCGTTCAAAAATAAAAGAGAACGGCTGCCCTAGATAGGCATCCATTTCGTATTAAAAGTTTGAATGTTGGGTCTTTCATTAATTTTGTCCGCATGTCCGTCACATAATCTTAAGGCCATCCCTTGACCAAGATCAAGTCAAATATACGCCCTTAATAACAAAATTTAATAAAATTCCAAATTCCGTGCACATTTTTATTCATTTTGTAGATTTTTAATAACTTTTGTCTAGTGTTTCTTCGAATTGTAATGAGTGGGTTCGTTTACGTTTTTTTTACTTTTATACTTCGAAAAATCCCTTAGTTTCGATTTGCGACTTCCTATGGATACAACGACAACAACAAGTGAACATTTTAATATTAGTACCCAGCAAGTCTTTCCATTAAACAGTCAAGATGTGCTGCCGTCTACATCGATGAAAACGAAAAAAAGGCGTAAGCGTGGTTCTCAAGATGAGAAAATGACGGTGTTAGTGCCACAAGTCTTAAACCAGCAACAACGTGATAGGGGAGTAGATGTGAGTGATTTAGAACAAGTGCCAGCATCGGTGGCAATATCTAGTTTTTTGCCAGACCCCACCAATCTGGCTGGTATACCATGTCCAACATTTGTACAAAGTTCATCTCCGCCAGAGCACAAGACACGCGAAAAAACATATGAGTGCGCTCGTTGTTTTGCCAAATATACAAAGCTAAAGGATCGTAACGCTCACATGATTGACGTGCACAAGTATGTGCGTCAAAATCGGAAATTAGTTTGTCCACAATCGCTCATCACGTCAACGGTTACCAGTAATGAAGTGAATGCTGCTGAAATGGCGTCCAGCACTAGTGTCTGCCCCCTGATTGTGGGACAACATTTGCACAGTGATCAGCTGGAAGATTCAAAACATGGCATAATTAAAATGGAAACGGAACCATTAGAACATGTGGAAGCAACTTTGGACTTTGTAGCTAAAGTTCCGAAAGAACTGGACATGGACGATAAAAGGAGCCTGATTATACCGATGGCCAATGCGCCAGATGCCAGAGTTATGCAACAGCCAGACCAAAAGGATATCAAATTTAATGGTTTGAATCGTCTCGGTTTCAATGCTCCTACGCCTAAGTTGACCACTCTATACCGCATGCTGGTCACCTACAACATGAATAATTTAAAAATGAAACAAGAAGTGACAGAAATGGATGAAAAATTAATGGAATCGTTGATATTCTATTGTCATCTATGCCGGCAGAGCTTCTCATCGGTAAAACTGTACGATATACATTTAACGGAGCACCCAGCGGAATGTTTTTCATGTGGTAAGAAATTTCAAAGATGGAAAAATCTGTCGTTGCATCTCAAGCGTCATATGGGCTGGAAGGAGTTTGGTTGTAATGTGTGCGAGAAAAAGTTTGTTGTACGGAGCGCCCTAGTCGAACATATGCGAATGCATTCCGGTCATTCACCTCTAAAATGCAAAATATGCGGTAAGTATTAAATAAATGGCATCATTTAGATCACTTGTTGCGCACTCGTGGTGCACAAATTTCAAAAAGCCGGTTTTTATATCCATTCTTCCATTTGCAACACCCAGAAGGAAACGTCCAAGATCCTATAAAGTATATATATTCTTGATCATCGTCGAAAACTGAGTCGATTTAGACATGTATGTCTGTGTGTCTGTCTGTTGTTGGCATTCTCGCGGGCGTAAATTTTGAGATATTGAGCTGAAATTTTGTACAGACGCTTTTACTTTTTGCACTCAGACGGCTATTTAAAATGGGAAAAATCGGTCAAGAGCCACGCCCACAATCGACAAAAATTTATATGCCACAAAAGTTAACCTATGAACTTGAAATTTGGTACACGTATACGTAGGTATCCCAATAATCGATATGTAAAAAATGGGCGTGGTCAGATAACAGACACGCCCACAATATACAAGAAACCATATTCATCATAAAACTACACTTCAAAGCTGTTATGTAAGACACACACTATTAGATTTCGCAATATATACATATATATTTACCACACACACCGTTATGGAATGGGGCGAATTTAAGATTTGGCCCAAGCCAGATTTAGTTTTCTTACTTGTTTCAATTCTGTTTGTTTTTGTAATTTGCCCATTATTGCAATTAATGTTTAAATTTTTCAAGGCAAACATTTCAAACGCTATTCGAATTTAACGCAACATCGCAAACGTCACAGCAAACAAGTAATTAGAAAGAAGGAGTACGTGTGCTATTGCGGCGAAGTTTTACCATCGAAGGCTCGCTTTTTGTGGCATAAGGAAACGCACGACTCGAAACCCAAGTGCTGTCCACATTGCTGTGATCGTTTCATTCACATCAATTCGTTAAAGCGACACATCCGTTTGGCACATTCCGATAAATTCGACTATGTCGAGCCAATGGAGTGTCCCATTTGTAAGCAGGTGTTCGCAAAGGCCTCGATGAAATCTCATATGGCCACCCATTCAACGGACAGCCAGTACGATTGTACGATTTGCAATAAATCATTCTCCACCAAATGGAATTTGAAAATACATTCATGGGTGCATGCCAACCGTACATCGAAGCCGTTCAAGTGCGATCACTGTCCCAAAGCGTTTGTACGCGAAATTGATTTTAAAAATCACATCAATTCTCACAAACAAATCAGACCGTACACGTGCGAAGTGTGCGGCTGCAAGTTTATACGTAAATATAATTATATGCGGCATCGGCGAGAGCATCATGGTGACAAGAAGTTCACGTGTGATTTGTGCAAGAAATCGTTCCACCGTCACTACTACCTCATTGAGCACAGGCGCATACATACGGGCGAAAGGCCATTCCAGTGCACGATTTGCGGTAAGAGCTCCACCACTAAAACTAATCACAACAAACATATGAAAATACATCATTCGCGCGATCCCTTCACCGTAGAAGTGTGAATGAAATCGCAAAATAAGAATAATGTGCAACTGCAGCATAATAATAAAGCTAAAGCTAAAGTAAAAAAAAAAAATCTAATAATAATAATGAAAATAATGAGAGTAACGAATACATAACCAATCTTGTTCATTTTACAAAATGTTCTTAGTGTAGCAAACTTTTTTTAAAAACACATAAAAAAAAAAATTATAAAAATCTTTTTTTCTTCTCACGTCATATAAATCGGTGTCTCTCCCTTCTCTCTCTCTCTCTCTCTCTATGTGCATGCTGTTTCCATAGGTGTGTGTTTTTGTATGAGCGGGCGTGTGTATGTTTGTATGGGATGTGTATGCGTGTGCGTAAACAAAGAATTAAATGAAATAAAATAAAACTATTTTTTCATTATAATTGTTTAAAATAAAAATAAACCTCGTAATAAAAACAATAAACAAACGAATTAAAAGAAGTTAAACGAAGTACCCAACTAATGCTAATTTTTTTTTTAATTAAAATATTTAAAAAAAAAAATAACTAAGCATGGTCAAACTAAAGTAATTTTGCAAAAAAAAAAAAAATCGAAATTTAATATGAAAAATTCTAAATTTATAATAAAATTTCAAATTTTAAAATGTATATATATATATTTATAAATTTTTATTGCGGTAAGCTTTACATTAGGTTTATGCAGATGTTTATAACTCCTTTTATTATAAGGATCCTTTTAAAATCACTTGAATCGGTTTAACCGTCTGTGTGGTTTTTATGTAAATTTATGTACAAGCACAAGTTTTGGTCTAGAGAGGAGCCCCCTTGAATATGAACCCCTGCCATATATAATTTTTTTTTTTTAAAAACTTTTAAATCAAATAAAAACTTTTTCTTTTTAAAAAGATTTGTACATCAAACTTTTCCAATTGCACACGATAATAATTTACACGGAAAACCAGTGGTTCAGTAATGACCAGTATATTTTAATATTGTTTTAAGTGGACATTTTTTTAAAAACTAAACTTAGCTGATAATTTAACTATAAGATTCGTGGTACCCTTTGAGTTGACTCACGTAGCACTCTTTGAGAAACACTGGTCCAGATAATATTTTCACTTTTTATTTTGATACATTTTTTTTTTATTTAAAATTTTTTTAATATAAATTTAGAATTTTTCATATTAAAAATACGGTTCAGTACTGAGCATATGCTTAGAAGTAAACGTGTGCTTATATAAGTTAAATGAAGGGTTAGATAATTTTTGGAAATTTTTACTAAATAATTTGTAAATATATCTGCTTCTTTAGTTAAGACCCAAACATAAACAAAAACAAGAAATACAAAAAAAAAAAAAAAAACAACTAAAATCCCATTGATTTAATCCTTAGATGATAATAATTATACACAGCAAAAACGCTATTATTGATTGGTGCGTACTGTTTCAATTTCCTGCAATAATAATAAAAAATAAATAATAAAAAACAACAACAACAATATTTTATATGCTTTAATAACCATTGTAACTTATAAAAATTTGTAGAAAATAAGTGAAAATATTTTTAGTTTTATTTAGCTATTAAGTTAATTTTATATAGATAGATATAGTACGTCAATGTATGTACATGTGTATGGGAATATGTATCACATTTTATATATAAATTGTAACTTTTTTTGCTATTAAATCATATGCAATACCGTGCAATAAAATTTTACACAGAAAATGCATATTTAAAAAAAAAAAAAAAAAAGAGTTATTTTCAACAACAAATTTGTATATGGTCAATCAATGCGTGTGTGTGTGTGTGAGAGAGTGTGTGTAAGCAAAGATTTAGTAAATTGATTATTAGTGAAATTATTTTTGTGAAAATCATTGACCATCATTTTTATATATTTGTTAAGTAAAAATGATTTAAAAATCGGTTACGGCCGATCATTTAATATCTTACACCCCTCAACATTGCTCAAATCCTCAGAATAGTCGCGTTTGGCAAACATGTGTTTCGTTTTTATTATAAAAAAAAACCAACCGAACGTGTTTTTCATTGAAATTTTATACAAAAGTGGTGTAGGGTATGAAATTATTTTATAATTTTTGTGACTTGAATGCTTGATTTAATCTTTTGTTCTCCTCCTTGATTTATTATGGTATCGTACATGCATACAAAATAATGTGTAAACACTAATATATAAATTTAGTTTATTTAAGAGGTAAAATTTAACTACAACTATAGCACATACATATTAATATAACACAATTACATACACATATATTATATATTAAATATTAAATTCTGTGAAATGTATGTGTTATGGGTAAATGACGACAGTAATAGAAAATAAATAAAAAAACAATAACAAAACAAAAAACAAAATATATAACAAAACAAGAGATAACTCAATATCATTAACTATACATATACGATAAAATTAAATGGATTGAAATACAATTTAACGAACTTTCAAATAATTATACAAATTTAAATAAAAATTACAATCAATTCATTATTGAGTAATAATACATGTGTACGTGTGTTTTTTTCTTTTTTTTTGATTATTGTTTGTGATCGTTCAATTTAATTCCAAGGTAAACATTCTCCCCAACGTAGTTCGGTGTGGAAATTGGTCAAAGGAGGTTACCACACAACCGCAAAAAAACGAAATATTTTAAGTACTTTCTAAATCAATTTACAAAAGGTGGGCGTGGCAGGTATATAACGCTCTCCAATAGTGTATGAATTACGTATCAGCTTGCATGTTGGCTTGATATGGTTTTTTGTAAATTGTAGGAGGCGCGTATCTTATTTGACCATGTGCACCAAATTTCAATTTTTATCTTAATTTGTATTAAATTTCATTAAATTATAGCTAAATTTTTGTGGCTATGTGAGTTAAATATATTTTTGTCGATTGTGGGCGCGGCTCTCAAACGATTTTGATTAATTTAAAAAGCACAACCTGCCTTGGAGGATTTTAAAATGTGGGAACAACAATTCCTTCTCGATATCACAATCCTTCAAATCCTTTTCTAATCGTCACCGGCCTGAGTGGATTATTTATAAAAAAAAAAAAAAAAAAATTGCAACCGCGAGAGGTATAGTTTATTGTACATTATGGGCGTGTCTTTTATTCAATCATGCCCATATTTTGCACTAATTATACATACGTACCAACAGTCATTTACATAGATCAATTTTTGTCGATTATAGGTGTGGCACTTGGTCGATTTCGCAAAATTTAAATAATACAATCTGCCTATGGAAACTTAAAATGTGGCTATAAAATGTCAGTTTGAAAATGTGTGATCATGAGAGAGCGACACATGGAATGACATGGATTTTTAGATACATCAAGTTTATACATATAAGTTTATATGTCCTGGGTATTATTTGCACCTTCACATTTTGTGCAAAATTGCGGTAAGACCATACCTTCAATATTAGTTAGTTAGCATTTTTGAGATATTTTGATGTGATTTTTAAAAAACCTCCCCATATTATGTCCTAATAAAAAAGAAGCTTTTATGTGTTGAAAAATTAATATTCCTTAAAAAAAAAATTTGTTAAAGTTGGTGAAAAGCTTTTTTTAACCCAATAGTTAACGCTAACAATATTGGGACCTCTTGCCATATAGAACTTTTTTTATACTAAATTAATTCAATAAGGAGTAAAAATTTGTAAATATCCTCCACTTACCTTAAAAAGGATATATTTTCATTTTTAGATTTGAGTAAATTTTTATAAAATCCGCATCAAACACCCTTTAGCTTGTCACAAGTAAAAGCAATCGATTATTTTTTTAAAAATAAAAAAAAACTACTTTTATTTTTGTGTTCAAGTATTAAAGACTTAAAAATAATACTAATTCACATGTATATAATAATAAAAACAAAAACAAAAAAAAAACCATTTCCAGATCACGATTAACGCATAAATTAATAAAAAATAAAATTGAATTATACATTAAGATAATAATGCAATATTATAAACATCGGAATATATGAAAATATGAACTTTTCAACTTAGGAACTGAACTTTCATTCTTACAGTCTAAATGCGTAGAAATAAATTGCTCTCTATTAAGGGTTCGTAGATAACACACCCGTCCAGTGCAGCTTCTTTTGTTTCGTACAAAAGCACCTGCATTAAATTGCCATCATTTTCGTGTTGATAGGCGCGCAAAGCATTGCTGGAGAAGTATGATTCTTTTTTAGATTCCTTAGGCATCTTCTCAATCATCGCAAATACTAGCTTGTTTTTGCTTAAAAGTTTTTCCAAATGCAATCTTATTTTGTGTTCGCTTACTAATGGGTTGCATTTCACATCATGTAAACGTACACGGAATGTACGTAGAGGCCAGCTTAAAAGTTCTGTGGGGCAGCGTCTCAATTTGTTAAGAGGTAAGGTTTCACTGTTCAAGTAGTCAACATAAATAACTTGAACCATTTTGCTATTCGTGTGGTACGAGCATATCGCCGCTCTATACCATTTGTTGTCTTTACTGTAGCAGGCCAAACAAATTGTGCCCGGTCCAAAACTGATAAGTGGTTTAGATGTCTTCACCAAGTGTTTTATGGTGCGCTGCAGTTCAACATCACGATATCGGAATTCTGCATTGTATGGCACGATTTGCAATATTGTTGGCGTCAATACGGAAATTACGTAACAGAGGAAATTCTGCATGCCGGGTGGAAGTTGGGGTTGCTTAAAATTTTGCAGGCCACTGATGTGTGTCCTCACAGAGGATGTCGCATTTGGATTAAATTCATCAAAATCGGAATCCTTCAATTAATTAATGATACAAATAATGAGCACGCAAACTTAAAACAAGTAAAAAACTTATATATTTTCTCCCCATCACCTTTGGGCAATAAAACTTAACCCATGATCGGCAATTGAATTGTAAAAAAGATAATTTTTAGAAGAAATCTTGAACTCGTTAATTTTTCTGCCTTTTTGAAAATTCTCACTATTCTACATATATTGTAAGCCTATTAGTTAGGCCGTGTAAGAAACGTATGTGCTAATTTTAAGTGAGTGAGAAACTAATGGGAGGCTGCTCACAAATGTGCTTTGAAAAGGTTTCACTCCGAATGCCTTCTAACAACGTTCTAACATGTTAAAGGATACGTGTTCCTTTTTCAGTACACGCCAAACTGAATTTTTTAAATGATAAATGATAAGAATCTAAAACTTAAAAAAAAAAACCACAGTTGGGAACATAGTAAAAAAACTCATTATAAACCCGACTTTAAGGTGGTGGGTATAATGAAATGTATTTGCCTGATCATAGAGCCGCGAAGATGGTGATCTCCGTTGTCGCAACTTCTCATCACTATGCCAATAACCTTTTGCAAAACTTTCCTCCAACAACGCAACATCTTTAGCTTCTTCAATGTAATCCTCTTGGGCATCATCTTCCATTACGAATGCTTCGTCTAGATCACTGTGATCGGTTTCCAACGATAACAACCGCGAATATTCACCATTGTTAAACATTCGTCGTTTGCTTGGTGGTGGCGGTGCCAGTAGAGACTCTTCATGATAATTGTGAGTTTTGGCAGATTTCTCGTAATTCATTTTTCCATTCTTCTCCAAGTTGGCAATCAGTTTGTTTAAGCTTTCAAAAGCTTGCACCTGTTCTTCTTTATCATTAACATTGCTATTGCTTTCTTCATCACCATCGTTATCACTCTAATACATAAAAAATATAAAAAAATATTAAAAAATTATTTTTATTTATTTATTTTTTAATATCTACCATAAAATCATCTATGGCTTCGTTGCGTTTTTTCCAAGATTTGGACAAGTAATTGTTTTTATGGCTGGAAAGTATTGGCGAAGGTGGCTTATTATCAACATAACCCTCCGTTATGGCGTAATCTTTTATATCTAATCCTCCACATCTTATGGTACACAACTTGACCATGTTATCCACTTCATCCAATGATACTCGTACCGTAACATGTTGTCCTACAATGTTGGCATGTATAAAGTCTAAGGCCTCTGTCGAATATTTACTCGAACCGTTTTTCGGTTTAATGCCCTCAATGCGAAATTTATTGGCAATGGCTGGAAAATTGGCGTAAGGAGCATAAGGACGCATAACCTTAGTACCGATATACTCTATATTGCCATAGTCAATGTAATACACCGCCCACTTGTTTTGACTATTGCGCGGTTCCACCACCACGCAGCGATAGAATTTATTCGCATTATTCTCATTGTAGGCAGCCACACAGGGTTGTCCCGGTTCATATGTATAATCGGGTGGTTGAGGTGCCATTGAACCATAAAACTTGCCTAGATTTTTACCCATTTTTTCTGCCATTTTACAATCAAGAGAGTCTTGTATATATATGTTGCAATAGTGATCAACGTAGGTGGGATAGCCGGTAAAAATTGTTTTCTCAATTACTCTGCTCGTTCTCCAAGCGTCTGGTGGGGCCCTTAGACCGGTACTTAATTGCATGCACAGACCGTTTGGATCTTTCTCAAATGAATATTCCTCAATGTTGGTATCATCACAAACACTTTGCACCAAACTGTTATTGGCACCATCAGCATTATTTTCTACCGCTGTGCTCCGCACATAATTGTAAATAATAATATGAATGATTTTCTTTCTATAGAAAAACTTATATATGCGTCTCGTTTTTGTTGAAAAATTTAAATTTACTAAGATTAACTTTTTCTTGATTTTGTTAAGGTGTAGAATATAAAATTGTATATGTTTGGAATAAAAATCGGGATATAAAAACATGCACATATGTACATGTACATATATGCATTGGTACACCCTACATTTGTGTTAACTGGTACATTAAGTTTGTGCGGATGTTTGTAACTCCTAAAGAGTTAAGGAGAGATTTTTATGACATAAAGTATTGAAATTGATTTGAAGTGGACTATTTTTATTACCCCATTTCTTTAAAGAAAGTCCTTGTAAAGCAAAAAATCGTAACTCTTAATTTTTATTGACAAAACTTGGTAAAATTAACTGTACCCGATCAGCCGATTAAGCTGACAATGATCGAGATTTTTTATCATACAAAAACTTTCATTTTAATAGAACCTTATATAGGTAGGGGTTCTAAAAATGGTTTAAATGATCCATTTTCAATAGAATTTGTCTCTGGGCAAATACATGTTCTTTTACCAAATTTTATCAATATATCTCCAAAATGCTTAAAGTGAGCACAAACTTACATGGACAGACAGATGGACATGGTTAAGTTGATTCATCTTTTGATTCTGAATCGTCCGATATACATTAACTTAATATGGGGTATAATAAATTACTGTTTGTTTGTACCTGCTAAAACAGCACTGTTAGTTTTAAGCCACTCCTCTAAAGTTATTGCATTTTCAGCCAAATTGATTTCTTCAATCTTATCAAGTTGTTGTGTCACATCCAGTCTCTCTATCATATAAGCTAAACCCGCGTTTACAAGAATGCTATTGATATTGGAATACGTGACAAGGCTGGGTGCCAATGGATCACTGTTTTCGGTCAGTGAGCCCCATAAAACAATCGGCACAGATTCTCTATCTGGTGTGAGATTGCCTTGCATTGTAACCGATAACGATTCGAATTTACCGATGGAATCTTTAAAACAATCTACAGCTGTAAGAGACCAAGCCAAAGTATCTCCCGAAGGCTCAATACATGCTAAATGGCAACGGTGTACGGCATTTGTAACACGATCCAATTGATCATCAATGGAGAACAGATGATTCTTGGGCATGGAATATAAAGTGATACCAATGTCACGCAAGAAAATATCATAAGTGCTTGGCCCAATAGCGTCGTCCTTAATGCCCTTTATAATACCGCGATACCATTCACATTTCTCAATGAAACTCAACCGAATGCTGGAGTCATGAGAGATTAAGGTCGTACGTTCGTTTAGGTGTTTCGTATAGATAAGGCAGTGATCACCATCTTTCCAATCCAACATATTGTCGTCCACGTACGGCGACATTTCTTTGTACTTAAGATTATGGATTTCTTGTAACTTCTGATGAAAAGCTTTGGCACCGGCCAATAAACATTCCAATTGAACATAAAATTCACCTGGATCAACAATGTGAGTAATCAATATGGCAGAACGTTGCAGAACTCTCTTCTTAGACCGCCCAAGATAGCCACTGTCATTCGCTAAGTCTTTGGTTTCGTTCGGAACATATTGTGCCTCTATTTGGTTCTTGACATGTTCTGGCGTTTTTGGTGTTTTGTATATTTCCGCCATTTGTGTCGCCTCGCCCGTTGAAATACCATGGCCACGTTTTACCAGGGAGGCGCCCACATTAATGTCCAATTTTTTTTTACTTATATACACAACCACCTTGTATTCGTTATTTTCGATACCAACAATTTCAACGAGTAATTGCGGATTATCTACCATAAGCTTAAAGTCATTAATGGCTGTATGGCTGTACACGTAACCATCCTTTTGTGATGGTACAATGTCCGCCAATGAGCAGCGTGTGACATACTCTTTTACCCTACGAAAGCGTTCTACCAAAACAAAAGCTTGACGCCAAGAAACTACTTTGATAATGCCTTTATCGACTAATCGCACCAGAATGTTGCCTAAATAATGAGATATTTGAAGAGGATGGACATAGAAAAAGACAATCAGGACAATTAATAATTGATTACCCTTTTCCTTAATATCCTCAATGACAGCCCGATGCCAAACCTCGTCACAGCAAATAGCACAACACGTTTGGGCACTACCCACATATAATTGCTGCAGATTCAAACTAGTTTTAGTATAAAAGTTATTCAATTTTGTCACAAAATCATTCAGTTCAGTAATTAAATCGGTCTGTGAAGAAATGTGATGAAATTCGTTAATTGAGGAATGTTATGACATTTACTTTAATGACATAGAATTCTCCAGGATCTTCCACATGTGCCATTGTTACCCCAAACATTTCTCCTATTTGAAACATATTCTTTGTTATGCGGTTCTTCAAAGTGATAGATGGACAAATTGTCTAGAATTGCAGAAAAAAAAAAAAAAACATTTTCCATCATGTATTGATTTTCTATATAACAAGAATACCTTGAATTACCTTAATTTCCATTTTGAAAGTTGAATGACCTGGCACCTCACGGGCCAGGCCTGTGTATAAAAAAGACTCACGCAAAGATTTCGTTGCATTATTATGTAGATCTACACTGTGTAAACCTTTATTGATGATTTCAAAGACACTTAAACGGGCTGGTTGGCTAATAAGGAACAAACAGAAATATGTAGTAATTGATGCCAATCTATTTAATTTAAATAGAGAACGTGGCCTTTTTGCAATTGCATTCTTTTTTTAAAGCTTGTAATGCGTAATACGAGAAAGGTTGAATACTTTGTTCTTCCTTTGAAGACCTTTTTGAATATCTACAAATATCCGCAAATATGATATGAACTCTGTGGCTGTATTTATGTCACCATAAAAGATTTTTGTTCATGTTTTTAAATATAACAAAGAAAATGTGGGCATGGCAAGTATGAACATTATTATCACGGTTACCCATTAAGTTATAGTTCAAGGACCTCTGATCATTTTTAGTACGTCGATGAAAAAAGTTCATTATTATGTTGAACTTCTGCAGCCCCCTTTTTATAGCTTTAAATAATTATTGTTAAATGTTAACAAATGAGTTTAAACAGGAAAGCTTAAATGCATAAATGGAAAATATTCATATAATTATTCAGACGTGCAAAGTACCAGCAATACACCTATGCGGGTATTAATGAAACGATTCAGATGTTTTATTAAAAATATACATATTTTATCCTTTCACGGACACGAGTTCAAATCCAGCTGTGGAAAAAGTTGACAGAGTTTCTTCAGTTGGAATTTCGGACAGTTAAGAATATTATCATAAAAGTCGAAGTTGGGTAGACACGCAACTGAGCATGTAAGCTTTTAAAACGCTTTACCATTGGTTTTTTTTTTTTTCTTTGAAGTAAACTCACTTTTGTAAGATTTCCATTAATAAATGTTTGGCCTCCTCTGTCCATTCTTTACCATGTGGTACTAAATTGTGTATAGTACAGCGTATGGCTGCAAATGGTATTTTTAGATGATCTTCATCAATTTCACAAAGCCTGTCCATGATATTAAAGAGAGACAAAGAGAGATAGATACAGAGAAGAGTGGGAGGAAAAGGTTACAAGCATGTGTGTCACATATCTTGTACATTTTATTACCGATCTTTGGTTGCATCCATATGCATACCGAAATCCACCAAAAATATTTTATACAGATTATTGGGTAAAATCTTTTTCACTATGCCACGATACCATTGCTTATCGGTGTTGTGATAGATCATATAATAGTAATCTTCACTTATTACTTGGGGTATACGGTCTGTGTAGATATCGTTGACATAGGTGTGCGATATTTTTCGTATCTGTTCCATCGTACTGATTCTTTGAACATAGAAATCGGCTGGAGATTTGACATGAGTTAGTTTTACGCGCATAGCGTGATCTTGACTGTTGGAGGTGATAGAGCTGTGAAATGAAGTTGTTGTATCGTCGCTGTAGCAGGCAATTGTATCTACGGCAAAGGCGTTGTCTTTTTGCGAATGTATATTATGGACGTTGTTACCATTGCTGGTGTTGTTATTGTTGTACTTCTTGGTATTATTTCTTTTATTTTTATGTTGACTTTGCGCCTTTTCTAATTTCTGAGAAGGGCCTTGCCTGGAGGACAAATATGCGCTGTCCTCATAGAAAGCACTAATATTAATGCAAATTTCAGGTTCGTTATAGCTGGTTTTATAATAACGCGGCAAATCTTTCAAAACATCCATGTTTGCCTCAAATCTGCCATAAATTGAAATGGAATTGTAGTAAGCTTTAGAGTTAACGGAGTTTGAATTTTACCTGAAGGGATTCTCCTTCAATTTGCTAATATTTAAACGGCAAGGCAGCAATTGTAGCTGTTTATTGTAAACATTAAGTATGGCTCGTAAACTTACATCCAGGGGCGCTTTATATTGATACAATTCCAAATTTGAACGCATTGTCTGCAAAGGGGATATGATATATACACTAATATGTACAGCGGATAGTTTGGGTTAACTTACCCTTAGAAGTTCATTCGATTCAGAGAGTTTAACAAACGCCTGCTTTATGTCTATCTGAGGCTGTTGGCATAATGCATTAAATTCTTCGGTTATACGCTTTTCTTCATTCTGTAGAAAGTTGTGTAATTGTAGAAAATAATTGGAAATGTCCTCCAATGTTTTGGTGGCATACTCTCCCATTTGTGACTCCACAGACTTGATTTCCTTAAAAAAAAAAAAAATTAAAATATTATGTGTTGTAGTCAAATTTGAACCCATTAAACGATTCCTTCGAGATAAAGCAAACAGAATGAAAAGCATAGCATAACTAAATACAAACTATAAGTTATAAAAAAAATTAAATTTTGAATCAAATATTATACATTATATATAAATGGTTAAAACGATTCAGATTTAAATTTTGAATTGATCGGTATAATTAAAGGCGGCTGGGCGTGGCATTTGCTGTTTAGGAGTTAGAAACCGCATCCGCACCAATTTAATATTACCCCATTTCCACCATATTACATGTTACGTGAGGGCCTGGCATAAATAAAATGGAGTAATTCTTCTAGAATAGCTGACATTTTGTATATACAGACAAATAGCTTAATTACAAAGTTAACGTATTTGTATTGAGGGCGAGATCAAATAATCGACATGTCCACAATTTAAATAAAATCCTTTCCATTTAGAATTCATATACCTTTAAAGGTCTTTATATTTGTATATAAATGAGATGAGTCTTCAATCACATTTAGTTTAAATTTAGTTTTTGTCATACTAGAGTCATATTTCGCGTCTAAAGGCAAATTTTATTGTACTTAGGTGCTCTTACTCTTCTGTGTGTTTTTTTTTTTATGAATTTTTTCAATATTTTCAAAGATAGAACATATACTATCCGCTTTACCTATTTTTATAACTAACAAAACGTTTTGACCTTCACTCTGATGCTTACATTAAATCCTATTTTGCATAAAAAGGCACATTCAACCAACAAATGTTTTGCAAGTCAAAATTGTATGCTAACTCTTCATAATTTTTACACAACATTTACAGTTTAACCAGTTTTTCAACACAACTCATCCCTAACCCCGCCGTGGTAGACTTTTTTTACAAAAACCAATCGAAAAAATATCACAAAGACTGTCATGAGTTTTCATGTACATTAAAGCTTCACGCTTAAATTAAATGAAATAACAAAACCGTGCTCATCAGGTAGTAACGACATAAAATTGTAGAAAAAAAAGTTCTCATGATTATTATTTTTTTTCATTTTTTATTTATTTTTTTTTACACAAAAACTTGGCCACTATGTAGTAACTTTTTAATACTACGAAATAACATTTGATTGTTAATGTGGTGGTGTTGGTGTAATAATAATAAATTATAATGTTGTGACCTTGTATTGGTTACAGCTAATCAACCCAGAGCTGCATATATCTTTAACCTCGTCATGTAGAAAATTCAATATATGATCGAATATAACTGATGCTGATGATTATATAACAGTTCATATGTCTTTCAAATCTATAAGCGTTTGCTCTATAGTAGTCAAAATAATAATTAAATTTGTCATCAGGGTTAGAATATTATGCATTTAATATAAATACAGGGTGCATTATGTTTCAGTATCTTTTTAAATGATTTACTTAGTGAACGATAACTTGACATAGGCGCATTTTTGATGAGCATCAAAATTTGAATCGATCCGTCTGTCAGTCTGTCTGTACTTGAAATGTTCACTATGGTAAATTTTGTGATTTTGTGAAATTTGGTATATATTTGTAACCATAAAGTGCCAAAAATGTACACAAAAAAAACCTTATTTGACATAGAATACCGATCTGGAACTTTTCATAGAAAGCATAATCATGTTCCTGCCACGCCTTTTATTTATTTTTTATTTTTGTATTTGAAGGATATTTAAAATTTGGTCTAAATTTTTACATTTTTATATATTTTTTTACTTATTTTTTGTCCATACTTTTGTTTTTTACTTCTTGTCCGTACGTCTGTCAATTGAAAAGTAAGGCTAGCAGCCAAAATGTGGATGCGATCAGTTTGTGAGGTACTGTGGTCTGGTTGTAGCAAAAAAGAAACATGAAATCCTATAATAGAAAAAAAAAGAGCCTAGAGCTTAAGTAGAAAAGCTTTAAGTGAGCAAAACGAAAGATTCAAGACACAAACTCTTTGCGAAAATCAATGCATTTATAAAATCTAAACATACAAGGCAGGCACACAAAGCAATGCCTACGAAAACAAACAACAATCTTGCTAAACCGATTCACTAATCAACCAGCACCGCATAAGTTTGGGCAATGGAGAGTTTGTTAATTTGAAACCGCTGGAATCAGTCAGTGTTGAACTGTTGAGCGTTGCAAAGCCAATCGCGGTGGCTGCACATTTATAGGCATAACATTTTTATTTACAAAAAAAAAAAAAAAAAAAAAAGAACACAAAAAGTCAATGCTCTGCTCCTTCATTTCTAATGATGATCATAACGAAAGCTCTGGAATAGAGTGAAAACTACTAGTATGCTATTTTCAAAGAGAGCTTTGGCATACACAACCAGTTTGTCAAAATAAAAACACAAAAACGACAAAAACGACGACAACATCAACAATAACAACAACAATACAAATCAATTTATAGTGTTTAAAAACATTTTATAAGCGCTGAGGTGTGGTGTAGCAAGCAACAAGCATCATTTTTTAGCCTCCGATGAACACACGAACCGTTGTGTTTAGACTATAATAACATTAAGCTAAGGTTGGTGGTGTGGGCACACATGATGCAATGCCTTCACAAATTGATTTAAGTGCAATTATACTCTGTCTGCCCAAAAATGACTTTAGTGCGTGAGAAAATTTGTTTCACAAAAACAACAAACAAAAAAGAAGAAAAAGAAAAGAATATTTACAAAAAAATACGAAAAATCATTGAAGGCAAAAAAGTGATATGAACAGTAAAATTAAACCAAAAGCAACCTTGTCGATGAGTAGTTAATATTTTATCTATAAGGCCCTTATAAAAGGTCATCAATAATATAAAAAGTTGAGAAAAAACAAAAAAAAAAAAAACAAACTGAAAAACTGAATAAATGTTAACTTAACTGAAAACGCGATACAACCCTCCCGTCAACGAAACCAGTTTCACGTAAAACACCTATGACATCTACGATGATATTGTATGCAGCAGGCAATCGCCAACTGCAATAATAACCCAAAAACTGACTGCAGCGAAACACCCAACTATACGAAAACGTGATTTGGGGCAAAAATCTCTTCTTGCATGTGATTGTTGTCGATTGTTGCGTACACACATAACGTCCTGTTGCAGATTAATTAGAACCAGTTAGCCCCATCTTTTATCATTAGTCTCGCCGCTTTTTTGTAGAAGAAAAAAACAAACAAACAAAAAGCACTTACAATACTTCGTCAGTAGTAACTTTGGTGGAGTTGTTTTATGTTGTTGTTGTTTTCATATTAACTTTAGCGTTTATTGCATAATTTGTTTCTTGATTTGTTGTGCTTTAAGCAGGTTTCACAACAAAAATCAAAACATTATACGCGGATAATATATAAAACAAATATTTGTTGGTATTGTTTGTTTTTTTGAAAACATAAAATTTAGCGTTTTTTTTTTTATGAAGTATTAGTCCAGTTGCCCTATAATCTCTTAACGCATCAGTTTTTGTGTGGTGTACAGAAGACTGGGGGGTGCCTTGTACTATAATATAAATTACAACAACAATTTTTCACCCCTCCCCCCTTTCACAACATGTTAAACAAGCTAAACATTTTATTGTTGATCGCATTGGGATCTTTACTAATTACAGGTGAGCAACAATCGAATATGATTTCGAAAAAAAAAAACCGAATTTTAATTATAGATTGTTTTAAAATTTATGTTAGCATTTGTAATTATGGAATACAAATCAAATCATTAACAGTCATAATCGTAAATAAGAGACAAAGTTCACTATTTAGAGATTTCTCTGTTATATAAGATTCTTAAAAAAAAAAAAAACACGTGGCCTTCAACAATCAACTTTAATGGTGTGAGAATAAGATGTTGATATGCAATATTAACATTTACAAAAATATATTAAATAAACTGGTAACATCATAAAATGCTTTTTTATGATTTTTTTTTTTTTTTTTTTTAGTAAAGTATAATGCTGATCATTCACAATCACTAGCCGTTTAAATAGGAAAATTATTCGTACACGAATGTTAAGAAAGATTATACAAAATAGCTACAGAAGCTTATCGCCTTAATATACATTAGTTATGTTCTCATTTACATGTGGTAGAGAGATTTTCAAAGATTTAATAACTTGTGAGAAAGATTTACTTTTTCGTATACTTATTAGCTTTATGTCCAATGTCCGTACGTCTGTCTATGTATATTGTTGTTTAGTATTTGGAATACATTTTTTAGAAGTTTTTATTTTTAATTTTTTTTTTATACAGAATTCTATGTAAAAGTAGACAAAATTGCGAATTTTTTTCCTTTATAATAAGACCTTATATGGGGAGAAGTTTGAAATGTGATACAATTCGGTTCATTTTGAATAGGATTTCTTTTGGGGCCAAAATATATTATTGTACTAAATTTCAACGAAATATGTCAAAAAATGCGAGCTGTAGCTTTCACACAAATTTACAAGGACCCACAGACGAACATGATTTAATCGATTTATTTTTTCATGTTTTGAAGAAAGAATATGTGGCGCAGTTAAATTTTAACTAATTTTCATATAAATTTTCCAATTATGGGCGTGCCATATCCACACTTGCAGTCTTTTTAACGATATATATATAAATGTAGAACTGGCAGAATTCTAGATTAAATAAAGTTATTACTTTATACATCGCTGGAAAAGTATAAATGGATAAATTTCGTTTTCCTAGGTGAATTTTTATCAATTGTAGGCGTGGCTGTTAGCTGAGTTCTCCCATTTTAATAAAAATTAACTCATATAGACTAAGAGTGTGGGTAGAAAATTTCAATTTTTGTTACGGTGATCTTTTTGAAAATGATCTGAAGTGAAGTGAAGTTTTTTGTTTACTTACAATTTATCATAAATTTTCAAATTCAAAATTATGGCCATTTATTCTGTAATTGCATTAAATAGTGTTTTCTTCGTATCGTTGATTTTTCGTTATACATTCAGTTCACTCTTTCAGGCTATTGTGCAAAAAAACAATAAAACACAAATCAAATGTGAATAAATGCACCCATACATTCCAATAAATGATGTTTACCTATACGTATATGAGTATAATGCAGAAAATGTTTTTATAAAATGTTGTGCAAGGCATTTGCCATTCTCTAACGGATGCATAATGTTGCGCATCCGCAAATGCACTGAACGAGTGAATGCCAATACGTGTAAATGAAGAATACAAAGTGATTGTAACATACATCTAATATGTGTGTGCATGTATGTATATAAATAATTATATACGTAGTATGCATTTATATTTAGATGTTTATTCTCGGCTTTAGATAAAACGATTCCAACTAACGTGTTATACTCATTAATGCTATGGCAGCCGTTCAAGGAATCGAATGTTCAAAGTTTGTTAAAAAGTTCTCAAGGAAATATGATCGTTAACATTTCACACAATGCGTGGTGAGTTGGATTTGAAAACGGTTGAATTTTTCAAATGTTTGCTATTAATCGCATAATAATGGAAATAAATATAAATTAATTTCTGGTATGCTTTGCATTGTTGATGGCATTAAAAAATGAAAACCGAACAACATATGTCGAATTAGAAAAATGTGTTTGTTTGTGTTGTGTCCAAATTGATTAAGGTTGCACATGGTTTTTTTTTTTTTTTCTAGATATATGGATCAGTAACAAAAAAACTGCCGTTGGGTGTTGCTTAAAATAGCAAAACAACAATTGAATTTATAAGATTGCTGTTGACCTGGCGCACATTTCCATGTACATTGGGCCTTTGCAGGTGTTGCTCAATAGAATTCTGAAACGAAACTGGTTTGTGGTACGCAAATATTGACGTTATCGGGAGTTGAACAAAAATTTCGAAACAGCATTCCATTACTATGACCATATATTTTTGTTACTTCCACATTTTACTATCATTTCGTTGGCAGCCATTAGAGGGACATTCACAGACCTTACAAACTATAAATATTTTTGATAATCATTAAAATTTTAGTGAATTTGGTCAACTTTGCGCAATATTTCATAATTTGATTTGAAAGGATTTTTATGTTGAGGCACTCACCTCATTATCTTTATTACTGACTGATTACAACCTGTTGCAAAAGAGAACGCCAAGAATGCTTCAGTCTTCTCCAGTTTTGTATGCCAAATGTTTTAATACTTGTTCTCTACAGCTAAGTGAAGAGAAATTATTAACTGCCACGACGACAAAAGTCTTTCATCCGCACAATATAGACCTAATAAGTGACAATTTAGTTGAAAAATACAAATTTGATTTTTCCATCAAGCTTTTGTGGACAAAGAGCACGACCCCACTAGTGTAAAAAAAGACAGACGGACATGGTTAAATCGATTCAAATTTAATTAAGAGCTAAGAATTAATTCTGAATCCATCGGTACAATTGAAGAGGAAGCTGGTAGTTGCTGTTTAGGAGTTACAAACATCTGCACAAACTTAATATACTCTCCACCTCTAAGTATATAATGTTTTTAATCATCATATCACAACATTACACACATAATTCTAAACATAAGTTACACATTTGTTAATATTAGGGTGAGAATTTTCCAAATAATTTTTTTTTTGTTTGCATTCATTTTGAACAATTATTCTTTATACGATTTTTTACGGTAAACGTAACGTCGCTTTTTGTGTATGGGGTGTTTGTTTTAGTGTTTTAAGAACAAATCAATTTTATTCTCGTCTTATTGTTGGTTAGTTTTTTCACAATTTATTTCTAAATTCTAAATGCCAAGGTTCTTTGTATTGTTCTTCTTATCTGTTTGATTTTTTTTTTATCACATTTTGTAAAAAACATTGCAGAGAGCTACAAATAATTGCAAAATTACTTTAAAGCGTGATTAAAAATGCAACAACTGTTAGGTTGATTAATTTAAATCCGGCTAATGTGATTTTTGGTCGAGGCTATAAAAAGTGACAAAAAAAAATTATGAATTCGATGGTTAATTTTTCGGCCCACAAATACGAGAATTAAAAAAAAAAACTCCTACAAATGGTGATTTGCAAATTATGGGCGTGGCGGGTATACAATTAGGAGCTCTAATAAAGTTCATACTATGTATTATTTGAAAAAGTAAATTCTGCCCGCTTTAAATAGGGGGCTCGCCTTAAAAAGTTGTTTACAACGAAGATTTTTGTATCCCTGGGGAATTTCTTTAAATTATGTCCGTGTCTGCTATACGATTCAACCATTTTAAGCACATTTGATTATAATTACTGTATGATTAGCAAAATGCAACATTTTGAAGCTTAGTCATAGGAATCTACTTAATAGATATCAACTGAGTGCTTATATTTGGTGATGACTGTTCTGCTTACACCAACAGATTAAACTCAACATTTTCAGTCTTAGTTATAATCCTGTCTATCAAATAACGAATTAAATTATAAGCTGAATTTATGAAAAATCATAAATAAATGTGCGTATGTATGGTATATGCAGTGTGGTTACATGCAACAATGCGAAATTTTATCAAATTCAACCAGTAATTATATAAAAAAAATTATTTGAGAAAATTTATCGTACAATTATAAATACATACATACGTACATTCATAACATATACATACAGTTGATTTAAGATAAATAATTATTTCAATGTTTTTACATACAATACAACATAAATAATAATCAGTTAAAATGTTATTAATCATATATGCCCATAAGTTACAAGACATAATGATTTAATATTATATTTTTTAAGAAAGATGTATACATCGAAAGAAAACGCATAAAGAAATCAGACAAAACTTCACTAAACGCTTGTATACGTCTCGGTTAGTCAGATATACAAGATTGAAGCTCCTTTTTGGAATGTTGAAGTTTTTTCAAAATTGGTGTCCTGCATAAATGGCCGATCAAAGTTATTGTGCTAATTTTTTTTATTGACAACTTCGTCAATTATGTTCCAATTTGATTGAAATTTTCATTTAAAAAAAAAAAACACGCACAAAAACAGGTTTAAATTGTAGGAGATTGTAACATAATACTGAATATTATGCTGTAGTTAACTAGTTAGTTGGTTAATAGAAACCCGGACGTACAGACATTTGTTTTAAAATAAAAATTATATAAATTCTGAAGCTTCTTTCTGAATCTTATTCATTAAAACTGACAAACTTTGCTAATATATAAAACAAATATTTTATAAATAATACAATGTATGATCTCAAAAGCAATTAAAAGTTAGGTTAAAAAAAAACTTAATATTGTTAATATTAACCTTTTTGTGGCGTTCATATAAGGTCAGATAATTGAACAATCTAAGTAAAACCATCGCCCTGTGTGGTGTAGTAAAAGAAGTGTAAAAGGAGTCTATAACTACACTTACACATAATTTATGTTATATCAGTAAAGTTATGATTATTATATTTTTTAAGTCAAATTCATGTAAAGTGTTTTGAAAAGTTCTTTTAAAGCTGTGGTAACCACATAAATCGTCATAATTTCGCCTCATTTGATATTTAAGCCAGCTTAAATATATATAATGGATAGATGTCAAGTTATATCCGACCATTTTATATCCTACCACACCCACGTAGCTTTACAAAATTATGTTTCAAATAGATTTGACATCCTTGTAACAAATTTCATATAAATATCTCACAAAATGTGATCAAATTAAATACATGGACAGACAGACAGACGGACATCGTGAAATCGTTTCATTTAAAGAAAAGGCATCGTTTGGAAATTACAAACATTTGCACAAACTCAATATACTCTTTGCCACAAGTGGTGCAGGGTATAAATATGTCTTAGGCAAAATCTTGAATATATTCCACATCTACATATATAAGAGCTGAGGGTGCAGCAGGTATCCGTTCATTTTTGGTACATCGATGGAAGTGCTCATTACAAGTTTATGCATCGTATCAAGTTTGTAGGTCAGTTAATAGACAGATTTTCGTCGATTGTGGTTGTGGCTTTCAATCGATGTTATCCATTCCATACAATTTATAATAATAACGTAATTTCATTTCAATATCTCAAAATTTACGACCGTATAAGTGCAGACAAAAAAATTAAAATTAAATTTAATGTTCATTCCCACACACACACACACACATAATATATACAATACTGAATTAGATTGCTTCACTTTCTATGCGAAAATGTTTATTACTCAATGTGTAATTACGTACATCATATATTCCAGACGGTAAACGTATACTGCGTTTAAATATGGAACACTGAAGGCACTATTTTCAGATATAGTAATGCATAGGAGGAAAAATATTCAAGTGTTATGAAAATTTGGTCACTTCATAACTTTTTTAAGCTACATCACTAGTGACAGAAAGAATGTTAAGTTTGTGCAGATGTTTGTACCGTAAGATTGCGGTATAAACGTTATTAAAAGGTTTGCAAGTATTTGGAAATGTGACACATAGTAAAAAAAGTTATGTTTAGAGTGCGTATCGGACACTAAGTTGATTGAGTCATATTTTCAGTTGAAATTTTAGTTTTTTTTTAAATGTTGAAGGAACTCGAAGAAGCTTTTTATATAGTAGCCACATAACTTGGGCAATATTTTATAAAATTGACATATATTTGTAGACTTTCAAAAAAGTACTATGAAGATGGTATGTTGAGCAACACATACAAATGCGTTTATAGTATATTTGTACATTAAATAAAATCTCCATATAACGTCTTCAAATTATTTTCTAAAACAATAAAACAATTAGGTTGCCTAAGAAAGATTGCTTGTTACGTCAGTTATACATTAACAATATTGCATAAAAAATGTTACTTCATACAAAGAAAGTGTGTGTAGAGGTACACTCAATTGAAAGGAGAAACATGCCAACATTTTCTTAATTAAAACCAAAATGGATTATTATACTTATTATACTAAATATTTATGTATAATCGTTACACAATTTTATGCATGAAAGTATTCTTTTAAAAGTGGCCCAAGTCTATTTTTTGAACACATCGATTTGAAGTTTTATTTCTTTATAGATTTTTCAATTTTTATTGTTATGAATGAAATGTTAACTGACATTAAAAGTTCATACTGTGGTTTAAATTTATAGATGGGCGAGAAAGTATACGGGCTAAAAGAGCCAAGAGACCGCGTGCCCCGGAACCCATCAACTTTGAACCGGAGCCTCACCAAGATTTGGAGAGTGATGATAGTGGCAGTGAAGAAAAGAATTTACCAGAAATACCAACAAATTTCCTAAGTCCCTCAGTGCGAGAATATTTGGAATTGGGCAAATCAATACCGGGTAAATATCAGAAACTGTGCTTTTAAAAAAAATTTAAAAAAGTTTTTGTTGTTGTTGTAAACAATGTACTCGACAATAACAAAAAAAAAAAAAAAAAAAAAAAAAAACAGCAATAATCATCACAATAACAGGGCCTTAAAAAATCAAATTTGATCGCACCTAAAATAATAATAACAACAACTACAATAAACAACAATAGCAACAATTTTAATAAATAACATTAACAATAATAATAATAATAATAATTAAAACAAAACCAACAACAACAAAAACAACTGATTTTGGTTTAAAGAAGTGAACTGTGCCCCAAATAAAAGTTTTCTGCATTATGGGCGTAGCTGTAATATAACCGCGCCCATTTTTAACCCTTATAGGAGGCAAAAATAATAAATTCATTTACCTGAGAAATTGGTTTTTGTTACTATAAGAGATTTTGTATTGTAGACGTGGCCCAATAATCCCATTTTTGATCAATTTAAATATATACCTAGATATAGAAATATATATAGGAATTAAAAATGTTTATACGAAATTTTCATAATTCGTCGATAAGTGTTTTAAGTGTTTCATCAGTGCAGATATAAGGACGATGACTCAGAATTTGATGGCTAAGAAGAATTTATATATTCTTATGGAGTCTCTGACATCTCCTGATGAGAAAAGTCGAATTCGGCCGCACCTATAATCATCATCCCATCTTACTATGAATTGTGAAAATAAATTAACTTATATATAGACAGACGTGGTTGTCATTTTATGCTTGTATATAAATATATTGTACTAAGTAGCGGTAAACACAGTAAAAATAGCATTTGCATTGAAGTTATTGTTATTGTTGTTGTTTTTTGTACGTTATTGAGTTTTTGCCAAAAAAAAAAATGAGCAAAATATAATTGGGGCTTAAATGACGTTCAAGTTATAACAAAAAAATAGCGTCCCATTGCTTTTGAACAACGAAAAGTGAATAAACAATGCTGTCGCATGCATTCGAAAAAATGAATTAAAAGTAAAACAAACGTATTGCCAGCCAGTATACTAGGACGAGCAGCAAATCAATTCCGTTTTCATTTAGATATTGGACAAAAAACGAACCACCAAACAGACGGATATAAAAAACAAGTGAAAATTTTATAGTCGATGAAGCCGAACCATTTAATATCCTACACTACTGTACTTTCACAAATTATGCTCCAATTAGTTTAGAGGCCATTGCCGTACAAGTCATTTCGTAAACTATTGTTATATGCAAAGGGGTTCTAAAAATAGTCCCATAGGGTTCAAATTAAGTATTATTTAACAAATTTTGTCATAAAATATTAGGGATTGCAAGTTTTCGCCATATAAATACTTTCTTTATAATATGAAGTTATATGGGGAGGGGTTCTAAAAATGGTTCAATTTGGTAAATTTTCAATAGGTTTTCTCTTACAGCTAACATAGGTCATTGTACCAAATTTCATCAAAATATAACAAAAAATTCGACCTAAGGCTTGTGCATAAATTTACATGGACAGACAGACGGACATGATTAAATCAATTCAGATTTTGATTCTAAATCAATCGGTGTAATAGAAGATGATCAAGGCATTTGCCGCTTAGTTGTTACAAACATTCACACAAACTTAATCTACCAATTGCCGCAAGTGATGCAGGGTATAAAAATGAAATGCATTTGTCAATGCGAATGGTATACAAGAACAACAACAATAACAACGAGATGAAAATATATTTTTTACGAGCATACCCAAAGTGCATCTACTCGTAAATTCATTTATTAATATAAACAAACACGTGTCCTGGCATATGTAAGGCTGGGGGCAGCACCAAACTTATGCGTCCAAGGGGTGACCAGTATAACGTAGAGTAGCAGTTGTTTTCTTTTGGGCTTCAGTACATTTCAAGTACACATCCACTGAGACTGTATCGTTTTGGCTTTCATTTATTAGCGTTTGTATGTGAGTGCAACATGTTTTTGACACTTTTATGCAGCACAAAAACAAAATTGAACTTTATTTGTCATAATATAAACAGTGATGGCATTTCATACACACAAACACACATACACGCGTACATGTGTGTAGTATTTATTAAATTATGATTTTTTTAAAAATATTTTTTTGACATTATCCTTTTGTTTTTTTGGTATAGGCCGTCCAGGTGTTGATTATCCCATATTATCAGCCATACCATATACGAATTTTTATTGTGATGAACAACCCTATCCCGGCTTCTTTGCCGACATGGATACCAGATGTCAGGGTATGTATTTACATATGTATACCATATTATACAGTTAAAATATATAAAAACTTTCTCGTATATATTCATATTCTGTAGGTTGGCATTACTGCGATATTGATGGCCGTCAAGCTTCCTTCCTTTGCCCTAATGGCACTCAGTTTTCACAGGCGGTTTTTGTTTGCGATTGGTGGTTTAATGTGCGCTGTGACCTGTCCCCGCGTCTCTATGCCATCAATGCTCGCCTCTATCAACGGCCAAAAGTTAATCCTACACAACCACATCGCATTATTACCAAGGAATTGGTTGATGACATCTTTAATTAATCTATTACTAAAATATAAACCCCTTAATAAATATTTTACAATAATTTATAGTAAATAATTTGTCCTTATGTCCGTCGATCCGCATTTGAAAACAACTTCTGACATTAATTGTAAGCAACGTTTCATAGTAAAGTTAGATTAAAAGAAGAAAGAATTGTAAATTACTGTTTAAAACTACCTCTAAAAGTTAACCATTTGGTGTTTATATTAATAAAAATAATCAATTATTTCATCTTTTATAAAAAAACAATATTTTTTCTGCTTCCCAAAATATATATTATATTCTTGGCTTAATACTATACGTAGGGACTGGGGTAATATGTAGAATAATGGAAAGTTCATTTTTAAGTTAAAATTTTATTAAACATATAAACTCCTAAACACAGCTTCTTCTTCAGTTTTTCATGTACATTACGTCATTTGACTTGTCTTCAGAATATATTTTTGTAAATAGATATAATAATAAATAAATTTTATCTAAGTAGTCGTTTAAGCATCTCTTCGTTCTTCTTTTTGAAATTAATTAAATAAAGCTAATTTTTAAATGACAACATTTTTATATGTTTTCAAAGTCGATTTATTAGTCAGAGCAGTACAAACAAGTTTACAAGTAAGTAATGATGGTGATGGGAGGGGAGATAGAAGACATGGCACAGCAGATAATTAATTTCTAAAACACAAATAAACGATTTAATCGTTTGTAGAAAAGGTTACTCGAAACTTGTTATAAAATTATCACCTAACTGAACTTTATTATCAATTCTCACAATAATTATATTTGCAAATACAATTCGATGCTTAACGAATTAATCACAAAATCAAATCTGTAGCATTTTTATTCGTTCAAAATAAAATTAAGATGAATCAATATTTAACCAAGTCATATAAAATACAGAAAGGGTCTTTTTTAAGCTGCTTGGCAATTATAAACATTCACACAACTTTTTGAAACATCCAAATATCCATGCAATGTAAAGTATAAGTTGGAGGCCAAAGCACAGCAAAGTTCTTAAAGGTTTTATAAAAAAAATTAACAAATATTAAGGTAAAGAAATGATAGTTATGGTTTAGCTCGACTATTTAGTACTCTTAACCACCTACTTCCACAAAATAGTTGCATCAGTAAACGCCAAATATTGTCACATAAGTGATTTTGTGAAATACGTCTTATATGGAAAGGTGTTCTAAATATGGTCCGATCGGATCCAAATTTCGCACAACCAATTATTAAGCTAATTAACTATTTTCCAGCAAATTTTGTCAAAAAATACTAGGAATTACAAATTTTTGTCCTTTAAGTGCTTCCTTTATAATATGAAGTTATATGGGAAGGCGTTCTAAAAATGGTCAAATTTAGTTAGAACGCTATTGAGGTTCTTCATTGTACGAATATGTGTTCAAAATTTCATTAAAATATCTCAAAAAAATGTGACCTATACTTTGCACGAAATTTTTTTTGAATACATAGACGGACATGATTAAATTGATTCATGAATATTGTTGAATATTTATCCGTATTTATGCTTAATGCTATTACCGTGGCATTGCCATTTATACATTATATAAGGATGAATTTTGGAATAAATAAGTTTTTCTTATAAGTTTCTATTAAACGACCATAGCATTATTGATTGGATTGATTAATCAGAATTATATTAAATTTCAACTTTCTAGCTTTATTCTTGTGGCTGTGAAAATTGTTTTCAAATCGAGGGAGGGGGCAAACTTTGAAAAATTTCCATCAATTTAAATAAAAACCCGTGTTAAAAAAATTTTAAGAGAAGTTTTTGTGTTCATTAGAATGTCAACTGCAGATGTACACAAGTACGGTCAAGGCTAGATCGACTTGGATTGTCATTTTAATCAATTTAATAAGGGATTGACAAATCTAATAGAGAGCGAATCGGATTCGATTGATATTTAATGTTTTTTTAAAGAAGCTTAAAAGTATGTTACAATTTTGAAAAAAAAAAAAAATCATTTTAGCTTCAGTTTATTTTTAAATTTTAAGCATAACAATATTGAAGACTATAAAAATATCGGAAATGTAAGAGATACGTGCTTGCTCCCGGCACTTGGCATAGGTAAGTATTTAAATTAAAATTAAATTGTAACACCAAATGATGATAGTTTTAAGTCCTTCGCTTATTATTCTAAATTTCAAATGTAAACATATTTCCCGTACATTATAAAAAAGTCTCATATATACATCTATCTATCTATTTTTAAATAGTAAGCATAAACACAAACGGGTGATTTTTTCAATATGTGCGTATGTAGGAAACTAGAAAAAGAACAATTTTTATAAAAAATTGAAGCATAAACAGATATGTATAGCAAAAGAAACTCATTGCAGGCTGTAATATAACATTAAATTGTACAACATAACAAGCGGCTCAATGGTCTAGGGGTATGATTTTCGCTTTGGGTGCGAGAGGTCCCGGGTTCAAATCCCGGTTGAGCCCGTCTAATATTTTATTTTTCTTTTTTTTTCTACTCCAGCTAGAAAGGCCAGATGCCACTGCCTGACATACAATAAAAAGAAAAAAAAATTCTTTGACTTTATATTAAAAAAAAAAAAATAAAAAGGGGAATTGTTTTGTATTTTTCCAATTAAAATACCAGCAACAATTTTATTGGTGTACTCGTTTTCCACAACATGACTCTGTTGGTGACAAGTAATAATAACCGTATTATGACCAACACAAGCCCACAAACGAAAGCAAAGTTAAGAAATAATAATAAAAAATAAAAAAAAAAAAATGAAGTAAATGTTTGTGTGTGCTTGGGTTAGCAATGAAATGCTCAGAGAAATAGTAAAAATGTAGCGATCAGACGGTGTTAGTTTATCCATGAATCATTTCATTTCATTTCAAAGAAGAACAAGCATTACTCGAGAAGCTTCAGTTGCCATCATTGATTTTGAACGGCAAAAAGTAATTCTACAAATTCAAATTTCTACAATTTTATAATTTTATTGTATATTTCATCAGTTGTTTACACTGCCACGGATTGTGATTTCGAGGAATGTTTTGCTTGTTGCATTAACTTGAATGAATTTAATAAACTTTTAGAACATAGTGTACAATCAAAAAAGCACATAAATTGATTTACTAGCCAAAGGCACATCCATGGAACCAATATATCACAAAGTGAATGAATGTTGAAAAAAACATAGTTAGGAATGAAAATGAAAGAAAATAAAGGTAAAAAGAAATCTAAAATGAACACAATCAACAGCTTTGTGATCATATTTGTTGCAAAACTTTGTAAAATTTTATTTCAATTGAACTTTCTACGGTTTAATTGAAATGTACGCCATCAACCTTAGTTATGAGGGCCTTATTTGCCTTAAAGACTCTACTAAGTAAATATTTTTGATCAGCATTAAAATCCTAGTTCTAAATCATTTACGCACAAACATTCTAAATTGTGTCTTTTATTAGATTTCCTAAAAAAGGTTGGTCATGGCTGAGTTAAGAGGTTGCTTTGTTACTCGTTTTAGTTATGTCTTGTTTATTTTATTTTTTTACTTAAAAATATTATTAAAATAATCGTTTGCCATTAATAAACAACAACTACCATTTACCAGAACCAGAACAATTATTTACAACTTTACTACCGTTTAATAATTCTACTTAAAGTGACAGCTACAACAACCTGCCCGCCATTGAGAACTTGAAGCTTTTGCAGCACCATTGTTCAAATTCTTGGATTAATGCTTTTAAATGACACGTGCAATTATTATATTTAAACTATTAAGGAAATTCATACATATTCACCCCTCAACCACCCAACTTATTTCCTTAAAAAACCTAAAATACTTTAATTCATTATTAAACGAAAATCTCTTAAGTCTGATGATATTATCCATTTGTGTGCTGAATCAATACAGGTGTTACATTACGTTAGTATCACAACGCTTTAGCTGTGACGATAACATCTTTCAAGTGCAGGGAGAGATAAAACGTTGGAGAAGTTGCAAACTCCAATGCACTCAAACATGTCAGTGAATTAATTAATTTACTTTGTATAACAAAAATCAACAAACAAAACATTTGCTGCATGGCACGCATATGCATCAATGTGAAAAATGTACACTTTGCTTGATTCTGTGTTTTGCAGGAAACGCAATTTGTGAGCTGTGGAGATGAAGTGATAGCATTTATGAAAAAGAGAAAGGGATAAACACATCAATGATTATAACTAAATGAGACGTTTAGTGTTGTATAATGTTAGCAAAATATTAACACACACCTGCAACATCAAATCGTTAATGGACTCTTCACCAATGGATGGTATCATCAACAAGTACGTAAGCTGTACCAACCCCCTATTCTCACTGATAGGATTTCAAATTATTGGTTTGTTACTAGTATTGTATTGTGGGGAAAGTGTTTTATTTTTATACCCTCTATATAAGATGGCGTGTATTAAGTTTGTCATTTAGTTTGCAACATGTAGGCATCAAAGACCCTACAAAGTATATATATTCTTAATCAGCGTCGATCTAGACATGAACGTCCGTGTGTCTGTTTGTCTGTCTCGCGGTCTTAAATTTTAAGATATTGAGCTGAAATTTTTTAAAGACACTTCTAGTTTCAATACGATTTTAATTGGGCACGATTGGTCAAATGTCACGCCCACAATTGACAAAAATCTACTCATCTGCTAGAAAAATGAAGTTAAAGTTTAAAGATTTTTACAAATTCATAATTATGTCATCCTTTGATGGGCCAAAAATGAGTTTGGTCGGATGGCTGACACGTCCACAATTTACAAAAAACCGTATTCAGCATATAATCCGAATCTATATATTTTTTAAGGGCGTAATATACCTGCTGCGCCCATCGTTTGTATGTAGATGTGGAGGGTCTCTAAATTTTGGCCCAAACCAAATTTAAATTGCTTTATACTATTTATGCACAAAACATTTTTCCGTTACAATAAAAACAAAAAAATCCAACAATCACATAACACAAAAAAAAAAATCCTTTCACATTTTTTGTTTTAGTGGCGGCTTCTAATAAAATCTTTCAATTTTATAACATTTAATTCGCTTGAGTACGTTTTTTGTATATATAAAAATGTATTAATAGCAGGCGGTAATATAACTCCTCATACAACTTCTTACAATCTCATGAAGTTGTTAAAAGCCATAACAAACAATGTTGTATTGCTGTTGCTTGTATTGGCTGTTTTCATGACAATATACGTATATTAACAACATTAAAAAAGTTTGTACCAAAACTTTTCTAAAATATTATAAAACAACTTATTATAGCCACCACACCCGCTAAATCACTTGAAAATTCAATAACTTGTGTAGCGAAAAAAAAGCACAAAAATATTGTTCCACAAAATTTATCTTAAACACAGTACGGCATATATCTCATATCTACCTATAATCTCGTTATGTTACAAGAATTTTGTTTACTTTTTTTTAACTTCCACAAGTAATTACGTAACCAGATACCATGTATGATGAATAACGTTGAAGAAGAAGATGGTTTAACAATTTCATTCATTCATGATTTTTAAAAATATTTTATGTCAAAACACTACACGTTTGATGCGTGAATGTTTAAAGAATGTAAATAATAACGATTTATATAAACAAAGACTCTTTTTTTTCACATTATTACTCTGGTAACAGAAGAGTCGTTAACT
Organism: Crataerina pallida; assembly: GCA_949710015.1. Classification (NCBI taxonomy): domain Eukaryota; kingdom Metazoa; phylum Arthropoda; class Insecta; order Diptera; family Hippoboscidae; genus Crataerina; species Crataerina pallida. The sequence goes on from OX453290.1 coordinate 4,713,719, forward strand.
AATCTCCATGAAAAAAAATTGTAAACAGAGAATAAAGTGATTGTTTATTATGAGATAAACAATTCAAAATAAAATTGGATTTAGTTTGCACCGTATCTAAAATACCCTTCACATTTATTAGCAAATATGGGCGTGGCACTTACATAATTACGCCTTCTAACATTCCCATTTATTAATTCATGCGATCATGAGTTTTTAAATAACATATGGACAGACAAACAGGGTGAATAGAAAAGTGGGACACTCTTGAGTATCGTAGTTTTATGAAATTTTTTGAAAAAACTTCATCTGTTAAACTTGTTAAGTTAGAAAAGGAAACATCAAGGTCATCATATTTTAACTCAAAGATTTTGGTATTTGAAGTTTTTAAGAAAAATTTATTCTATGATGCTACTCGAGAGTTTTCGTCTCCTTCTCTACATTCATCTACATTGCTAGATCTAGTTGAAATTTTAAGCGGATTGAGTTCATATTAAATTGTACAATATCCCAAAGACTAAGAATGTTTTTAGTTAGTTTCCCTTTATTACTCAAACATTCATCTCGTTTTGTTACCGAAAAATATAATTTTAGAGGTTTTTGAAACTGACTTCTATATAATGTAAATGGTATGACAAACTTAGCATGCTCGAGGTAGCATAATGTCGTGGAATTAAAAATGATCATTTATTCACTGTACACTCTCTCTCGCTATAGTTTAACATTTTTATCTACATTTACTGATAATGCAGTGCATCCCAGCAATGTGAGAGTTGAGATCATTTATAAGAAGAAAGAGATAGGGAGAGAGAGACTAAATGTTTTAATATATGTTTAAGAAAAAAAAAAAAAAAAAAACTCGTTACTCCAAAACATTCACTTTCATGTTTGATACTTATACAATATGTACACAGTATTGTAATTTTTCTTGTTAATAATATTTTTGTTTGGGACCACTTTTAAACGTATGATAAAAATGGTTTGTTTAACAAACAGTCTGCTGTTAAGCACGGTTATGATCAAACATTACTCGCGGAGTAACTTACCAGGTAGACGTTTAGATTTCTTTTTTTGTGTTTTTTCCTATCAAAATTTAAGCCAAGCTCATAATCAATATGGAGTGAATACGATAATAGTGAAAAGAAGTGAAATTCATTTGGAATAATAAACAACATTTAATGAAAGTGTTGTTATTTTCCTAAATGAAAATACAATGAAAAAAATAAACCTGATCAACAGTGACATTCGAAATACTTTTTTTTTTTTTGCGTGGACTTATATTCCAGTTTAAATCATTATTGGAGTTAAAATTAAACGAAATTGAAAACTTGTATAGGAGCAAGATCGCCAAACTACTTGTGTGTGTCCATAAAATAATTAATTGTCAGCACAATGAATACTAAAATGAAAAAAAATATGTGAATGCCTAATAAAAAGTACCAACACTTGGTTCATAGATTTCAATAAACAAATATATTTATAGGATGTTCTTATTTTTTGCATAGCATAGCTGACGGATGTCGGAAATACATTTCCAACAGGCACGGCAGGTCTTTAGAAACCGAAGGACACAATTTTTGCTGCATTATTATATTTAAATGTATAGCTAAGGAGACGAAATATAATATGCATAAATGGAAAAGGTGCGTCTAAACAGTGGGAGGGAGGGACTACACCTACAATTACTGAGCTAAAAATACCAAATTTATTTGTAATAAGTAAAATGTGTGTCACAAAGTGGGCGGGACCTTGCCCATAATTCAGAAAGGCTCGTTCTTTTCTTATACATTCAATGTCCTATAAAGTGAGTGTATTTCTCAAAAGGAAGGCAATCGATTAATAGCCACACCCACAATAGTTTACGCCTACAAAAAGAAAGCTATGAAATTGAACTAAATTAAACTAAACTATTTCTAACAATTTAAAAGTGAATCGAAGAAGGGTGAATTGAAGATGATATAATGCAACTGATACGCCCCTAGATGTACATACTAAAACATTAAGAATATCTAAGATTTAGTTTAAACCGAACTTTAACTTCTGACAGGTCTGACTCCTCACCTTAACCGAAGATATGTCACATGAAGGCCACTGAGGCATAATTAAAAGTGGATGTTCGAAATGGTGCATGCAATCCCCCAATTTTCCAGACAAGTTTTTGATTAAAACTCAAGCTATCTAAAGTTGTAAAGAGTTCGTTTGAAACCAACTACAACCATTACCATATATTTATTTTGTTTTGAAAATTTATTAAAAAATTTATAAATACTTGCAGGAGTATGCGCGTGAACAGCATATGTAACAACATATACGAAAAATTTCGTAATAATAAATGTGTAAACAAGTGTACGTATGTAATCAAGTTTAAACATCTACCATACACAACGTCGTAACAGAAGCGTAGCGAGCATAACTGGCGGGACAGAATACCTTTGTGGCCACGTGCGTCTGTCTGTTAGTACTTTTACGATCAGTTTATTTGATATTGAGCTTAAATTTTGTACACCCATTTCTAGTTTCTGCACTCAAAAGCAATATATTAATTAAATTAGGTAAAATTGGTTACAAGCCACGCCCACAATGAACAAAAATCGCCACATTTATCATACAAATTTAGCTAATAAGTTGAAATTTAGTACTTAAATTTATAATTTCGTCAACTATGTGATATAAAATGGGCGTGAACGGATGAGACACGCCCACAATCGATAAAAATCTACATATCTGCCACAAAAATTTAACTATGAATTTTAAATTTGGTACGCCCAAAGCATATAATTATCCTATCCATTGATGTGTTAAAATGGGAGCGGTTGGCTAACAGACACGCCCAAAATTTACAAAAAAAACTTATTCAGTGTAAAACTCGACTTGAAAGTTGATACGAAATGCTCTTAGAGGGCATAATCATGTATCTGCCACGCCCGCTCCCATCCTTTTCTGAACATAGATGTGGAGAGTATTTAACTTTGGCCGTAGCCAAATTTGGCTTGATTACTTGTACATTTTGATACAATAATTTTCAGTTCTATGTATAAAGCTGACTCGAGCAATCGATAATCGATAATTTTACATATGGAATCTTGTTAATACATTAAATATCTATATAGAACGTTTAATATTGCATCGCTGCTCAAATATGTTTTTGGTGCATAATTTTGAATTGTTGCCAAAGGCATGACAAGAGAAGCATGCCGCTTAAAAGTGAAAAGTATAACAATTATATTTTGATTTAACCAGCGTAAACAATTACACTTTCATTTAATAAAAGAAAAACCAAAGAACCAACAATAAATACACATAGCACTGCAAACTGAAGTCGCACCAATAATTCAAGACTTTCTTACACACAAAGCAACAAAAAAACCGAAATCTAAGCTGCACATACAAAGTAACGAATTTGTTTTTGTATTGTGTGTTGTTCCTGCTTGTTGCTGTTGCTGCTGCTGATATTCGCACACATGCGGCCAACACCGCACTTAGTCACAATCAACATGGCTGCGGTCAATTGGCTTTGTTTGCTGTTGGCCTACGGTGAGTGTGTGCAACAAAGCATTTGTTATCTTGTTTATATTAAATAATACATAAAATAATTATTATGCAACAAAAATACAAATTTTACTCAAGTTTATATCATACACACAATATCTGTATTGATTCGATTCAAGTCGAGAAGATCGCATTATATGACTTGTAAAATTATTTTATTAATCAATTAAATTGCTGCCAACGAATTTATGATTGTTATTTTATAATGGAAATGAAATTGTGGGTCGAACTGGAGTTAATTAAACAAATGTTTAGTAATAGAAAAATTATATTTTTTGTATAAATTCCGTCCGGGAATAAAGCTGAATATTTTTAAAATCGATTTATTTATTAGGATCTCTGTTGCAATGCTGATACTGAGTTGATATTTATACTCGTCACCACTTATGCTTAAGTATCTTAAGTTTATTCAGATATTTGCAACTTTTAAAGGAAAACTTTTTGTAACCATGTCCGTCAGTACGTCCCAACAAATATGCTTGCAAAGCTTGTATTTTTTGAGATATTTACATAAAATTTGCTAAAAGAATATCTTTTGGTCTCATAACAAACCCTATTGAAAATGGACCGAATTGGAACATTTCTAGAATCCCTTCCCATAAAATCTTTATATGGGGAAAAATCGCAAATCTGAATATTTTTTAACAATATTTGGTGAAGAATTGTTAATTAGCTTAAAAATTGATTGAGCCAAATTTGAATCCGAATGAACCATTTTTGGAAAGCCTTTTCATATAACAATAATTTATGAAGTGATTTTTACGACAATTTTTCTAGTTTACTGATACAACGAAACTAATTGTAGCATAAATTGTGCAACTTAGTGATGTAGGGTATAAAATGGTCGGATGTAATCGACTATCACATCTTTTTTTTTACAAAATTTTTCGTTTCCATTACACACGAAGGCATTTAAAAAACCCTTATCACCGTGTTGCTATACAATAATATTCAAAATTGCTTAACTAGGTATGTAAAGGAAACATGACTCTTTCCCTACCACCACACCATAGATCAAAGTTCGCACAAGTATTTTATCCAACTGATTTTATACAGAAACACGACATTAACCCAATTAGTTAAAAAAAAAAAAAAAAAATTCTTGTATTGCATCAAGGCTGTGTCTTGCTTTGTATTATACAGTAGTATGGAGCAATAACTTCCTTTGGCAGCTACGTACATAACGAATACGAAAAACGAGTTAACACCTAACTTAACATACAGAGGACGTGAATATTTACATGAGTTCCAGTTTTTAATTCTTTGCTAGTGGAAGAACATTTCATAAGACACAACAACAGTTGGCAACTCATTGAACCGGTTTTCTTACAATTTATGCAATTGATTGCTACACTTTTAAACCGCTTTAAATCGATTATGAATTTTCGCTATCACCTAAGGGGCGGTGATTATAATTTTTGTGTCAGTTTAGTATGAAGAGTTGGAACAATTTGTTTTTTTTTGGCAAGTAATTGCAAAAATTAATAAAAGTTCCTTGAAGCTTAATTGTTGCAAGTTTAACGGTATATTTTTAAATGCATTTGATAAATTCCTTACCAAACTTAGAAACGAACAATGAAGTATTGCTCAACATTTCTCAAATATTGCTTTACAAAAAAAATCGGAAAATAACGAGATTTTGGCTTAAATTGAAATTATTTCATAGCCCATTTGTAGCCGTGACATACATTCGATTACACTTTCTTTCTTTTAACTCCTATTAAGGAACATTATGTAATGGTTTTTGCTTTTCATTTCAAAGAGAAGCATCAAACCCGAATTTTTGGAAATTGGAAGCGTATTCCGCCTACTCTTTAATTTAAATATTTGAAATATATTTCCTTATGTTTCAAAAGGAAAATATTTCGGCATAAAATCCTCCCCTCTACCCTGTCTGCTATTACTATAAAATGGTACACATAACGAATCAGTTTGCGGAAGATGTTGGAAATGTTGTAAAACAACGTTTTTATAATTAATGTACATTAGGTACATTACTATGTGAGTGTGTGTAACTGTACGTATTATATTTATAATTGTTATAATTGTAATATACAATAAAAATTGTTAACAAATTTTGTAAACGCACGAATTATATAATTGTTGCATTTGATGATTTACTTCATAACAACAACAACAACAAACAGCAGCTGCCCAATCAACTTATTTGGTAAGACAACATTATTAGATTTTCGCATCTCAATTACAATAAGCTTAATATTTGTTGTTGTAGTTGTTTCTTAAAAAAAATATATATTTTTTTTTTAAATAATGCTCAGAGCTATGCGAACATTCTACAAATGGAAGTAAAGTTATTATTAATTTTTTTATTTTTTATGAAGATCTCTGACTCGTGTGGTTGATATCATTTTGGCGGGAAGTGTTAAAAACTATTGTGGCACACATGTTTATATGAATGTGTTACAGGCTAGCTTTGGTGCCGGCCACAATACCATATTGCTAATTTTACTTTAACGCCTATATACACACATAAACGTACATTTTTAAATTGACGTTTAATTAATGATTACAAGTGTTTAATTATATGCCAGCGTGAAATGTTTAAGTGATGAGTTATCAAATGTCAGCGTTTGAGTATTACTAGCAAAAATGAGTTATGGAGCACAAAGCACGGTGTGCAAAGTTATCTCAAATTAAGTTCTTAAGGTAATTTTGTTTACTAAAACAAGTGAAAATGTTATAGTGGATTATATCCGACATTTTAACGCCTTATACTACCTAGTCTCCCAAGTTTTGATATAATTAGTTTAGTTGCATCAGAAAAATGAAATTTCTTTATACAGAAAGGGGTTCTAAAAATGGAACAATAGGGTCTATAATTAGCAATTCTCCGAAAAATTTTATCAAAAGATACAAAGAACTGCAAATTTTCACCATATAAAGTCTTCCTTTAGGAAACGACCTTGGGACCTTATACCGGGAGGGTTTCTACAAATGATATATTTTCAATATGGTTTTTCTTTGAGCAAGAATATACCCTTGCATCATATTCCATCAAAATATCTCAAATAAGAAAAAATTGGGCTTGGGCTAAATCCCCTCTATCCCCTCTAAAGTGGGTGGAGAATAGACTTGAGAATTTTCTGTATGTACATCTATTGATTCAAAAATAGGGCTGGCAGTCATAATATGGACTCGATTCTTCCAACATTATATTATCTTCTTATATTATAGTATATTTTAAATCATTTTAGAATATTTTTTTTTGTAAGAATGTTGCAACAAAGTTCCAGTTTACTGATACTACAAATAAGTGATGTTATCCTATACAAATATGTACAATAATAAAAAGAAAAATGTAGTAATTATCATAAAAAATGAATCAAAAAATTCACAACACATTTAATACCACATAATATTAAATTTCCGGTTCGGCAGCTGCAATGCGTTTGTTAACAAACACATTTTAATAAGCTTAATAAATTGTGTATGTACATCCGTCCTTGAGAAGTATTTATTCAACAACAACCACAAATATTGTGAGAATTTGTGTGTTTTCACTTTGAATGAAGCGACAATCTTTGTAATATAATAAATAATGTTGTAAAATACCTGAAAATTGTTTCAATTTCAAACGTTTAATGTAGGAAATAATATCATAATATTTTATATCAGAGGCGGGCAAACTGTTTTTTTTTTTATTAAGTCGGAACTAAATTTCAAAATTTTGATATTAAGAAAAATAGATGTATAAAATGGAGACTACTACATAAAGGGAGGATTTGAAAACTAGCTGTTTTTTTTTAGGAAAGAACTAAAAAATTTTTTATCTACAATATATAAAAAAAAAAAATTAAAATTTCTTAAAATACTTTTCTTTTAAAATAGTGACATTTCCTTACCTCATTCTATACTACTCATCTAATATTTTCACTTGATACCTTTTTCGTATCGATTGTGCACAAATTGGCCAACTCATCATTATGTGGCGGTCGCTATATTATATTTAAACGTTCGTATTTAGCTCACGACATTCTACACATCAATCCCGTTCATTTGATATCCATATCATATATATTCAAAAAAATTTCAATTTATTTTGTGGAACCATATGCAAAATTTCAAAATGTCGAATGTCCAATTTCAATCTAACAAAAAAGACCCCAATTTACCGAAAATGCAGAGTCCAGAGCCTCTAAGAAAATTCCCCACCTCTGTACCATACAATAAGTTGGTGTGGTATGTAAAATATTCATAATAAACAAATTTATACGTATTTTTTGCGTATATCACATGAGTTGAAAAATCAACGCACAGCACGCCCAGAAATCATTAACCACACACACACAGCCAAACAAACCAGATTTAACATGAAAAGTGAAAACTAAAAATTTTAGTTAAATGTTAAAAAGAGTTGCTATTTCACTCAAATAATCGAGAGTGACTTTGTTGGACGGGGGTTGTTTTGTTATTTTTTGTTTGTTAATTGAAATCTTTCACCATGTCATTGACTTTTTCAACAAAACGAAACAAATTATTTACGAATTCTTTCCCGTAAGCATTAAAATGTCATTTTCACCCGGGCGTAATCTATTTCACTTACACGTAATGTATGTAATTCACAATTGAACAATCACCCATATATCATTAAAAAACGTTTTTACTGGTTGTTGATTGTCTGGCAAAATTTGCAACTTGATATAATTGCAATTTCCTTCCAAAGACGGCGATTTGTAACATTGAAGCAAACGGCATTTAACATGTACGGTAAGAGGTAATGTGTTTAACCTGTTTGTGGTCAACATTTTCACATTTTCACCGTTGCAAATATGTGAGAGGTTTTCCCAGTTAATTCAAGATCAATGTTAAATGGTTCAGCGTTGTGCATGTATTGTCGATACTTTTCAACGTTTCAACTTTATTGCCTATATAATCATGTTGATTTGGTTAATTGTTTACTCCAAATGAAATTTCGTTGTAATAAATACTGTAGTAAATAATTTAGATGCCTATTAAACATTAATTGCTTGTATATTCAAATGTGGAGATAAACTCATAATTGAAAGCAATTATTTAAGGACTAAATCTAAAAATAAAAATCGTTAATGTTAATAAAATTAGAGGTAATTGTACGAGGTTAGTTTCAAAATTTCCATGCTTAAGTATGGCGCTGGTGGTGCAGGTTTTATGTAACTATCAATAAGGAACGGTTTCAGGCAAAGAAGAACAAATAGGCCACTTTATACAAATCAATCTTAGATCTTAATCGAAGCAATTACAAAATCAATGTAAAAAATCTGCTTCTTTTCAAAAAAAAATTATACTTAAACGAGGCCGTAAAAGCTTACAAAAAAAAAAAAAAAACATTTGATGAATCACCTCAAAAATGGTGTTGAATGACAATCATTTGAAGATATTGGGCTTAGCAGATGCCTATCATCATGATAAACACTCTTTTATGTTAAAATTATGCGAAATATTGAAAAAATTGAAACAACTAAGAAAATTTGGCTTAGGCCAAATCTTAAATACTCTCCATATTTATATACAAATATTAGGCACGGCGCGTGTATGTATGACGTATCATCTTGCAAGTCGAGTTTTATGTTGAATATGGTTTTTTGTAAATTGTGGGCGTGTCTGTTATCCGGCCACGCCCATTTTTTGGCACATCGATGAATGGGTTTACCATGTATACGCATACCAAATTTCAAGTTCTTAGGTCAATAATTTTGTGGCATATAAATAGATTTTTGTCGATGGTCTTGATCCATTTTGCCCATTTTAAATAGCCATCTGCGTGCTGAAACTAAAAGTACCGAAAAGTGTAAAAAATTTCAGCTCTATATCTCAAAATTTACGACAGTGAAAATGCCAACAACATAAGGACACACGAACATACATAGCTAGATCGATTCAGTTTTTAATGCTTAACAACAATAAATATATTTTGGAGAGTTGCTGACGCTTCTTTCTGTGTGTTGTAAACAGAATGACAAACTTAGTTGACCCTTTATCTTATAAGGAGGGTATACAAAATTCAAACGTGATGCCATTTGAGATTTCCACATGATTTGCATTTGACAGTGTTTTTCCTTTCGTTGTGCCCATTAACTCATTCTCTTCAGTAGTTATTTCTGTCAAATACCGTTGCTTGTTACGTGATATTAACATTTTTTCTTTTTATATTACACCTATTTTTACTGCACACACGTATAGAGTTTAATGTCTTTTTTTTTTTTTCGTATGACAAGAGAAAAAGCTAAACTAAACAATACATCGAGTGGTCTGTCTAGCCTCTCAGTTCCAGTAGAAACCAACAAATTATGTTTACTGTGTAGTGTTGTTTGTATTCAGGTGATTTCATTTTACATTATGACATATTTACGATGCACAAGCATAATTTCGCCGTAATCATGGGGCGTTAAACATTGCAGCACTTTTGGGACTAATGTCTTAATACAAACTGACATTTTTTTCTCCCGTTAATTATCTAATTAAAGATATATTTGTGAACGTGAATATATTGTAAATGGGTAAAATTCAACTTTCAACATAAAGTTAAAGATTAAAATGTTTCATATATGGATTAAAAATATAATAAAAAGCTTGAAATAAAAAAAATTGTAATATTTGTCTTGCTTGTGGTGCAAGTGTGAGGGTTCTTGTTTAGATTAAAAATTTAATTATTATTAATTAAATTAATTGCGTGGTAAATATCTGATAACGCCCGTTAATAGTTTATGTAATACGTACCCGTTGGATTCCGCAAAAAAAAAGTTTTTACTTATTTTGTGGGCGTGTCTCTTATCCGTAAAGAGTCGCATATTGTTCCCCAAATTATCATAATTAGTTTAGTGTATCAGTTAACGCTTAGCTTTGCCGTATAAGTCAATTCGTGAAATATCATTATATGGTAAGAGGTTCTAAAAATAGTCCGATCCGGTCCAAATTTATTATAACTAATTATTAAGCTGATTAACTATTGTGCACCAAATTTTGTTAAAAAATATTAGCAATTGCAAAGTTTTGCCTTATAACGACTTATTTATAAGAGAAGCTTCTAAGGGGAGGAATGCTAAAAATAGTCCAAATCGATTCATTTTCAACTGGTTTCCTTTTTAGCTTAATACAAGTCCTTGTACCAAATTTTATGATAATATCACATAAATGCGATCTGTAGCTTGTACATAAATTTACATGAAAATGAAAAAACGATTCCGAATCTTTCGGTATAATTAAATGTGAGCCTAAACGAGTGAAACAAAACAAAACATGGGCGTGGCAGTTACTTGATTAAGCCCGTAAACATTTATTTAATATATAGCAACTTAAACGTTGGATTGTTCACTTAAAAAAAAATTTGTTACTTTGCGGGGATGTCCGTTATCCCATAGTGTCTTTTTTGGCTTAATTAGATTGAGCTACAAGTTGAGACGATTTTAATCCTTTTACAAGAGGATGCAACTCAAGGCGTGGTGCTCAATCAATTTCGCCCAAGTTAATTAGCAACATACCTGCAGAAAATTTCACCTCAATGTATGAAAATTTACTAGCGGAAGAATATCAACAATAGATTTTACCATGGATGGACTTGTCCAGATCTATTCAGATTTCCATACTGATAAAGATTATAAAGTCTTCAATGTTTACTTTCAAGTGTTACAGAAGAAAAACCCTATTTTTTATACCAACCATCTATATGGAGGATATAAAATTGACCATGCCCTTTACAGTAATTATTTTTAATTAGTTTTTCCAGTGTAGAAACATTCTACACTGTACATTGTATTGTATTGTTTTAATATTTGTTTCGAGTATAACTTGTTAGTTAGTTAAGTAGGAACTGAACACCATTCTATTCTTCTATGTGGTCTTAAATTAGTTGTCGGTTCTATTACATTTTTGTTTAATAATTTATAAAATACAATAACATCTAGTTAATTATAAGCAATATTTGTACGTTGTCGTACATGAAGCATGATTAACATTTCATATGAAAGAATGGTGGCTTGTTTATTTATTTTTAGCTCATTGACCAATTATCTGCGAAGAAAAAAAAAAAAAAAAAATTGTGCAAAAAGACAAGTTATGGAATAATTAATGTTTATTGGTTTTTTGTTTTTGTTTTGCTTCAACTTGACTATACACATAATTATGTTGCTTTTTTAATTAAATCATTTATAATAAAAATTTTTATAATATTGTACTCGTTTTATGAGTGATCAACGGTTGATGGGAGAAAGACTGTAATTATGATTAAAAGTCGCAAATTAATGTTGGGTTGGTGATAAGCAGTAATCGGTAGAATGATTACATTTAGATAAATTCTTTTCTGCAACAGATTTTATTGACATTTTCTTCGCTAACTTGAACAGTTTTGTGTAACATTGACATTTACGTGCTCATATGAAAATTAAAAAACAATAATCGTGCTTTGCGGTAAGGTAGCTGCTGCACGTATAAACAAATGATGGGAGGCGGCAGTTCTTATTCAAAAGAAACAAAATTTTGAAATTTACTTTACAAAACGTTAAAACATTGACTTGAGTAATGTTGAGGCAGGCAATTGTCTGTTGGTTGAAATCCCAAATTTTTATCACAACATCTATTGTTTATATCATTATGTTTATTAATACATTATATACTATATATGAACGGGTTATAATTTTATAGCACAAAGTAACACAAGTTAACTTTTCTGCAATCTACATTACGTACCCGACTTATTTTTGTACTATAGTTGTATGTGTTTCATATTTTTAATGGGATACGCATGAGAAACCTTTTTCGTACGAATTTTATATTTTACTCTTGCCACCCAACCTGCTAACACTTGATTGTGATGTTATAAAACAGTGAGAGTGTCGGTAAGTCTTTATTGCCGCTTGGTAAATATGGGATTATTATGACTTTCGCCTGTCATCCTAAACTCTTATGAAATTTGCGTGTATGGAATGTAAGTTTTACGATTGTTCCATTATAATATTTCCGTTCATTTAATTAATCGTTTCTTCATTTTGTTGTTGCTAATGTTGTTTGTATTGTAAAAGTAATGTGATAGCTTCTTCTTCGTTGCATTATACAATATATGCACCATATAACTAAAAATAATTTTTAGTTTAATGTGAAAAAAAACAGCAACAAAAATTTGAATGAAAATAAAAAAATCCAATTTAAAAAAATTAAATAAAAATTTATTTAATATAATAAGAAAACAAAATTTGTCTTAGATCAAATTGCAAGATTTATATATAAACACTGGGCGTGGCAAGTACCTGATTAAGTCGTTTAATACAGTCTACACTGAAAGGTCGGATTCTGTAAAGTTTCTTTTATAAATTTTTTCTTTTTAGTTCAAATTGTGGGAGTTTATGATCATGCCCATTTTTGATATATTGGAAAATGGAAAATTTTTAAATATCTCTATATTGCTCAATTTTTGTGGGCGCGTCTTTGAGCCGATTTGACCCAATTTTAATGACGACGAAACTGTTGCGTTGGCAACTAAGTTATTGCGGCTAGTTATACTGTTTTTCTTTAGCTATAATTAAAGTAGAATTGAAACAATGTGAGAATCGTACTTAATTACAGAAATTGCACGCTACAAACACGCCCATTATCTAGAAGCATCATTATTAATCATCAACATTATTTTAATGTATCAAGTTGATGGATGGGCTCAAGCCAAATATGTATTTAAGTATTGAATAGGTGCATGAGAGATGAAGTTGTTAAAGTCAAAAAGTATTTTTACACAAAGTACTGAATTCAAGCCGTTCAATTGATCAAATACTTAAATGAATGATACTTATAAACAACAAAAACTTACCACTTAAAATGTTCAATATCAGAGAACTTACCTGAAACGAAAAAAAAAATAATAATAATAATAATAATAATTTCATAAAATAATGTAAATATAGAAGAAAATGCTTAAACAAGATGCTACTACCCACCAACATATTATTTAATAAATTTGAATCACAAACGTATTTGATTGTTTAAAATTATTGTAGTTTGTTAAGCATTCTTTGAAAACAACTCCAATCAATTGTGAGCTAAAGTAAAGTGGAAAGGTAGGTATTGTAACTAAACTAAAGCAATTGTTGTTGCTGTTGTTATATATATGTGTGTTTTTTTTCTTCACTTAAGCATGTGAACAACTTTGAAAAACCAACGTACAAAATGCAAGGTCGTGCGTTGTATTATAGTATAGCTTGCTAAATGAGCCGCAGTAAGTAATTGTAAAATGTTATGGCGCAAAGTGTCAGAATGAATAATTATTTAACAGCTAACAATAGAAACTAATATAACCACCAGCAAATGGAACGAAATTGTATTAAAAGAAAACACAACCACCAACAACAATGGATAATAATTCATATTAAAGTAAATGTTTTTTTGAAAACTCTGTCTAAGTACATATAAAAAAAAAAGGGTAGACATAAATACAACAACAACAACAAAACTATTGCTTTGAATTTCTAAATTAGATATTTAACCATTGATTGAATGAATAAAACGTTTCATTAAACCAAGATCATGCTCACATGCAGCAATATATGCTGGATGGCATTGTGCTCTATACCATTGAAATGTGATTTATTTTTCAAAATGTTACTATTTTGTATATGCTGACTATTGATTGAATTTATTAAATCTAGAATCTCAACATTTTGAACTCGTTTTCGAGTTCATGTTAACACCAATGCAATCGCGTTTTATGTTCAGATATATTTGAGTGGAGCAGTGATTATAGAGGCGCTTAAGGTTAAATGTGATTCATACAATTTTCGTTATTTGCACTTTAGCAAAAATTTTTGTAGAGAATTGTCATTCCTTCCATTTACATAAAGAGTAGTAAAACAAAGGAAGAATAAAATATGAATTGTCCGTCCGTAATTGTGGCTGTTATTGACATAGTGACAAACTTCTTAAAATTTAAAAGTTGAGTGGACATGACGTATAATATATGTGCACTTATTTAAGAGTTGTAATAATGGCTCAGAAGCCACGCCCACATTAAGCCATAATATTACATGCATACGAATATAAAGCTAAATTTTAGTGTACATCTTCACAAGTACTTTATTTATAGATGCTTCAAAAGTGGGCGTATAGAAACACTCCCACAATTTTAATTCTCATAACTGATCATGCACCATATTTTAATATCAACTTCATAGCTCAATTTTTGTAGCAGATAAATAGATTTTTGTCGATTGTGGGTGTGGCTCTTGACCGATTTTGCCCCTTTTTAATTTGCGATCTGCTTGCAGATAATAAAAATGTCAGCTTAATATCCCAAAATTTACGACCGTGAGGATGCTAACAATAGACGGACACACATATTTAGATTGAATCATTTTTAAAGGTTGATCAATATCCCAATCTGGATATATTTTCTATAATTTAAAATCATAAATATTTATTTCTTGAAAAATATTTTAATCTCAAAAATGAACAAATATTTAAATTTGTAAATTAGGTCGATCGTGGATTATCGTTTTTTTTAGTTTTTAAGAGGCAAAGTTTTAAGCTCCTCTGTAATCCCTCATCTAAGATTAATAGTATAATATATGTACTTTATTATCTTTCACATAAATATTTTCTATTGACTTTCAGATAAATATTTTCTATTGGCCATAATGTATTTTTATAAAAATAAAAAAAAAAAAATAAGTTGCCATAAATTTGTCCATGCTTTAGTTCATGTGTGCACCAAAAACAATGCCACACTTAATTAATGTTTTGGTGCACGCTGACAGAGAGCAGAAGATGTTGGTAAGACAGCAACTGACAGCAACAACTAAATAGGATAACAAATATAAAATGGATTCAACATATAATTTCAACTCAACTATAAAAATGGTTGATGCGTACATATATGTTTCGTATGACCAGAGGAGCTTAATGATTGTTGTTGTATTTATAGAATCATGATTTTTTACTTCTTTTAGTGCTTTATTTATGACCACAATACGTAAAATTGAATGCAAATATTTTGTGTTGGTGGCTGCTTTATAAAAAGCACAGGCACACTCACACGCAATTCAGCCAACAACCACTACTGAAAAGCGAACATTTTAACCAAAATAAACATTTTCCTCACATTTCACATTAGTATGAGTAATTTCGGTTACCAATAACAAACATAAAATCCGTTCAACAATGCAACCAATGGCAATAAGAGAGGGAGAGAGAGAGAAAGAGAGAGAGCAGTGGGAGAGATGGAAATATCTCTATGTGGTATTAAAACATCAGGAAAATAACGTTGATGATAAATACACATGATGGCGTTGGCTTCCAATGCGGTGCTTGGTAGAAGTTCAGCCGTTATATATACAAAAATAACGCTACACATCATACAAACAATATATGCACACTTGAAATTACATCATCGTCGTCGTGTGGAGGTTAAAGGAGAACATTTTCATGCCAAATTATATTTACACGTATATATACCACAACATAACACAACACAACACAACACTCTAGATTTTGTGTATCCCGGTATTACGAGCATTTGGTCAATAGTTTAGTTTCAGTAGCCAAACATGCCTGCCATTCCGTTTATTTAAACCAACCACCAACACATTTCGAATTATTGTATTGTTGTAGAGTTTAACTCACATGACAGGTGTTCATTAACGTGTACGAGTGCTTATGTTTGTGTTTTGTTTTTGTAATTGAAAAACAATTTGGTTATTGGCAAAACAATTTCACATCTATCGGTATGCACTATATTAAGCGAAAATTATTTTCCATAATTATTTCATTTGGTTCGATAATGTTAAACAAAAATCCTTAGATTAGAATTTATTTGAATTTCATTCGAAAAATAAACGACAATTAGGTATTTATGGGGCTCACATTTAGAGTAACATGTCACCAAACACTTGTCTATGTTGGCTGTTGCCCTCCCTCCTTATTATGATGGCATAATCATCACATTGAGAATGTTGCTGTGTTATGGAATATATTTTCAAACATCAAATTGATTGCGTAAATATTTACTTGAGCGTAAATATTTTTGGTGAAATTATGCTAAAATTATTCATTTTAGCAAATTTATAATATATTTATGCTTGCAGACTGCAGGGTTTTGGGCGCAAAGTTTATTATCCGCACCCATCACCACTTTTCGGAATTCTTTGTGAAAGTATTCAAACATATGTTGTTTCATTTAAGAGATAAACGTAATTTATGATGGGGGCAGGGAGTTTATCGAATTCCACATAAAATTTTTACAAACCATGGGCGTGGCAAATACCTGGTTACGTCTTTTAGTAAAATATGCATTATGCTTTAATTCAGTCAGTTTCCTGTCATTTTTTTTTTGCCTGAGCGAATTCAAAATGAAGTTTTTTATTTATTTATTTTGTGGTTAATATTTATGTCCATGGTGGCTGTTAGCAGATTCCTTACAATTCTAACAGTTGTGTGACACATATGTTGAGTCACACTTTCTAACAGTTGTGTGACACAAAAGAAGTATTGTTTGGGACAGCAGTGTCAGTGTCAATAAGTCACACTTTGCAACATTCACGTGACACATACCTTGAGTCACACTTTATAAAGTTGTTCAATACAAAGTTGAGTCGCACTAGCTATAAGAAAAAAAAAAAAAAATTGTTTCGTCCACAAATACCCTACTCCATGTTAGCAGTGACAGTGTTAATAATGAAGAAATTTTGATTTTTTTCATTGCCATAAAAATCATACTATCGATTTTTAAATTTTTTTCTTCGATCTTTTTAAAAGCTACTCTTTATTAGTACATTTAAAAAAGATTGTTTAAATAAAATCATTAGAAAAATCGATTTCTTAATTTTTGTATTCAGTCTTTACTTGATAAACGTTATTTGTACTATAACTCAACTTTTACAATCGTGAGAATTTCAAAAAAAAAAAAAAAGAGCTACATCGATTCATCTTTCCATACTGGTCAAGACTGCATTTCTTCTATGCTTTTTGACACCTCCTTGCAACAAAACAATTTAAAAAATGAAAAAAACTTAGACAACCTCTGATACTGTGTGAAGTGTTTGTACAATTTTTAATTAGCCTGCGTAACGCTGATGGGAATTTTGTTACGTTAATTATAATTTGCATAAATGTGTACAAGATAAGTCTGAGGGGAGTCTGTGCAAAAGGTTTTTTTCTTCATACTATGAATTGCTTTTTCAAAATTTCCTTCATGAGAAATCAACCTCTCTCATAGTTAAGATTGTTTGATTTATGCATAAAAGTGACATGCAAACGAAAAGTAGAGGTACTTTTTATATCATAATAATAATCATGATATGGAGTTATATTGATTTTATGCAATGTGGGGTTTGTCTTTTATTACAGACCAACCATCGGAGAATTTTTTTAAAAAAGTTTGCCAGTAAAAGAAAGAAAGAAAACTTTTTACGTATAAGGCATAATTCATTTTAACCATGGGCGCATATAGTGCCTAGTTAAAAGTTCAATTGACCCTGAGTGATGGTGGGTATCATAGATTTGGCGTATGCCTAACATAGCCCTTCCTTACTTATTCTTTCTCAATATGTTTGTCAATATTAGGTAGCAGCTACGTTCAAACTTTATAGCTTTAGTGAATTAATATTTTTAATAAAAAGCCAGCTGAACTTGAGAATGAATACAAACTTTAGAATTTAGTGTTGTTTAGTACAAGATTGCGATTGTTTTAACTAATCTGCACCTTTTGATCTCTTCACAATACAATAATATCTTGATTTGGTTTTACACGGGCGGTTATAATTGTTATTGAAATAAATGAAATCATAAAAATTTTTATTCAATAAATTTAGTTCAAGTATTTTTTCAGCTTTAGAGCAATTTATTATTATCTGCAATTCTGTTAAGTACTGTTATTAAGAGTGTATAATAAAGCTGTTTACTTTAGATAAATAATAATTTTTTTTGCTCGATAAATTTTTACAAAATTTTTTTCCATCATCTTTTGATTATATTTCATTTCAATTTTGTATTAAACAAAAGTTAAACTTGACATAAAGAAGAGAAAGAAAAGTGGCCTTAAAACACTTTGAGACAGGGCGTGATTGTCTGTCTAGGGTTTTTGAAGCATTTCTTTTGCAGCCGTAAAAGGCATGAAGAATATATATGATGTATATCCCCACACCAGAGCTACTTGCATCTAAAACACTAAAGCTTTCAAATCAAAAATATATTTGACATAAATTGCATGGAATGCATAACAGCGAGCATATATTAGTTTTCAAGTTGAACTGGTTTAAGAATATAAAAAATTGCAAACACAAAAAATCTTATATACAATATATATCGATCGAAGCTAGTTATCTTGGAATTGTTTAGTAAATTTCGTTGTAAAACATATAATTAAAAATATTTCAAAATCTAAGTCATGTTGAACAATCATTAAAAGTTACAACTGAACAAATATTTAGTTGATAATATTTGTGTAGATTGTTCCATTAAAGAGAGTGAGAGGAAGAGAGAGAGAGAGTTTCAATTTACAATATATTTAATATTTGGTTAATGAATTAATCTAAGGGCAACATTTCAAAAGAGGAAATTTTAGTACCTATGGATTACAATCCGCATAAATCTTTGGGGATGTACTAATTGAACTCTCTACCTTACTGATGATGATTTACGCCACACCCATTATTAACAAATATAATTCTCGGTCCTAGAAATAGAGCTCCATTTAGCGATAAATCGAATAACAGACACGTCTAAAATTCCGAAAAAAAAACTGTCTTTGGTTTTGAATTCGTTCACTGAGATAAAATGCAATACACACTGTAAAGAAGGCGTAATTGAATACATGTCATGCCCACTGTTTGCATAGAAATGTGGGAGGATAGCTAAATTTTAGTGTGATCCAAATAGAGAATATTTATACATGCTTCTGTATGAACCAATCGAAATGAAAATGTTGCACGATTATTTTTCGAATATAACGATTTCACGATTTCAAAGGTATTGATGTCTTTATAATAATTAAAATTTTCATACTTTTTGTGAAAAAGTAGACTTGCAGCATAACGCTTCATATGTAACCATTTCCACCTTCAAATATCCGTATTATGCGTAATTTATTGCACATATCTGAGATTTATGTCAAACGATTAAAAAAAAAAGTAGATTTTGATAAAATAAAAGATATTTTTCCTGCTGCTGTTAAACTTGATGAACAGCGCAACGCATACATGGTATATGAAAAATGCACGATTCAGTAGCAAGCACTTTTCTTTGAACTGCAAAACTTGCAAAAAAAAAAAGATAGAAATGGAAATGAAGTAAATATCTTATTTATACTTAATATAAATAGCAACGGCAACAACAAAATAGTTGTGTTTTGCAATCACATGAATTCATAAAAAAAAAAATATCCAGACATTTGTTGTGACTATGGCAGAAAAATGTGTCTCTAATATGTTTGAGTGTGTAACTTGGAAAAGGCGGCTGCTACATCGTGCCAATATCCACAGCGTAACTGTTAAGTCTTTAAATATACACAGCAGATATAATTATTTTATGCATATAGCCTCACACACACTCAAACAAAAAGAGAAACAAAAAGTGACTCATAAACGTGTTGCACAGTGACCAAACCTTGTTTTACCAGTAAATGCGTTGTCGAGTTCAAAAAAGTTGTTACAAAATCTTTTTTGTGTAGCAAAAATTGATCTTGAGAATGAGTAGGACAAAACATATGCCCTAGTATCACGTATAATTGGGTAAATGTTGTGAAATGTGAAATAAGGATCTATTGCCCTGCACTACCCCATCCTAAAGGTATGCTACCAAACGACACTTTTAAAGTCTCTACGTTCTTGTTTGCTTATAAATACATGAACTCAAGTTTTGCATTTTCTCATAACATTATAATAAGAAACAAAGCATGTATGTAATAAAAATATTTCCATTTTCCAACCCTTGCTCTGTCTGTCTTCACACGTATCTGGTGTCATGCAATCACGTTTATTATATTAAACAATATATTGTACAAATACCCTCGAGCAGCATATGTAGCATAACTGTGTCCAACTAAGTATGAAAGTCATCCTTCCAATGTTGATTGTATACTAATCAGGTGGCACATGTGTGTGTGTATTCCCTCCCTCTCTGGCGTACAACTAAAGTGTTTAACTTTGCTCGTAATAAATTGTTCAATGCCTCTCAAGACCATATTTGGTATTTGTACACATGACACTACGTATGGATGCGTGCTCGTACGTTTTTATGTTATATTATGTATTTTCCATCTGTATACAATGCCGCACTATGCGTTTTAAAATTTTGGCCTCTGGCAGGTATCTGCATTTATTGAAATTTTGCTTAAGCATTAAAATCATTATGATTACGGTAATTGGACTTTGTTATGAGTTGTCACATACATATTAAGCCATCCTTTTGGCCAACAGGTGCATGTAAAGGAATGAGAGGACTAATTTTGTGCAATATTGCTGTACGACAAGACACAAGTGTGACACATCATGTGGGCACACATTAATATAATACAATTTACACGTTAAATTATATCAAAGCAGTAGTTTGCCTAAGTATACCCAAGATCGTACTGAATATATTCAATTAAATTTCACTCTTGTGTGTGTCTCGGTTTTAAACAAATATTCGCATATATGCTAACATTCTTTATAAGATTGTGGGAAACTTTAACAACCAAGAAAATGGTGTAGATTTACTCTGACAGGTTCCTAATTAGTTCAACATAGTCTTGCTGATTGGATATTTGTAAGGAAGTTCATCAAGTCCGTCTGTCCGTTTAGGACACGTGCAAAACGGGGGATAGGTGTATAAGTATACATAATTCCAACCTTTATAGCTCAATTTTTGTGGCAGATAAATAGATTTTCGTCGATTGTGGGCGTTCTGATTAACCGATTTTGCCCAATTTAAATAAAGATGTGCGTGCAGACTGCAAGTGTCTGTACAAAATGTCAGCTTAATATCTTAAAATATACAACTGTAAGAAGAATGCAAATCAACAGACGGACGCACGGGCATACATGTCTAGACAATCTGGACAGTTTTATATGCTGACCAAGAAGAACCGTACCTTGTAGGTTCTATGGCAACTCCTTCTGGATGTTGCAAATGGAATGACAAACCTAGTGACAGCCAAATTTCACCCGATCTATGCATTGGCGAAAAGTTTTCCCCCACTCGAGTTACTTCCTCTTCATCATCAATCTGTTTCATTTGATATTCATAATAAATAGATAGTTAATCCATTTTGGTTTATGAATAACAACAACCTAACTGCACGTTTTCTACTCGTCAAGCCCTTTTATTTGATATCCATATTAAGTAAATTTTAAATAAGTTGATAAACCACCATCTTAGAGCGGCCGCCACTTATTACATTAGCCCACACTCATCACTGACATTGTTGATATTCCTCCCATTTGAATACCACAATACAATGTTGCCGATTATTGCAAATTTTTTTCAACACATTGAAAAACTTCCCGGAATTACGTAGAAAAATTTTATTAATATTTTTTTTTTGGAAAGTTTTTTCACAGAATTTTTTGACAGCAATATTTGGAGTGTTAGCGATTTACAATAATATAACTAAATATAAAAATAAATAGAGCTAATAATTAAGGGACAAGACAATGATTATGAAAATGGACAATGTTGAGAAATTAGAAAGTAATACACGCACACAAAAGCGCACACTATCTTTAGAAAGTAAATTCTATTCACAGATGTTCTCCAAAAATAAATGCACAATTTTTTCGATATATCATCGGTTCGCTTTGGATTTGTTAAATGTTATATAACCAAAAAAGAAGTGGCATTGATAAATGATGTTGGATAGGGAAAGATTCGAGATTCAAGAGATAGTACG
Organism: Crataerina pallida; assembly: GCA_949710015.1. NCBI lineage: Eukaryota > Metazoa > Arthropoda > Insecta > Diptera > Hippoboscidae > Crataerina > Crataerina pallida. Next base: position 4,736,088 of record OX453290.1, read on the forward strand.
AAAGTTATTAATAATTAAAAGGGTTTGTTTTCACGTCAATTCTGGGGTTGATTGTTTACTTTTGGGTACAAAATTCAAACGCGTTATATCCTGTCGGTTGAAAACAACAGCAACAGATGTTTAAACAACGAAAACTATGCCAACGGTTCCTCCTCTTCGGAGCGCAGCCAACTGCAATTGAGTATTTCACGTAAATTCCAGCGAGCGTGAGGTTCCGGCTCCAAGAGAACCGCTACTGTAGCTTTGGCCTGGGCGGATATTTGATCTTGTAGCTTGCGACGAAACGCGAACTTTTTATTGCGTTGATCTTCCAACAGTTTACTTAAGTTGCTGTCGTCAAATGGCATCTTCGCGTTCAGGATTATAAAAAGTATAACACCCAAAGACCAAGCATCAGCCAATTTGGGATCGTAGGGACGACCACAAACAACCTCGGGTGCCGCATAAGCGGCCGAGCCACAGTAGGTTTCAGACTTTATTTCACGACCATTCTCGTCGCAGCAGTAGCGCGCAAACCCAAAATCGGCCAATTTGATGTTGAGTCTCTTGGACAGCAATATATTCTCACACTTGAGATCACGATGCGCTATGTCATGAGAATGCAGATATTTGAGAGCCTTCGCCATCTGCATGAACCAGGCTTTGGCCTGCAGCTCCTCAACCGGCCCCGACTTCTTAATGTGACTCAGCAGGTCACCGTTCTCAGCATACCGCATGAATATGAATATTTTCGGACCGCGCTGCAATATACTGTGAATTTGTATAATATTCGGATGATCAATTTTTGTTAAAATCTCCAATTCGCGCGGAAAGAATTTGTGCACGAAATCGGAAGGCGCCTTCGCCTTATCAATAATTTTGCAGGCCAAGTGAACTCCATGACCGGAATCGTCCGCGTAACCGGCTGTTATTACAGTGGCATAGGAGCCTTCGCCGATCTTGTGCCCGATATTATAGCCTCGCTGAGCCAATGCATCAATGTCAGAGCTGCGTGCACTCAGTTGCCGATTGGAGGTAGTCGAAAATTTTGACATAATTGTTGGATTTTTATAATATTGAAATTTTGTCTAATTGCATCTGAAGACGGTACTCTGATGATTTGAATTTGCACTCGAAAGTGTGGACCAAAACTTTTTAAAGTTTAATTAAAAAAAAAAAACTAAAACAAGATAATATTTATGCAAACTTTATATTGATTTCCAGAATTTTTATAACAAATATATTTAAAAAAAAAAAAGAAATATTTGTCTTGAGTTCTAAATGAAATTTTGACAATATTTGAAAGAACAATAAAAGGAAAAGTGATAACGATTCATTCCATTGGCAGGCAATAATAAAAACATGACATACATGCAGAGGAAAAGTTTAATGAGTGGCCGAGCACTTTAAGGCTGAAAATATTGCCAGTTTTCACTTTTGCAAATTGCTTCGCCATGAATTAACTCTCCCTACTGACACATGAGACACATTAACGCACCTCATTACTATTATGTATTATCTGTTTGGTACCATTTTCAGATATTATCCATCTCTCTTATTGTATCCGGGTGGACATTAATAATACAGAATCCATTACCGTTGCAAGCACAGGCACAAGCACCATACAACCGCATCTTGAAAAGGACGACGACAATGTGACACGGCTGGCGGAAGCAGAAGACTCTGCATTAAGTGCATCCGAACGTTCAAGACGTTTAATACCGTACATGGCGTTCTATTTGCCAACCTCAGAATTGCCACTTAGCAAACAGTATGCCTTACACATGGTAAGACATCATGTAGCAGCAGCAATGAGTTTATAATTTATGGACACAATTCATTTTTATACCCTGCCCTACTTGTGGCAAAGGATATAATAAGTTTGTATAAATTTTTGCAACTCCTAAACGGCAAATGCCACATCCATCTTTAATTATACCGAACATATCAGAAACAAAGTCTGTCCGTCTGTCTATTTATGTAAATTTGTGCGCAAGCTACAGATCACATTTTTTGAGATATTTCGACTAAATTTGATATAAGGACATGTATTGGACCAAAGAGGAACCCTATTGAAAATGGACCGGATCGGATGATTTTTAGAACCTCTCCCTTTATATGGAAATCTTTTTTAACAAAATTTAGTGAATTAATTAGCTTCATATTCGGTTGGGAAAAATTTGGACACGATCGGACCATTTTTAAAGTAACTTTTCTGGCAGTTTATACAGATACAAGCAAAAGTAAGTGAAGCATAATTTAAGGAGCTAAGTAGTGTAGGGTATTAAATGGCCGGACTTGATCGACAATAATATTTTCACTTTTTTTTAAATAAATATTTTCTTTTTGTTCTTTATATTATAATAATAACAACAACAAAACAGTCCAATGAGCACAGAATACAACACGACAAAGGACCTGAGAGTGGAAATGTTGTTGCAATGAGTCGTGTACCGTTGCCGGAATCATATATGCACATGAAAATGACCTCGTTTCAAGTACCCTTGCGTATGCCTGAGGAGCAGCGACCACATTATGCCCCATCTTCCTCAATAACTGACACTTATCAACCGCACCCAGACACTGACTACCGTTCAGTGGCCTACCATAACAGTGAATTAAACGCGGGTCAAAGTTTTGCTGCTGCGCCCATTAAACAAGTCGATATTGGAGACAGTAAATTTCCAAGAATTGTACATTTGTTGTCTGTGGATACCCTTGCCGACCATCATGCCGACGCATCTGCTTTAAGCAAAATTAACAACAACGGCAATTTAAATGTGTTCACATCATCGCACAAGCGACCTCAGCCACACCGAGTGAGTTTTCACACATATGTGCAAATAATATAAAGATTGATTGCAAATATAAATTAGAAATTAAGAGTAACTGTAACTATTTCACATTCTCACACACACTTACTTGCAGTTTAAGACGGTGCAATATTTTCCACCATTATCATCACAATCAGCAGCAGCAGTGAAAAGTGTGCCTTCTACCTCTTTGACCTCCTCCGCCACCACCTCTAGCAAATCTTTAGCTACAGCTATACGGTCTCTTCATCATAATAATGTTGGAGCTTATCGCCAACGGAGCAAACAATCAAAAAACAATTTAACACCATTTACAGCAACTAATTCAGTGCCGGGCCATTTTGTACCAATTGTTTATACGCCAATAAGCACAAACACTAACAGCCAAAGTAACATAAACAACAACAATAATAATAATAATAACAATGATAACCACGTTATAGCGCATGCAGCAAATGCTGCACAAGAAACGACACATATTGTTTTATATGATGATGAGGGTGGCGATGAAGTGTTAAAACGACAGCCACAATATAAACAGCAACAACAGCACCACCACCAACAACATAATGCTGTGCAATATTCCGCTTCATTGCCAGCCATTGATGTTCAATCATCGCATAATCAAAATTATCATCAACGCTATCCCAATAATAAACACTCACAGCAGCAGCAGCAGCAGCAGCCACAGTATTTTAGTGTTACATCCTCACCGCGCCTGTCAATACCAGTAACGATCTCCAGTAGCAACTCGGCGGTAGAAAAAACTGCAACTATAAGGTTTGTATGTTGATACGAAAATCCTTTCTTTATAGTTTTAAAACAACAAATTTAAAATGCAATCTAATATGACAGAAGAGATATATATAGGTGCCATAATACCCTATACCACCACACGTTATATTGATTATATATTGGCACAATATTGTAAATTGAAGGCAACACAAAAATTTATGACTTCTCTTCCCTACGAGACCAATTACTTTCCAATAAATAATTTATTGATGTACGCAACGACGTAAAGCAACCATAAGGGAGCTGTTAAAATTACTTACATGATACAACAACAACGAATACATAAAAAGAGAACAAATTTGTCTTTTTTGCCAAATCTAAGACACTCGGCATATACTCGTATATGAAAAATATAAATATGGTCGTGGCAAGTATATGATCAGGATCAGGACTGATCAATTTGAAGATTAAAATCCGAATCTATAAGAATTTTTCGTTGTTAGTTGGGGTCGTAACAAGTGTGCATGATCAAGTTCTTTTTCTTTTGAAAATTTAGAGCGTGAATGAATAGGCAATCTACACAAAAAGTTTTTGTATATTGAAAACGTGGCTTAATGTAGACGTAACAGGTTCGTGACTACTCTTACATATCAACTTATAGGTTAACTTCAGTTCACCAAAAGGTGTTTGTAAAGGGTTTTTCAATAAGGACATAACATAACATAGCACAAGTTTGGAAGCTTAAAATTATCAAGAGGCTTCAGTTTTTGAGTTAATTCGACTTTGTAAGGGTACAGGCCAAAATGCAAAATTTGTCACAATGTTTGAAACATTCCGAATTGCTAAGAATGGCGTAGAATCAACTGATTTGATTCCTTTTGAACTAAAACATTTAAGACTGCATTATTTTCGGTACTTCGACCAGCATGTTGACGCACTTGAGACACAGAAACATCCAATAGTTTATATTTTGACTCGAACTTATCCACTATAGCAGGTACAGTCTGTCTGGTGTGATGATTATTATCATTGAAAATCAATTTTGATCAATACTATCTTCTCTCTTGTATTAGTACCCATTTCATAATAAACCTAGAGCTGATGTGGTGGGAGATGAAGTTATAAATCAATAAATAAAATAAACTTGGAGTAAACGCTCTCAAACTTGCGATAGTAATTTTAAATACTTTCCATGCTTTAAGCTGCTCGTTTATGAATTTCATTATAATTAAAATAAAAATGTTAACCTTAACTGACAAATCATAAGAAACGTTTAATTATATACAAAATTGTCCTTAAATTGAGAAATGCGAATGATGTGGGCGTAACAGGTTCATGATTAGACTCAACAGCGAAGAGATTTTTGTCTGTAAATTGTCTGCCACAAATACCAACCCCAAGGTAATGGTTCAAAACGACTTTTATATTATAATTATAATTGTAAATATTACGCAGAATAAAGGTAAGTAAAGTAGAATTAGCATCAAGTAGTAATGGAACGGTAGTGCACTGCCTAAGGATATACTCGTAGATTGCAATTGTAACAAATATTACCTACATTACACACACATACAATAATTGCATTCCACCTTCATGCACTCCAAACACTATTCATAATGTTATAACACTAATTGAAAATAATTGTCATGCAATTCACCGCAGGCAATGGGCAACACACACACGATGCAAAAACTTATATTTGCTTAGAATGGAGGGAATTTAACTTTTTTTTTCCCCCCTAACAAATTCAATTTGATTTCATTTGTACAAATTTATTTCTGCACATAATATTATTGTAACCTCTTGCACTGCTTGTGGTAGAAAGGTGTACAGAATCAGTTTTTGAATTGCATTTTTTGCGCTAATAAAATATAATTTAAATTTAAATAATGTATTTAAAAATATTAAGAAAAGAAAAAAAAACTTGCCACACCCACATTGGCATAAATATTGCGTGCCCACAACTTGTCTTGAATGCACAAACTTAGCGTTAGAGGTCTTAAAATAATAATAATCCCACAAGGCACACAAACACACACACGCGTACCTATACACTTACTCGATTGTAAATAAATAATCAATTAGCGCCCCCAATAAATGATTACCACCATCGAGCAAGATTGCCTTTAAAAAAAAAAAAAAAGCAACAACAACAACAACAAGTGAGATAACTAAATTTGGCTTAGACCATATTTTAAATACTCTCCACATTTAAAATAGTGGGCGTGGCAGATATATGCTTACACAGTCTAATAGTGTATGTATTACGTGTCAACGTGAAAGTCGGGTTTTACGTGGAATATAGTTTTTTGTAAATTGTAGGCGCGTCTGTTATTCGACCATGCCCATTTTTGGCATATTCATGAATGAAATAACTATAAATATATGCATCAAATTTCAAGTTCATAGGTCAATTTTTGTGGCAGATATATAGATTTTTGTTAATTGTGGGCGTGGCTCTTGGCAGATTTTGCCCATTTTAAATAGAGATCTGTACAAAATGTCAGCTCAATATCTTAAAATTTACAACAGAGAGAATGCCCACAACAGACGGACATACATGTCTAGGTCGACTCAGTTTTTAACGCTGATCAAGAATATATATACTTTGTGGGGTCTCTGACGCCTCCTTCATCACTAAGCTGAAGGGTACAAAAAAATTATATTTACTACAAAAAAGATACAAGATGCCAGGATAAAGATCAGATAAATCATTTATGGGCGTCATGTTCATTATTTTGTAGCCCATTCAATTTACATCGCCCACCCCCCACTGATGAAGCGCAACAAATAACTTTTTTGCATGAATCGAAACAGAAGCAATTGCATCCTAATCATCATCATTTTCAGCCACCAAGATTAGAAAACTTTTTTGAAAAAGAAATCGAACAAAAGCAAGAATATTTACGCGGTGAAAAGGTGCAGGGACGAGACCACAACGATGATAACGACAAAGATGCTTTATTACCGTTAAAGGAATACGATGTTGCGTATTTGCAGCCACGTTTTAAATATCGCATCCCACAGCAAGAGCCAGCACAAAATCAACAGTCCCAACATCACATACGTCTCATTAATGAACAAAAATATCGCTTGAATAGCGAGGAGCCAGTACATGTGTTTGTTTTAAGTTCAACTTTGCCACCTCGGCCGGTAGTAGTTGCAACAGCAACACCCAAGCCAATACAGCACGCGCCATCCATAAACTTTCAATATAATCACCCAAGGCCACCAACAGCTTATCATCAGCACGAGGAAATTTCACCCATACATCATATCCACTTAAAACCAAACGCTGAACAGGTTCTCGCCATACCTGTACGCAGCTTATATAATGGTTTTAATGGCCCATCCCCCTCCCCACCACCATCACGACCTTCATCTTCATACAATCATAAGCACCCACAAACAGGTGCTCACATATTATCACCATTAGCAGCACCAACGCCATTCAAAATATCAGCAAAACTAATGCCATCATTATCATCCACTACACCATTGCATTCACCACAATACCCCAAAATTATTGGGTAAGTAGCTCCTTATGCTTTCTGCATTTCTGCTCTAAATAAAAGCTACCTACCCCTCTCCACCACGTACAACAGCTTATAGACGTTATTTGATTCTACTTGCATTTCATTAACTGCTATGTACACGATTCAGTAGCACTGGGTGCTGTTTAGATGTTAACAGGGGTTAAGTGTTTGTAATGTTAGTAAGCATCACACAATATACTCGATTAGTGTTAAATATTCGAGAGTTTTCGAGGCTTGCTTTTCGCCATTTTTAATACAGTTGGATGAAAGGCGAGCATTATTGTCGGATTTTAAAATATCGGGTTTGGCTGACAATAACAACCGGCTTGACTATTATAATCTACTAACAAAAGCTAAATTTATCTTAGATTAAATTTTAAATATTCCTAACGTCTCCATCTATATACAATTACAAGAAGGCGTGGCAGGTACCAGGAATGCATGAGTTATATATCTACGTACAGTGTGCCCCAAAGAAGGTTTTTTTGTACATTGTAGGACCGTCATTGTTTCAACAAAAGACAGACGTACGAACGGGGGATATGGCTGGATCGACTCAGTTTTTCATATTGATAAAGAATACATATTTTATTTGTAGAGTTTCTGAACTCAACGCTTTGGTTGTAATAAAAAACTTGTTATGACCTTCTCATCCATCTCAAGTGAAGGGTATAAAAAAACGGTGCGAATGCCCCTTAATTAATAATAATAATAATAATAATTAATTATTATGCAATTTATACGCTTTCCTATGACTTTCAGTTCCACCTCGACTCCACATTATGTGAATTATCTTCTTAACGAGCCCAAGCAATTGTTGAAAGAAGAACACAATGTTCACATGAAGCCGCCTACCATACCGCCACAAACATCGTACATTGTAGTGACCACAGCGCGTCCCTATCCTCTGTACAAAACCAAACCGAAATTACAATTGCAACCAAGGAGACCCTTGGAAAATAATATCGAATATTCTACCCAACGATACATTCCGGCCAGACCATCATCACCACCACTACCCATCTCATTATCATCACCAAAATTTGTTTATGTTAAAGAAGAATTTGGTAAAAAACTGATACCGCTTAGGGTGGCATCCAAACTAAAGCGGCCGCTGAATATTCATCAAAATAATTACAACAGTTTTATTAATACCTCAGAGCAAGATTTGCAATCAGTAACACCACAACTTGAAGGCCAAAATAAACCGACGTTGGCTGATCCCAACGATTTGCCGGACATACGAACATCATCGCTGGCTGAAATTTTACATAAACTACAAGATAGCAATCATTTACCGCATACCCTGACACCGGAAAATATTGACAATTCTATCAAGACCTTAATACACATTTTGAACAATTTAAAGCAGACTCAAACCATTGGGGAAGATCCACCTCAACATCATGACGCCTCAACTCATGCTAACGATGTTGATTATGATGTTGATAGAGATAACTGTGCAGACCATGCGGTCACACCACAGCATGACCATCACAAACAACAACATCATCAACAACAGCAAACAACACCATCACAAACGGATGCAAGTAGGTTTGAAAATTTTATGAAAGAAAAATGCGAATAAAAATTTGAATTGAATTAAATTGAATTTAATAAAATAGCAAAAAATCGTGGACCCAATACGGGACGTCCAGGCATTGATTACCCGAATTATGCCGATATACCGGAAACATCGTTTGTATGTTCGCAGCAACGTTACAAGGGATTCTTTGGTGATCCCGAAACAAATTGTCAGGTGTGGCATTATTGTGACTTGAATGGGGGCAAGGCCTCATTTCTTTGTCCCAATGGCACCATTTTTAGTCAGGTAAGACGATGGGGATTGTAATTATGGTAGAGCAGGCCAAGATGATTTTTAAAATTTCTTTTCGCATATGATTACAGATAGCTTTGACTTGTGACTGGTGGTTTAATGTTAAGTGTGCCACCACAGCCCAACTGTATGTGCTGAATGAACGTCTCTACAAATATATATTGCCCTTTACGCCGAAATTTCCCGAGGATTATAGTGGACCTTTGGTAGACAAGTAAGTGATTAGGTTTCGATATAAAATTTATAAATAAACGATCTCGATATTCAGATACTTGGCAATGAAATTTCAAGAGATGGAAGAGAAAATGCGTTTGGAACGTGAAAAGGACATTTCTCCAACAAAGACAACAAATGAAGATGATGCCGCAACCACCGATAACACCATTGAGGATGACTATACCACACATGAAAGCCTCCTTGAAGTGGATATAAACGAGAATCGTTTACAAAAACATGTCATTAGTGAACAAAGTTCCGAAAGAAATCTCTTAATAGATGATGAAATGGATGACAATTCACAGCGGGATGCGCAGGTGAATAAATTTGAAGGTACAACCATTGGCACAATGGTAACCACAACAATAAAATTGGATAAAGAATTGCCTTTAAGTATTAAACCAATAGTGGTAGTTTCATCAACAATGGAGCCCGATTATCTTGATGATTTCAACGATAATAGCGCCAACAAACAAAGAAATACACAAACGTTGGAACACAATGATAAACGAACAGACACAGAAAATGGTGAAAAGAAAAGTTCGGGCAAGGACAGTATAAAAGTAACGGTGGAAAAAGTGGAAATAGTAGAAATCAAATCAGATGGCTCCACTGGTCATTTAATACCAGATATGTTCAAAAATGTTAAATAAGTAAAAAAAAAAAATCGATACTTACATAATTTGATTAAGGACAGAGTTTTTAGTAATATAATTTAAAAAAAAAAATAACAATTTTGGTATAGACCAAATATTAAATACCCTGCACCTCTATATGGAAATTAAAGGCGGGGAAGGTATTTAATTAATATGACTATTATGGACACATTCTGAATTAGTTTCCTCCTTTTTTTTTTGTTTTTTGTAAATTGTAGGCGTAACCATGCTTTTTGAGGATTTTTGGTAGTGAAGCCTTTTGTAAATTTGTACAATACCGGCATTGCAGCTTAAATTTTGTGAATATATATATTTTTTTATCAATTGTCTGGGCGTGTCTTTGAATAGAAAATTACAAAAAAAAAAAATTTACGGACGCACATGATTAGATGAATTCACATTATCATGTAGCTAAAGCATAATACACATTTCATCTCTGATTTAGTATAATGTTCAGAGTATAAAAACATAAGCGAAGAAAAAAATTTATATATATAAAAAAAAAAAAAAAAAAAACAATTTGCAGATATTAGAACATTTAAAATGAAATTTAATGTAATTTAATGAGATTGATTTATACCTTGCATTATTGTGTCAGTGTAGTATATTAGTGGTTGGTTGTTCGTGCACCGCGTGCAACGGGCATTGTATATAAAAATGTTAATTTATAAACACAAAAAACTTGCCATATGTGTACTATTGTTTAAATCATTTTCATTCCATAAAATGTTTATATTCAAAAAATTTTGTTTTCGTACCACTTGTATGAGTATGTGTTTAAATCAAATATATTAAGAAAATGGTATCAATCATATTCTCAAATTTTATTTCGATTCAATACAATTTTAAAAGCTTACCTTTTGTGCATTTTTAACGCTCTCTCTATAACTATTAACTGTTTCTAGAAGTGGTGCCACTTCTCCTAGTGATTTGTTATTCTGAAACGCAAAAAAAAAAAAAAATTTTGCAAACTTTGCTTTAATGCATTTTCTTTTTTGGAAAACTGACCTCTTCTTGAAGGGTACGATAACCATGATTTTTATGATCGGCTCGAGCACAAATATCACAACAAACGAAATAACATTTATGACAAAAACGATCCGCTACACGATTATGACGTGTGCAACGTTTCGGTGTAGGCAACTTATGCATATCATAAGCATTTCGCTCTTTATCCAACGGCACCCAATTATGTTTCTTTAATGTTTTACTATTTCGATGGATGCCGTCGAAACAGCGTCGGCACATATAAACTTTACATAATTGGCATTTGCCGGTAGCTGGACCTATTTCGCATTCGTTACATTGTATGGTTGTATTTTGCAGTACGGAATTTGTGCTCACTGGAATAGCTTTTAAGATGCTGTTGGCCGAAGCGTCTTTACGATAGAATTTCAAATGATTCAGTTGGCCCAATAGAAAAAAGTTCAAGTCGAAGTAGTCACGTACATGAAAATAGGTCAATTGTTGGTGTGGAAGTTCTATCGGCTTCAAGCACTCGGAGCATGTCAAATTTCTTTTATGATGGATTATACAGTTTTCGCACATATCATGCCCGCATGGCAATAAAAAAGGACGATTACTTTTCACATGTGAATCTACATAATTATTGAAAATGTCCTAATATTATAACTACTTAAATAGGGGAGCATTCATTTATAATTTTTTTTATTGAAATGATATTTTTAGCGACTTATAATTGTTGAGGACAAAGCGTCTTGTTTGTTTAGTTCATCAGTTAAACTGTAATGCTTAGAAATTGGATTCAAAACATTACTTTTATGTAAATACTTTGCTTTGCACTGTTACCCTCCAAGTCGAAAAAAGTTATTCCCAAATAGGCGTCAAACCCTAAATGTTTTCCTACTCTTGTCATTAATTGGCAGCTCTATTCATATATATAACGGTAAAATTGCACACGCGCAATTTATTGCGTATTCCATGAGAAGTTACTTTAGAAGGTATTTTTATATAAATATAGCTTACCACCTATATTTCTATCATAATTACTGGAGTACTCGCTATGGCATTTGGGGCAACGACGTAAATTCCTTATGGTGTTGGCCACAAACTTGCGATCAAACAATTTTATATTTTGTGAATTGTTCAACATTTTTGCCGGTTAATGGAATGTCGTTGACACGACTGGCACAATTACTGATAATGTACTATATTTTATTGGCATTAATTGTTGTTTTGAATGATATTTTCATATATATTTTTTAAAACTATGGAATTCACAACTTTGTAAAAAAAAACACGCAAAATACACGGCGGCAGTAAATTTCGTTTGTTTAGTGCAAAGTAGAATTGTATATAAAAATAAACGATCAAACATCATGAAACACGTTGAGAATGAAATGGTTTACAGAAGTGCCAATTGTAACATTTAAGTGTTAAGGATGGTAACATTGTCAATAAGTAATTTTAAATATTGTACTCTAGACTATAAAAACAGATGCAATTTGTGTTGAAGTTGTGTGTTGAATTAGTGTGACTTTTAACTAAAACTATTTTTATTTATTAAACTATGTAATTGGTCTAAGTTCAAAACCAAGTTTTTTAATCCACAAACAGAAATGGCAATCTTATCCTAAAATTTTGTTACATAATCAAAACCAAAATTTATTACCGTAAAATTCTATTCACCACAACTAATTTTAATTTTCATTTTAATTTACAATATGTCCCATTTCCCGTTGTTATAAAATACATATCAATCTATGAAAACATGGAATCCAATAAATTATTTTGCCTTTGACGGCGGTTCTGCTCATCTTGACGGAAACGTCTTAGCTCTTCGTAAGCTTCATCATCTGTTTCCAGTTCGTATCGACACATGGGACACGAATTGGTCTTAAAAATATATTAACAACATCAAACTTATGTCAGGGGAAAAATGTTGAAGTGTTTTTATTTTCATTTTTACCTTTTTCAACCACAGCAGTATACATTCCTCGTGAAATTCATGTTTGCACGGTAATATTTTATACTTTTCACCCTCTTCGGCCGGTTCTTTACAAACAGCACATTCCAGTTTCTCTAAATCATCGTCGCTTGTAATTTCGTGTACTGGCAACTCGGCAATTGCTCGTTTAGAAGCTTCGGGAACTTCAATTTCCATATCGATAACGTTTATAATGTTTGGCAAAATCATTGGCACCTTCAGGGCCGGTTGGTGTATGACCCAATTCCTCAAAGTAATCGGACATTTTATGGTTGATTGTTACTTGCGTATATCTGCAAAGAAATGTTTTATTTCTCTCTAAACTATTTTATGTAGAAATTTGTATGCAAATATCTCATCAACATTTTTATACCCTCCACATAAAATGGTGGGTATACCAAGTTTGTTTTTATATATTCTTGTTAAGCATTAAAAACTAAGATAATGTCTGTATTTCTGTCCTTTGATTATTAAAATGGTCAAAATCGTTAAAGAGCCACAATTTACAAAGAACCATATTCACCATAAAACTAGACTTGCAAGCTGATTGACACGTGGTACGCACACTATTAGAGGGCGAAATATATATATATATATTTGCCACGCCCACGCTTATAAATGTGGAGGGTATTTAAGATTTGGCCCAGGCCAAATTTAGTTTTTTTACTTGTTTCTTCTAAGGGTGTGTAATGCAATGTATGTAAGAATGATGTAAATAATGTAAACTTTTATATAACGAGAATTTATAAATCTCATTAGTTCTTAACGTAAGTTGATAGATATTATTTCATTAGCCATAATTTCATTCATTGTACCTTATGGTAGAGTATTAAAAAATAAATCTTTGTATGACAAAAACTCATAATTAACAACATTTTGGAGCGGATTACACAATTTATAAAAGCTTTCAAGAATTAGCGTTTTTTCTATACAACCAGCTCAAGGGCAGAGGAAGGGGTATAGGAGGGAATGTTAAACAATGAGATCATTATAGGAATGGTGGGAAAGATCTTAGATGGTAAATTATTCAAGAAAGTCTGTTTCGGCAGTTTGTTGTGTGTTTCACAACAACTAAATGAGAAAGCTGAGAGTGCTGATACTTACTTATAAACAGAGTGTGAATTGTGTGTTTAATACATTTTTGAGAGAGAGTACAGTTGCAAGTTATAACAACATAGTCCAACGGCGTGCATAATAATAATTTTTTATTCATTCACTCCACAGCCCCTTCAAACTAATCCTTCCCATAATAAATAAAACACAAAAGATTGAAATCATTTTTTTTCTTATTCTTTTTCAATGATGTTGTTGTTCTTTTTATCTATTCAGGGCAAACAGCTTAATAACTAAAGGTAGCTGAATTTTTTTTTTTTTTCGTTTTTTAACCCAATATTACAATTGTTCAATAATACATCTTCTTCATTTGAAATTGTTCACAATATGAACGTGCATCAAGCATGTTTCAACTTTATAATAAATTTCTTTAGAAAGGTAAAAATAAATAGGTTACACTGTGTACGCGTGTGGGAGTGTACTATATAGATTATAAGTAATTTTCGGTCTTTTTTTATATTTTAAAGCCGCAACAAAAAAGAAAACAATAATAATTATACAATAATAATAAAAACAGGTAAAAATATAATAGAAGGCTTGCTTAGGCTGACGTTTAAGGTCGTTTGTTTTGGGGTTAAGGTCATAGTATATGACAGTGCTAGTAACTCCTAGTAGGATGATTACAGGTAGATGAGGATTATGGTATACAATTAAAAACTAATTATGAAATGTTTCCAGTTTCAGTTTACAGTTTACTGTGCATTTTTTTATCGTAGATAGATGTCTTTATCAATTTTTCTTTTTCTTTCTCTCTCTCTCTTTAATTATATTAAATTATTTTCATACCATGTTCTGGTCGTGGTTTGTCAACAACAAATGTGTACATTTTTGCTTGTTTTAATTTTTGTTTTGTTTTTTTAATGTTTAGGAATAAGTAACTTTTAAATTGTATTGTGTTTTACATATAACATATATTCTTCATCTTTATTCTTGCGTAATAAATTAATAAATATAAGTAGTGCCTAAAAGGTTTTCCGATATTAATTTAAAATACTAAATTAGTATAACACTCGCAGCCCCAGTAGCAGCAGCATATGTGTACAACAAATTAATAGTTAAAGAATTCTTAATCGGTTAGAATTGAGAGAGAGGCAAAAAGTGCGTGTGTTGCAAATGTAGGTGAAAGCATTTTGAGTGGATGGGGAGAAATTCATATTTGCACGAGTAATTAATCGTTGTTGACTTTCCATCCCAATATGATACGCATACATACCTACATGCATACATACCTATACATAAATAATATTGTGTTTAGTTTTGCTCCGTAATTGTGTGTGTGTGGGTGTGTGATAAGTACTTAAATTTTTAATTGAACATTGACTTAATTTTACAAATAATTCTTTCATGTTCAACATGTTGTTGTTGTTGTTTATTCCTTTTTTTTTTTTTTTTTACAAACATCATATATGCAAGTACCAATAATGAATGATGATAATGACGATTTTCTTATACTATTTTAATCTACACAAACATATACGCGGTAGACACACCATCTATTGATACATAATAGTTTATTGTTTCTTAGCGTGTAATTCTTTATTTGTGTTAAAATTGCAATCGGATTTGATTTTATTTTTATGTTATAACTATTGTATTACTAGACGTACTTTTATTGTTTCAAATCTTACATGGCTACAGGTGTGTTTAAATTGATAGACGAGTGCTGCTATAGTGTTTGTAAATGTGTACGTGTGTGTCTTTATTAAATATATATGTATTTCACTTTGATTCTATTCTAAGGCGTGCGAACTTCTTCATCGCCATTACCGGGCTAATGCAGAAGAATGCATCCATTTAGAGCGGTTGCATCATCATTCGATTCTAGTCTGTTATCGATATTTGTGCATAACCGATTAGGGCGCGATCATCGGGCACTTCACCGGGCTGTACACCCGAATTCAATTGGAACGTAACAGTTTTCATTGTGGCTTTTTGTTCGATTAGTTGATGTAAATTAATCGCCATTGGTTGGGTATCGAGCGGATCCACCAAGCCAGCTTCTACTAGTTCAGCGGCTATTCCTTCAGCAGAATCTTTACCGACAGCAAATTCGAAACGTATATCGTGCAATTCGCGACGTACGTTACGCATGCGTAAAACCAAATTGACGGGTGGTGCTTCGCCACCCACCGCACCCAACATTTCCATGTCAGAGGAGGGCATAGGCATTTGTGCCATAGCAGCAGCGGTTTGGGCCACCAGTATTGGTGATGTGCTGGCGGCAGGCGACAATTGTTGCGGCTGGTTAGTGATGGTAGCGGCTGTTGTGTTTGTGGTAGTTGGCGAAGTATTGGCAGTCGTTGGTTCAGAGAACTCTGAACGTTCGTCCCTTTCACTATCTGACGAGTCGGCGCGTTCCAAGCGATTGAAAGGTCTCTCATCACCGTCCGAATCCGATGATTGATGTTTGCCACCATTATCTTCTTCTTCGCTGGACCAAACCCATTCACCAGTAACGGTACGATGTAAACGGCCCGAAGCGCCCGGTTGTCGCTTGGCTGCCTTATGCACCCGCGTCTCCATGGAGGGACCCGACGCTAATAGCGTTTGGGTCAAGTACTTGCGATCCTTAGCCTTCTTGAAGAAAGCATGTTTCAGCAATTCACTCGCCGTGGGCCGTTTGGAGGGCTCCTTTTGCAAACACTCTACAATCATTTTACGAAATGTCTTGCCGTACGCTTTATACTGGTCCTTCTCGTCCGCTCCGGTATCCAGAGTGGGGGGATCATTTTGCAGTGTCAGCATCAATACTTTCATTGGCGGGTATTTGTGATAAGGAGCAGTTCCCGTCGCCATTTCAATAGCAGTGATACCGAAAGACCAAATATCGGCCTTAAAATCGTAGCCATGATCCTGTTCCATAACTTCGGGAGCCATCCAGCAGGGGGTGCCCACAAAAGTGTGGCGCACCTTTTGCCGTGACAAATCACGACCCGTCGCCAACCAGGCGCTCACTCCAAAATCGGCTATTTGTATTGTGCCATCATCGCCTATGAGTATATTTCCCGCTTTAATATCGCGATGGATTTGACCATTCGAATGAAAATACTCCAGACCCTTTAGTACCTCCTTTAAAACGGTGGCAATGGTGGCCTCATCGAATACACCATGCTTGCAATTGGTCGCTCGCATTTTATGCTTAATAATATCCAGCAGTGAACCGCCCTCCAGCAAGCGCAGCACCAACCACAACTCTTCGCGCACCACAAACGAGGTGTGATAAGTGACAACGTTTTCGTGATTACATGAGGACATGGCTTGAATCTCCTTCAGCAACTCATCCATGGAAGTGTTCCACTTCTCCAAATTAATGCGTTTAATGGCGCATTTTTCTTTGCGCGGCAAACACAGAGCAGCATGCACCACCGCCGTAGCACCCACCCCGATTACATCACGTAACTCGTAATCGTCCTTTGTGTTGGGCCATGGTTGTTTATCGGTAATGGTGGACGTGGTAATTGTGGTTGTTGTTGTGGTAGTAGTGGCCATCCCACTCGTATTACTTGGAGCTGTGGTTGTACTCATTCTGGCTTCGCAATCAATTAGTGAATGAATATACTTGGAGGAGCTATTATTCTTAGTTGAATTTGACGTTGGAATCCACAAGAACAGCAAGGTATCACTTATGAAATGATATTGACTTTTATGCGGTTGTTTTATCACCACGAAATCGTTATTTTCATGAAATTTATAACTGTTATAACTGCTCCTCCTCTCGCAACCGTATAATTCAACGATTTTCTCAGTTAGTCCTTGAGGCTCTAAAGTTGATTGAGCTGTGTTATCTGATAATGTTAAACAGAAGTTAAATACATCCAGCACTTGCTTGTTGAAGTATACAATTTCTGGAAGAAATCGAGAGTAAAGAGAAAAATGCATTCGGTGGGTATGTATGGTTTTCTTATTTATGGTTTTGTTTTTTGTTTTTTGTTTTTGTATTTTTTATTCTTTTATTGAACAGCAACAGTGATAAGAATGAATATTTCTCCACGGGGACGGACTGACTGTTTCAATTAGTTCATAATTTGATACTGATCAATACATGCATAAACTTTGCGCGATCTCCGGAGCGTCTTCTTGATGT
Organism: Crataerina pallida; assembly: GCA_949710015.1. Taxonomy (NCBI): domain Eukaryota; kingdom Metazoa; phylum Arthropoda; class Insecta; order Diptera; family Hippoboscidae; genus Crataerina; species Crataerina pallida. Next base: position 4,754,004 of record OX453290.1, read on the forward strand.
TACAGACTTTTTCACAAAATCATTTTACCACCTCCCTCACAAGGTGGAGATTATAATTATATTTTAAAATACTTTTTCAATATTTATGCCCTCCACCTTAAGGATGAGGGTATTCCCTCAGTTGGCTAATCCGTTCGCAACACTCAGAAGAAAGCCGCGCACACCCCACAAAGTATTGATCAGATTTGATTTGACTAAATCTAGCCATATCCGTCCATGCATTCGTATATTTGTTGTTGGAACGTTTAAATTGGAAAAAACTCAGCTTCATGCCACGCCTACAATCGGCAAAAATCTCACAGGTACAAAGATTTATGTAATTACTACACAAATTTATAAATAGGTCATCTATCGGAGCACAGACACGCCCACAATTTTGCAAGAAACCTTATTTGTCACAGAATTCGAAACGACTTGTTAGTTGATGTGTAATCCCAGACCCTATAGAGAGCGTAATCAGGCATATGCCACGCCCACTGTATGTTTATCAAGATGGAGGGTATTTAAGATTTGGCTGAAGCCAAATTTTTTCTTTTTACTTAATCACTATATCGTGCAAGATGCAAAAAAGAAAAAAAAAAAGAGAAAGTTGAGTAAATTTAATTATTGTAGCCATGTACGTGTATGTGCGTATCGTGTAATTATACCGCAATCGAATCTGTCCAATATCATGGACAAATGAATGCACTTTAGGCGTTGCCGTTTCCCGCTATAAATATTGTATTTTGTTTCAGGCCTTATCTGCATGTATTTACAAAAAAAAAATGAAACTTGTTAAAAAGGGAATATTTTGTTGTTTGTTTTTTGTTTTCTGTTCAAATAAATGCTTCAAACTGGGTGCAATGATAATAAATTTCATGACGCAAGATCGCTCAACTTTCACAATAACGAAGCTGTTGTAAAAACAAGTAAAAATATTGTTTTTGGATTTGTTGTTAAATTTTATACTTCCTACTACCCGTCTAGTCATTTTGCAAATTAAAGAATTTCCGACAATTGCTCATTCATCTATTTTATGGGTATGATTTTCCACAATGAAAACCGGTGCGTATAAAAAAATGAAATAAATAATATATTTTAATTGGTTGTCATTACGAGTTGCCGTAGTGATCCCTTAAGGCGTTCATACTATATACGCTTAAATTTATTTTTCAAGACATTTCGTGACAGTTCATTCAACTTTGTTTTATTTAATAGGTGTGCGGTACAAGTGATACATATATATACTAAATATATGAACGGAAAACTATATATAAACATTTTGTCAGTCGATTTGTATTTAAACATAAACATTTTCATTGGTAAAGTCTTCCAAATATGGGTGCAAATCCAACTAGGTAAGAAAGTGCGAAATTTTTTCGAATGGAGTATGAGAACTCGCCTGCCTCTATGAACTGGTAGCAGTCGAAACATCTTCAAGATTGTACAAAACTTTACAAATTTTTTTTGACAAAATTTGGCTTCATATTAATTAGACCATTTTCAGAATCCCATTTCATATAATAATCTTTCATATAGCGATTTTTTTAGAATGCTTCGTATTAACTGATTTAATTAAACTAATTATAGAATAATTTGTATAAAATTTGCACTCCTATATACCCTCTACCTGAGATTTTGGCTATACTAAGTTTGTTCTTCCGTTTCGACAATCGATAAAAATCTATATATCTGCCACAAAAATTGATCTATGAACTTGAAATTTGTTATACATATTTATAGTTATACCATCCATCGATGTGCCAAAAATGGGCTTGATCGAATAACAGACGCACCTACAATTTACATAAAACAATACTCCACGTGAAACTTGACTTTCAAGCTGATACGTAATATGTTACTTACACTATTGGAGGGCGTAATTACATACCCGCCACGCCCACAATTTTAGATGTGGAGGGTATTTAAGATTTGGTCTAAGCTAAATTCAGCTTTCTTACTTGTTTTGATTTAATATTGATTAATCTATTTTTAGAATTCCTTTAAAGGTAAAATTTAAATACTCGTATGTAAATATTTCAAGATGAGACCATATCGTAATCTCTCTTACTATAATGATTTTTTGAGTAGTGAAAGGTTTATGAAAAAAGAATGTATACAAATGGATTGTAGTACAAACCCATCTGGTGTAGCCAGTAGCAAAATCGGGGATCCCTTAATGTCTAGGAGCCTCAAAATTGTAGAAAATCTATTCAATATTTTTGAAGCTAACAAGGACCAAACATTTTTTCCACTTGGGACCTCCAAGTAGCTATATCCCCTGTTGATTTTAGGATATGAAATTAACATACTTGGTCGACTCTTCAAATACAGTCGAGCCTGTTTTTATGTAATTTCCAAGTTATGCGAAGGCAGCCGAAATGAAAAATGTATTCTTGATTCTTGTTTTATGCGGTATTTGAAAGTTATGCGGTGTGCTGCACAAACAATTTTTTATTGTACGGAGAAAGCTGCACTTTTTTTATGCGGATTTGTATGGTTCGGTATCCAAACGTCTCGTTGTTTAATAATTGCAATGTAAAACTTTTGTACAAATTTACTTTTTCTACTCTGCTACAGCATTGGTACTTGCTATGTCCATATATATATATATATAACAGTTATTCATCATAATGGGGTATTGGAATGCTACCAGTTTCTTATACAATAATCATTATTACTGAAAGATATTTAGTCATGAACAATATTCAACAGTTTTCAATTTATTTTTAAAGCTTACTTAATTACCTCAGCTTTACATATATGACCAATTAAAGAAAGTGAAATTTTTTTCAAAAATTAGACTCATGCAATAAAATAATTTATACTATTGTCTTGTATGTAGACATATACGAGGTGCAGTTAATAAGTAATTAATTGAAATTTTTTTTATGTTTGAATTGAATTTTTGTTTTAATAAATATTTGTTATACACTCCAAGAAATAAGGGGCAGAGACCCTACAAAGTGTATTTGTAGCATGAAAAACCTGAGTCGATTTAGACATGTACGTTCATGTCCGTTTGTTGGCCGTATATATTAAAATCTTAAGCGGAAATTTTAGTGCAGACACTTCTAGTTTAGTGCACACAGGTCGCTATTGAAATTGGGCAAAATCAGTCAAGAGCCACGCTCACAATCGATAAAAATCTATCTATCTATATTATCTCCCACAAAAATTTAGCTTTAGAGGGGAAATTTCCATCCACCAATGTGCCACATATGACACAGACACGCCCACAATGTAAAAAGAACAGCATTTAGTGTAAAACTCGGCTTGAAAGTTAATCCATAATAAATGCACTATTAAAAGACCTGTATTATGTACCTGCCGCGCCCACTATTTGTAGCAGGAAATTTATGAATTAATTCTTTAGTAATCATTTCTGAATCATTAAAATTTCAATGAGGTGAAATAAAATTAAAATTAAATTTAACGAATGAATGGAGAAGAATTCATATGAACTTAAATTAGTAATATTACTTCCTCTGCGATCTTTCTCTACCGTTTACAGAATTCTTCTCTTAAACAATTTCAAATTTAATAAAAACAATATTAATGAATGCATTGTGAATGAATAATACACTTTAACTATTACAAATGTTATATTTTATGTAAATATAAATTAATACCAACTTTTTATAAAACATTCACTTAAGAAAAATTTCATTTTTTCTTTATATTCAAATGTAATTAAATAAAATACAACAGAACGTCACAAAAAATAAAACAAATCCATAAAACAATTGATAAATTTAAAATAATAAACATTTTTTAAATAAATTTAAACGATTACACTTTTTACGGTCACTGTAGTACTATTAAGACTAAATGTTTATTTATTCTACTGCGTGAAAACAATAAAATACAAATAAAATAAAATTAATTTCATGCTTATTAACAAAAATAGCACGTGGTGCTAATTTTTCTAACTGCTTACTTAACGTATACAATCATTTCTAGGTCATTGTCATGAGCTAGTTTATAGTTTATGTTTATATCATCAGTAGGGTGTCAAATTTAATGAGGTTTATTTGTAAAGGTTTAGGTTTCCACACGGGCATATAAGGCGCGTCGTGACGATCTTATGGATGGAAATTTTAATGTAGACTGAGTGTTGGAAACGGCATAGCAAACTTAGTATACCCTAATCATTAAGGTGGAGGGTGGTGTAATACATCTTTTAACCGTCCTTTTGCAATAATAGATATAAATTTTAATAAGATGAACAAACTCACGACAACAAATCTCCATTGCTTCCATATGAATCTAAGTAATTGCGAATTAAACAAGGAAAAAGACTAAACTCGGCTTAGGCCAACTATTAAATATCCTCCCACATCTGCATTCAAACAATGGGCGTGGCATGTATATTATGCCCTCTATTATTATGCATCGACTTTCAACTTTATTGCTTTATTTTTGTGTCAGATAAACTTTTTAAGATCATGTGGACATACAGACATACATGACCAGATCAACCAGATCAGTTTTTAATGCTTGACAAGCGTATTGTATCCTTTTGGGTGCTGACAAATCTTATGTGAAGGTCACAAAAATATAAATATTCCGCAGCAAAAAAATAAACAATTAACAACTCATTAATTAGACGAGAGTGAAGAAGACGAGTAAGTTAAATATAATATTTTAAAAACAAACAAGTAAAAAAACTAAATTTGGCTTAAGTCAAATCTTTAATATCCTCTTCATCTACAATGGTGGGCGTGACAGGTATGTGATTCTGCCCTCTAATAATGTACGTATTACGTATCAGCTTGAAAGTCGAGTTTCATGTGAAGTATGGTTTTTTTTGTAAATTATGGGTGCATCTGTAATTCGACCACGCCTATTTTGGGCACATTGATACATGGGATAATTATAAATATGTTTACCAAATTTCAAGTTTATAGCTCAATTTTTTGCCAATTTTAAATATTGATCTGCGTACCTGTATAAAATTTCAGCTCAATAAGTCAAAATGTACGACGCTGAGGATGCCAAAAACAGATGGACACACGGACATACATGTCTAGATCGATTCAGTTGTTACTGCTAATGAAGCACATATATATTTTGTAGAGTCTCTGACACCTGGTTCCTGATGTTTCAAACGGAACAACAAACTTATTATACCCCCATCTTATGGGGCGGGTATAAAAAGATGCTAATGGTTATAAAGCAACTGTTAATTGATAAATTTAATCATATTTGATTTCTTTATATTGTACCGCATATACATATACTCGTATGTATAAAGCACGTGGTAGTAGGTGTTAAGTGATTGAAAATGTTTAAAAATAAAACAAACAATTTACAATACAAGAACAACAACAACAACAATTGAGCGTAGTAGTACTCCATCACTTTTAAATCGATTTAACAATATGTGTCCGTCGGTCCGTCTTTTTCCTGCGTTACTTAAAGTTTAACTTAAAGAGCGGTTTTTGAGATACTTTGATGAAGCTTGGTACATGCCTGGCAAAAAGTATCGTTTCTATAAAAAATAAAATGATTTTATGATTTTGTTGAAACCTTTTCCCATACAATACTTTATTAAAAACTTGTTTAACTGCAGTTGGAAAAGAAGACTTATAAAGAACAATACATTTGAAGACAATTGAAATGTTTTTGAAAAAAGGATTTGTTTCAGAAAGAGTTTAAAGAAATTCTCCTCTGTAGATTCTGCATTCTGTAAGGCGCGGCTTCAAAACCAGCTGAAGAGAACAGTAAACGTTTTTTTTTTCAGCTGCATTTGAGCTCGCTTGCCGCTTTCGACAGATAATGCGGCAACAATTTTACTCCATTACGCACAATTGTAAAAAAACCAATATTCGTTTTTAATTTAAATCACATTGCACACAATTTTTAAAATCTCTCTCTTTTTATAACTTTTTTACACATCCTGACCTTTATACGAAAAATTCCATCATTGATAATTATAAACAATCGGGTTTTCACTTATTCAAGTTTTTATTTATTCAATACTTACTAATGGATTAACCTCTCGTTTATCTATAGGATGCAAAGGTGTTGATAAGTCATTAATTACAGTTCACAGATATATGTCGTTCCAGTTAAATCGCAATAAACATTTTTTTCATTTGCTTATGAATTTTTTTAAATCTCTGAACATTGAAATATTCTGTGGTTCACATATTTGCTGTATGAAAAGCGATACCGGAACGCACCCTTAATTGAATTTTAGTTTCTTTTTTTTTCTTCTATCAACAAATTCTCTTTTTTTTTTTTTATTGGTTTTTGTTTTGTTTTATGTTTTGCTTTCTCTCAACTAATTACCCGTAAACAAACTGCGAAGAAAATCACTTAATGAACTATTGTACAAACTTGATAAATAAAAAAAAAAAATCACTTTCCGTTTTGATCCCAATACGACACAAATGTCGTTGTAATGGCACGCCATAAATGCCGTGTGTTCAGCATGACTACTGTCGCACTAATGATCAGTGAGCGTGAACTACTGATAGTGTCGAGTGTAAACTATTGTGGTTTTGAGTAAAAGCGATTGACTCAGACTTCAGTGCAGACTATACAACAAGCTGTAGTAGAAAGCACTCCATTTCAGTCACGACACCAATAAAACGTGTTCAAACGACAACAATAGCTACCGCTAATACACAAATAAATTGTTCAGTGGCTTCGAGGTCTAGCAGACCATGCTTTTGTCTGAGAAATGAAAAAAAAAACAAGATAGAGAAGTTCGGTTAAGACCGAAGCTTAAATACCCTCCACCTTTTATAATCCTCTAAAAAATAAGTTCCTTTTGCCACATTTATGTATATGACTATTTCAAGGACTTACGCAAATAGTGTTTGTTTTTTAATTATAGGCATTAGTGTTATTCAATCACGCCCATTTTTGGCAATTTTCAACTTGATAGATACAATTTTTTCGAGATATGTTGAGATTTTCATTTATTGTGGGCGTGTCTCTTAACCGATTTTGCCCAATTTCATAACGAAACAGCGAAATTAAACTAAGAATAAGTGTACCCAGTTTCAATTTGATATCTCAAAAATTACGACCGTGAGAGTGCCAACAACAGACGGACACACGGACGGACATGTCTCAAACGGTTTCTCTTTTCATGCTGATTAAGAATATATATGGTTTGTGGGGTCTCCGAGGCTTCCTTCGATGTGTTGTCAACGGATGATCAAAATGAATAAACCCTCTTCCCTAAGGTGGAGGGTATAAAAAAGGAGAAACGACCTTGAATCTTAATGATAATAAAAACCATCAAGAGATACCAGAGACATGGTTCATTAAACTTATTTTAAGAAGAAAAACGTAAAAGAAAAAAGCCAACTCGCAACTTTCTTTCTAAAACAGGTTTAAGTGGTAAAGGCTTCTTGCTGCATCTTGCACCTTTGATGTATCCCCTTATAAAGTAAATTACAACTTTTTTATACTCTCCATCTTAATGATGTATTTGCAACACCCAGAAGGAAGCCTTGAAAAGTATAGATATTCTTAATCATCATTAAAAACTAAGTCCATTTATACATGTCCGTATGTCCGCCGGTTGTTGGCACTCTTACTAAGGGAAATGATCAAATATTGAGCCTAAATTTTATACTAAGATTACTTTTTAGTGTACGCAAATCGTTATTTAAATTAGTCCAACTCTATTGCCACGCCTACAATCAATAAAAATCTTGGTATCTGTCACAAAAATGAACCTATAAAGTTGAAATTTGGTTTATATTATATCGTCTATCGATGTGCCAAAAATAGGTGGGGTAGAATAACACATACGCATAACACATACATAAATATAAAAAACTTCATATATACCTATAGCCAAATTTCAGCGCCCATATTTATAAGTAGCCCGTCCGTTCATCTGTAAAAAATGGGCGTGAGAGGATAAATACGCTCACAATTTATACAAATGTTCATTTCTCATATAATCCTACTAGTTAATGAGACATATGTGCACTAATAGAATGCATAGGAAAACTCAGCTAAACACTGGAATAATAGTAAGGGAGAGAGGCAAGCAAAGAGATTTATCAAATCTTCCAGTTTGGCGTCGAAGTTAATGGAACTACACAGAAGCGATGGCACGTTAATCACAGGCTTCTACAAGGGTCCCTCAAAAACAAAGGCATTTCTGATACTGAGGTATGCAGATTCTGCTAGGGAGCAATTGGAACGTCGCATTATATTTTATATCAGTTTCATGACTCCGGATACAATTTGGTACTCGGAGTTTAGGACAGGGGTTGATGAGATTCATGAAATCGCTCAAATTCCAGGTAAAAGAGTTTGAAGTGGCACAATAGATCTCTTCAAGTCTCAGTGCGGTTACCCCCTCTCTATTTTTTTCTTTATGTCAAGTATAGGCAGACGTACATACAAAAAAAAAATTCTTCTCTTTGGCTTATAATGGTAAACTTAATATACCCTTCAATCGCATGAAGCAGTTATAAAAAAGTTGATCTTTATCTTAAGCCATTTGTGGCATACAAACATCTAGGCAAGGCTGAATGTGTTCTTTGCAACAATACTGATGTAGGGTAAAATGATTATGATTTCTTTTTTGAGTGTGCGTTTAACAATACTCAATCTCTACATAAAAGAGCGACATTCTAAAAATAGCCTTAAAACAGCTACAAACATACAAACGTCTACTATTTACAATATATGCAAAGTAAACATAACTGTGCGTCGTTTTTGTTCTATACGATAACAAAAGCATGATAAGCACAACGACTTAAATTGCATAAAAAAATAATAGAGAAAATAATAAACAACAACAATAACAACAACAAACAAACAATTGAGGTGCATAAATGATAGACAGACGGACGTATGCAAGGGCCATATGTATGTTTGTGTGTATGCCTATATATACATAATGATGATGATTGCGATAATGTGTGTGTGTGTGTGTGTGTGTACATGCACGAGTGTAATAATCTAAATATAAATTTGAACTTGAGTTGCATGAGGACACCCAACACACACATACATACTCGTATACACATGAAGCCAGTTCGAGATCTTGTACTGTAGTCTGACGTTTCTAAAAATATACCAACATATGTATTAATGCACACACACACACACACACACACCCACCCCCCACACGCACACATATTCACATAGATTTTAAATTCAATTTTGCAAAACATCATTAAGTTTATTAACTCACGTGAATGTGCATGCGAATCCGAACACGAACACGAACGCGAACGCGAATGCGAATGCAATTGTTATATGATTTTGTTGTATTTTGTTTTATTATTAGTATATGAGGGGTATGGCGAGGGGCTTGACAAACTCATAAATTGATATGTGAAAACCACAAGAAGAATAAGATGAACCAACAGAAAATATATCGTTTCCATATGTACACGTTTGTAAGAAAAAAAATAAATAAAAAGAATCAATTTGTAAAACTTGGCATGCCCCCATTGGCGCCTTCGTGATATAAACAAATAAAAACAAACATTAATTAAAAATATGCATTTTCGATTTGGCATAAAATCTCATTAATCACTGATTGATATAAAAGCGTTTTATTAGATAAGAAAATTGTTTGTTTTTAATTTCTACACCCTACAAATATACTAAGTTTGTCATTCGGTTTGCAATACGGCGGCAGAATCTCTACAAAGTATATATATTCTTCGTCAGAATCAAAAACTGAGTCGTTCTAGACATAGTATGTCGGTGTGTCCGTCTGTTTTAGGCATTCTTTCGAACGTAAATTATGAGATATTGAGATGAGATTTTGTACATTTATGCACACATTTAGTTTTTGCACGCAGATTGCTATTTAAAATGGGCAAAATCGATCAAGAGCCACGCCCACAATCAATAAAAGTTTTTTATATCTGCCACAAAAATTGACCTATGAACTTTGATACACATACTTATAGTTATTCTCTTTATCGATGTGCCAAAAATGGGCGTGATCAAAGAACAGACGCGCCTAAAATTTGGAAAAAACTAGTATAGTAGTAGTCCGGTAGAATATAATAAGCTCAAGGCCGTCATTCTAAATTCCATGTAGCGAACGTACCAAAATGGCGGATTATCTATTTTTTACTATCTATATGATATGGGTCTCATGTGAAAAAGCTTTATAAGTAGAGGGCTATAATGTGATTTTTCATGATTCAAGCTCCAAGAAGGCACATGATCATTTTTTTTTTTTTTTGGGAACTATTTGATATGGGTATCAAATGAAAGGGCTTGAAGAGTACATTACTGTAAGGACGATATTTTAAAAATGTAAGATTTACAAAACGTTGATATATTAGATTAAAATAGGATTTTTAAAGTTTCTGTAATCACATCAGCACAACACTACTTTTATTAAATATATCAAAACTTATCATCATAAATAAAATTTCTTTTGGAAACATTTTGTAGCAGATTGTAAACGTTTGACATAATCAAGATGTCCTCAGGTAAGGTGAAATGGTTGATATAAAAATGTGGGGAAATATTTGCAAATTTTAAATTATCTCCACACACAGACATACATATATAACTAATAATGTATGACCGCTCACTGCTTATACATATTCAAACTGTTGATGAGAAAATCTAGCAATTTATTGTCAATTTTTTTTTATTTTCATATGCAAATCTAGGTATTTATACAGTGTACTCTAAAGAAAGGCAACAAAAAAGTGTATAAATAATAACAACAACAGGATGAGGTCAAATGCATTATCATACAATGTTTTCAGCGACATAAAATAATATATTATAATTTGATATAATACCATTTTGGTAGTTAATTGCATTATTAAATGCCAGAGACAGCACATACACTAGATGTAACCCGAGCACCGTAAGTATGTGCATAAGTTATACATGAATTAATTTGTATCAGGGAGAGGAGAGGCCATAAATAAATGTGCTTATCTTGAAAAATGTGTAACAAATTTTTAAATTTATTAATTTAAAAAAATTACACACACACACACACACACACACACTTATTCATATAAATTCATACCCGTACGTAATTACAAATTGACGTACCTGCATTAAAGCATATGAGTGTGTGAATTGTTATGTATAATTTTGTAGAACAGCGATCGCCAATTGGCGGCCCCGAAGACCGTAAGTTATTTTTGAAATATTTAAAAATCCAAATTTTCGAATAAATATTTTTTAATATATGGCAACAACATCGAAATATGAATTAGTTATCGAAAAATCTTTAAAAATGCAACCTGCATGGTCTGATCGATTCATTAATTCTCTAAAGCGATCGCGGTCTCTCTTTGGTTGTGTGGAAGTCATTAACATCTGCTCATACTCAATACATTTAAGGTCACCCGGTGCGCAATATAAATTTTCCACACCCATCTGTGGTATAATATTAATAAAATGGCCGACCACGCCTTCTTTTTGCAATTTCCACAATCAAGTTTGAATTTTATTTTACTATTTGATCGAAATAAAAAAGATCAATGTATGCTTCTTGATCTTAAAATGATGTATATTTAATTTTAAACCAATCAAACTCATATTTTAGCTTCTGACCTTATTTTTCAGTAGACAGACGTACAGACCATATGGCACATTCTATATAAAATAAATTAATGTCTGGCAAAATGAAACAAGAAGGCGCCATTTTGTGATCAAACATCTTTAGCCTCCATTACCAAAAAACAGAGCATTAAACTTTTAGTAAAATGATAAAAAAAAAAAAAAAAATAATATTCGTCTTCCGCGAATTCTTACTACAGCTGCAATCGATCACGTACCAAGTATATAAGTAATCTGAATATCAGAAGGGTTGATCCTTTGAAAAATATATGCTGTTTTTGTTATTATATTTTCCGTTCTTTTTCCGTGCGTAAGAGGAGAAAAGTGTGCTTGTGATGGTAAATAGTGTATAAAATAAAAAAAACGTCTGATCATCATTAATAAAAAAATTTCAATTTGGCTTAAGTCGAATCACAAATACTTTGTGTATGCAAGGTGAGGGCGTGGCGTTGATATAATTAAATCAATAGACTTTGTATTTCAGTTTCTTTGTATATAATCCGCGCTCCTCGGTTCAGTTTTTGATACTGATCAAGAACATATATACTTTATAGGGTCTCTGACACCTCCTTCTGGGTGTTGCAAACGGAAGAACAAACTTGGTATACCCCCCATCTTATTTGGAGAGTATAAAAAAAGCAATAATTCATTTAGAGAGAAGTGACAACAACACTTGCTGTAACTGTAACGTCTCATTTAAGCACTTCAAATGTTGATCTAGTTTTGACTAGAAATGGAATTTGTTTTTACACTTTCTCACTGTTGGCCCATACCAATATGACATAATCACACATTCTTCAAATTGTTGGTGGCTGCGTTGGCTTGTCATTATTGAAACTGAATAAATAATTAATTGAAATTAAAATGCGATTTATTTAAACTATGACTGACGTACTCAAGTGTGTTTACCTTCATTAATGTGAAAATAACAAAATGGATTTTTTTATTTATTTTTTTATATTCATTTTTCATTTAATTTGCGTGTGCCCTCAGGAAGAAAATAACAACAAAACACGTTTTTAAAAACAAATATATTTTTCTTTTTTTTTTTTTCTAAATCACTTAAAATTCCTTTTAGAAAGTTTCTCTACACTTGTCTGCTAAATAAAAAAAAATTGTACAAATATTTATTTATTATTATATGTATGTTATGTTAATAATTGCTTGTACTCATTAACGTTCTACGTTCTTCTTGTCTCTTAGATACCGATACAAAACTAGAAGTATGTAGTTACTTAACTGTAACTGTTAAGGCAAATAAATTTTTTTCTTAAATATATATATACTTGTGTGTGCAAACGAATATTAAGCCCTTGATCTACATATTGTACAAATACCTACAAGTACACTGAATAAAATGAATCATAAAATTGCTCATTTTAGCAAAAAGCAAAGTGGTAATAAAACATTGTATAAAAAAAGTTCAAGTTTTTTTGCTTGTATTTCAATTAAATTAACGGAGGTTTCAAGAAGCCACCAACAACCACATGGAATTTTTTTTTATAATATCGATTATCTCTAAATATTATTTGCTTATATACAGTGCTACTCATACAATTTCTCTTTACATATATACACATATGTATGTAGTAGAAATGTTCTAATCAATGCACGAGCAAGAGACGCTGTTGTCATGTATTCATTATAATGGCGAAGGTTATAAAAATTAAATATAAATCCATTGACACACACACACAGAGAGAGAGAGAGAGAGAGAGAATAAAGAAGTAGAAGAAGAAGACTTGTATATCTATTAGACATGGAATGCGGCATTAAAGGGTTAGAGGATGGGCCAAATGGGCGTGTTTAATTTAATTAGAATTTCATGAAATTGTAAACAATTCTTTATACCAAAATTTTAAAGGAATGCTATTTATATTGTACTGGCCACTGGGTGTGGCACGTATATAACATCGACTTTGTATTATTTGGCTTTTGTTTTTGTATTAACTGAAGAGGTTATCTTTCATTATGGGAACGTCTATTTTGAATCTCGCCTAAATTTTGACTGTCAAAATTTCTTGTCAGCTTTAGTTCATTTCTAATAAAACCGAACTTATATAAAATATATCTGTTTAGCAGCTGAGTGGACTACTTTGCCTTGATTGAAATGATGAGCAAAGTGAAAAATAAATGTGAAAATTAATGCAACAAATAACTTTGTGTAATTTATATATAATAAGTAATTGTAATTTATATATAATAAGTAATATGTTGTACCTCGTTAAAAAAAGTACATCATATGTGCATGTCATATCAAATTGTAGTGGTATGTGTGCATTTACTGTAGCTTTGTAAAGGTGTGGAATATAAAAATACATTCACCCAATGGAAAATGTAAAAGTAATTGGTATAATTGAAATATTATCTAACTCACACACTGACCATACTATGCGGTACATTTACAACGGGAATAATTCTTTATTTTTGGATGTTCAAAATATTCTCTGAGACTTTTAATGTCACGCTATTATTTATGGAAATATCTTAAAACGAGAGATTTAACTTAAACTCAAATCAATTTGGAAGATGATTCTCAATTTAATATCACATTTGTGTTTAATGTAGGGTGATACAAAATATAATAAATATAATGAATATTTTTTCATTATTTCTTATCTTACCATGGTATTATGTGGTAAATGAAATGTGGATGAAAATATTTATTAGATTTCAGATTATTTGATTTGTTTAATTTTATTATTTTATTCGTATTCAATAGAACTGAAATTCATTTTATTGTCTACTAAATCACTCATTTTGGCTAATAATTTACTACTGTACTACTTTTACTTGAATTTTATTAAATGTAAAATTTTCTTCTTCTTGTTACTTTGTTAAATTTCACTAAGGTATACTAGCTTCAGTTATATGACAGCGAATAAAGCGCACACCTTATAACTGAGTGATCGTACTTTCAACCGACATTTGTCTTATTCTCTTTTCTGTTGTTTTTTTCACAATTGTATACACATGTTCGTAGGTTAAATAATACAAAATGTTTATATATGTTCATATTCAGACAGACAAATAGATAGACGGACGTGTTTTTATTATTTGTAATTTTCTTATTCTTCTTTAGCGTAATTGTTGATTATACAGAGGTGTGTTTTTTATAACGTACCTCTTAAAGCAACGTATTTAAGTATAAAAAACTCTTGTGGGTTTTGTAACGAAAATATCAATATCAGTGTACCGCACAACTGCCAAGTATTGTATTGTTTATAATTATTGTTCAACTCATTACCATTAACATTTTATATGATATATTCAAATTGAAAAGAAAATAAAACACGATTTATTTATACTTGAAAAAGTTCGTTTTGCATTATAAAAACAAAACAAACAAACAAGCATCCTAAATTGTTGTCATGTCATGTGGGACGCGTAATAAGAATCACTCTAAACGCGGAAATTCAAAGAAGCAAACATGTTATCTATTGTTTGCTATAGCACTGCTTTCGTAAGCGTTTGATAATGTTATATGTTGTACCGTTATAACATGAAGGACATTTAAAGCAAATTGATATTTCTATAAACATAATTTTATAACTTATCAATTGTGTGACGCACCAGTATTAGGGGAATGACAATTCGTTATAACGATGAGACAGGTTATCTTTTATGAATTTGACAATAATATTTCGTATATATATAAAAGGGTTAACTTTAAAATTACGTTTCAATTTTAGTAAAATTTAAATGCTGTAAATGAATGAGAGTTGTAATGCTCATAGATGTAAAAAATTCATACAGCCACTATGTACCTACCTAACATCTATTTTTTTCTTTTCTATTCATTTCGTTTCGTTTCACCTAGTCATAACCTCGCTCAATATTATTTCATAACTGCTCAAGAACATATGATTTTTTGCCGGTACTTTATTTCAATAGTTCATCAACTTTGCCAATTTGTTTCATGAATATGGAATAGGGCAAAATTAATTAAATTCTTTACATATATATAAAAGAGATTGTGACACACATATTTTCTTGTACAAATGAACTTTGATTTTTAACTAAAAAAATATTCCATATGCGTGGTGTATTGCAAAATAATTTTAAGTAACTTTAATAAAAAGTTAATAATAAAAAAAATAGTATAATAATGTATGGTAATTAGTTATAAATCAATGCGCCCTTTTATAGAATATATATATATATATTATTATTATTATTATTACTATTAATCTTATAATAACATATTAAGGAGACAAGTGAAAAAAATTTGTTACCAACCTGTTTCCAAATCAGCAATTACAGCCACAACAACAATTTTAACTCTGCAAGGGAAAAAATTGATTTTCTTAGCACACGGTCACAAGTTAATTTGGCACTAGACACAATGCAGATATTTTAATATCTGTAATATATTGCTCACTAAACTTGTATACTGAATAGCATACATATATTCTCAAAGTGAAATTTAGGATATACTGTTAATTAAATATGCTTAAACGATATACAAATATAAATATCTATAATTAAGAAACGACTCGATATACCGAAAACTTTTTCTTCTTTTAATATTTTATATAAATTGATTGATTATATTTTTATATATTATGTTATGATTGATACAATAAAATTACTTATAATTACACAACTTTTTTTTGGGGTAATTTTTCTGTCAATGAAAATATTAATAGCAAACACCGCACAAAAATCAATGTGTTTTATTCTCTTTTGAGTATTATTTCGGTTGTTTCATTGTTATGTGTTCCGTTGTAAAGTGACCAAATAAAAAACGTAAAGCAAAAAGAAATGGCATTGCCAAGCTTAAATTATAATGAGTTTAAAATGTAGTGCATGCTTTAATAGAAGAAGAGGAAACATTGTAAGCTTTAGATGATATCAAAAATAATTAATTTAAAGCCTAAAACTACGAAATTTGGCACTTATGTTTTACTTTTGAATGAAGAAAATCTAATAATATTCTTGCTTTGTTTTATTAGTTTCAATTTAATATATAATTACTTTAACATGCAAGAATATTAGAATAAAAACTTCAAGCACTTCAAGCACTTCAAGCATAATAGATGATTGAATTATTTTAACATTAAATTAAGCGTGTTTATGAGTAGCTAAAAATTTACGGCAAGCTTCCAAACTATGACGACTAAGATAGTTCTCCTGACTAAACGCTTTAGTACATTGTGGACATTGAAAACTCCAGTTGTGATGGCCTTTTGTGCGTTGATGGGCTCGCAAATTCGATCTATTGTATGAAATTTAATTAATAATGAAATGTGATATTTTTTTCTGCCACTCACCGATCTGCAAAACTTTTCTGGCACGACTCTACCGGGCATATAAATGGTTTTTCTCCGGTATGTAAACGCATATGACCGTGCAATACCCAAGGACGATCGAATTTTTTATGACATTCTTGGCATTCGTAGCTTTTTTCCACATGTTTAGGCCGTCGCCGCTTATTCAGTTCGGGTACAACAAATTCAAATTCATGATTATCTTGTACGGCATTGTTATTAGCGTTTGTTTCAGGGGTGGCAACTTTCGGCGAAGCTCTTTTTCTGACTCTTGGTGCTTGGCTTTTCTTTGGTACTACTTCCAAAATGGATGGACTTGCTGCCGTTGCCTTTGTTTCTGCTATTGAATTTGAAATTAAAATTGATGGTAGTTGAGTGGTTTCTTCTTTAATGGGCTCTGAGGGAGGTTGTGATGGTGGCAGCTGAGGCGGCTGGGGCGGCTGTTCCGACTGAGGCAGCTGTGGTGACTGAGGCGGCTGTTCCGATTGGGTCGGCTGTTCCGACTGAGGCGGCTGTGGCGATTCCGGCTGTTGTGGTGGTTCCTCACTTGTAGTTGGTGCGTCATTAATATAAATTGTCTTCCAATAAATATGACTAAAGGTGCCCTTGGAATCGTGCCCGGAATGGCGTTCCATTAGCGGCGTATCCAAAATAATCTCCAACTCATATCGTGTTGTCATCGGTATATAATCACTGTCATACCTAAAGAACGTAGACATATATATGATATGATCTATGTTGAGTACTTTGTAAATAATTTCTCCCCGACCCTTACCAATCTGATGATCTTAAGAGTTTTTTCTCCCTTTGCTTGGTTTTGCATTTTTTTTCAGCTGCGACTTTGGGTGCTGCTATGTAATAGGTGCGCTTCAAACGGGGCAACTTGGCAATTTTCGGAAATATTGAAATGCTTCGAAACACATCTTCACATAAAAAATATACACTTGGTGTCAACACATATAGACAAACACAATGAAAACTTACCATCCAATGCTTCGTTGATGCGGATTTTAGGGTAATTGTAACGTTGGGAGAAGATGCTGCGCACCATTATATTTTATTAGTGACTATCGCACTTGGCTATACGCACTCACATACACATACACGCAGTTGAATTTCTCCTTTTTATTCGATTAATTATATTTATTAACACGTAGTGATTGTTTGAGTTGTTCAGTTTAAAAACTTTATTATACACTAACAGAGTGAAAAAGTTTTTCTATTCAACTTTCTTTGGCATAATTTTAAATGCATGTACTCTAAAAAAATGTTACTTTGTGTTCTTCGTTCTAAAATTTCACCGGCTACTATGTTTTTTAAACTGATTCAAAATGCGTTTAATGTAAGATAACAACAACATCACATGTTACGCACACAATGTAGTGTTGTATGTGTTTTTTATTACAACAAATTTAACTTCTTACACTCTACACATATGCAAGTAGCACATACCTACTAAACGACAAACATTTTACATTATAAGGAACAGTTCGGCATTAAAATTTGTATCAATTTAACCATGTCCGTCTGTACGTCTTTATATCATATTTTTGTAATCATTTCAACATTGCAATTTTTTATATCTTTTTAGGAGTAAATTTTAGGCCAGTGGTGGATGAAAAAATTCTAATTAAAAAAAAACAAACAATAATAGTTGTGATCAAGCCCGACCACTTAATACGCTATATAAGACGTATAAGTCACTTCGTGATGTATCATTATAAGGGGCGGGGTTCTAAAAATGGTCCGATCGGGTCCAAATGCATCACAACGAATTATTAAGCTAATTAAATATTCTTCAGCAAAATGTTGTCAAAAAATATTTTAAAAAGTGCTATCCTTTGCCTTCTAAAGACTTTTATTATAAAAATACCTTAGAGGGGGATGGATTCTGGGAATGGTCCAATTGGGTATATTTTCAATAGAGGCTAAGGCATGTCTTTGTAACAATTTTCATCAAAAATATCTCCAAAAATGTGACCAAGATAGATAGACGGACATGGTTCAGTGCAGATTTTATAATTAAAAATGGGTGTGGCATGTGCCGAAGTTACAAACACACGCACAAAATTAATATATTCTTTACCACAAGTGGTATATAAGTATAATTAGTCAAAAATAATTAATTTGGACTCGATCGGACTATTTTTACTTTGACGCTCCTTTACTTGACGCTTTTTCACGAATTGATATTAATATGACAAGGACTCCACTAACCAAAACATAAATTGTTCAACTAAGCATAAATAGGGAATTAAATGGTCGGTTAGAACCAACAAAATTTTTTTTTTCATTTGTTTTCTTCTTGAAGTATGAAAAGGTTGCTGCGACGAGAGAAAGTTTATCTAAAAGTATTATTTGTGAAAGGGGTCTGAGTTCATTTTGAATTTTGAAAATTTTTTTTAAGAAATGTTTTTAACAAAATTAGGTTCCAGAAATGGGCTTGGTCCACTTTTCAATAAATGTTTATATATGTACATGCTAACATTTCAAAATTTTCA
Source organism: Crataerina pallida (assembly GCA_949710015.1). Taxonomy (NCBI): domain Eukaryota; kingdom Metazoa; phylum Arthropoda; class Insecta; order Diptera; family Hippoboscidae; genus Crataerina; species Crataerina pallida. The sequence goes on from OX453290.1 coordinate 4,773,292, forward strand.
TAGAGTACGTTGTACAAATTTTTATAACTTTGGATTAGTGCTGGCCCGTCCCATCCCCCCTATCATTAGCTTTGTAAGCACATTTCTTGTGCTGCTTAAGTGTTGATTGAATGTACACACCTGAACGAAACAAACGATAAACAAAACCGTACTAACACCAACATCAACGCCTACATACAAATCCTTCAATTGAGAAATTTCATTGGAAGAGAAATTCTTTACGTTTTATGGCCACAATAATGTTTTGCAAAATACTTATGTATGTGAGAGGATGTGAAGGAGGTCCTCTGTAAAAATGTCACACATCACGTTTCATTGCAGTAGCTGATAGAGATGAACAAACAAAACTTAACCAACGGACCAACAGCAGCACTAAACTTTGAATTATTTTTGTGGAAAAGTTGTTCTTTTTTTGATATAAACAAACATCCGCATGCAATAAATGTGAACAACAAAGCTGTGGTGTAGCGGGAAAATTGTTATTTCCTCAAATTGAACGATGATGATGATGGTGATCGTAATGATGAAGTATTAGTGGTATTGAAAATGAACGGAATCTAGTGATGGATTTATGAGTAAGTAATCGTGAAATGCCACTACTCAACATGACATGAACACACACGCATACACCCATATGCACAAACATTGATACATAAACAAAGACCATAAATGCTGGCAATTTTTTGTTTTTGTTTTGTTATTATACACACACACACGCACACTTATGCAAACACAATAGGATAACATGTACTTACCGTTCATAATAGCAACGATAACAACAACAACAACAACAACAACAACAATATGCTGTAGCCAATGGTTGCCAAATATACTCAAACGCACACAATTGACAGATGCGGTGTTACACGGTGCGGTTGGCATTAATCATATCCCTACACATTCATGTGCACTGAAGTGTAATTGTTTTCAAGCCAAAAGCTGTCCACATGTTGTCATTAATGCGCCCATTCAACAACAACAACAACAACAACAACAACAACAACAACAACAATAATAATAATAACGTGTGCCTATAAGTGTCTGTATGCGTATGCAACTATAGTTCATGCATGGTGTTAAGTAAGCTTACTAACATTTTGAAACTCTCCTAAACCCTCTACTCAATGATTTTATGTATTAAACGTAATAAAGCTGCTGTTGTGATGCATTGGAAAAAGTACAGTTAGTAAATCTGAAATTTACGAAATCAATTCTTCGTTCAGATTCGCAATTGTGTGTAGAGCTCAGAAATCTTTAATAAAAAGAAAGAATTTATAGAACATTTACAGTCAAGTGTCCTTTTAAAGCAAATTCCATATAACAGGGAGTGAAATATAACATGAACTTTTATTAACAGTTATGGTGCACGAAGGGTATTTAAACGTTGCCACTGCATGCACACAATTATTGTCCCTGAAGGTGTTCATGCATGCACGTTGGGACAATTGTATTTAAATCCTATTGCATGCAGTTGTATGTTATTTTTCATATTTTTATACCCTTCATATCAGTGTCTACTAAGTTGGATTGATGAGAAGATTTCACAGACCTTTTATTAGTTATATGCTGTTGGCTTTTTCTCCACAGCAAAATAATATATATTGCATCGAAATTGTGTAAAAATTTGTGTTTGTAGAAATTTTAGCTCATATTTAAAACAATTGCCACGCCTTCAATGGTTAAAAAATATTTCATAACATAAAAAAAATCAAGTACAAAATAAGTACAGAAAAACTCTTCATATTTATATGCTCATACGTGGGCGTGGTAGGTACATAGTTGCACTTTTTTGTTATGACTTTTAACGGATAAATTAAATTTCCTCTTAGCGACATATTCCTGCAAAAACTCTATTTTTTTATAAATAGTAGGCGTGTGCGGTGCACTCTTTAGCCCTTAAAGTAAATATAACAAGTAAAAAAAAAGGACTAAATTTGGTTTAGAGAAGTAGGTGTGGCAGGTCCCTGCTTAAATTGGTGTACATTATTCAAGGAGGCGTCAGAGAATCAGAACGTTAAAAACTGAGGCCCCCCGTATGTATGTCCGTATGTCCCTTTTTGTTGCCACTCCCATAGTAGTAAATCTTAAAATATTCAGTGTAAATTTCTTCTATGTTAGATTCTGCGTACAGAACGCTATTTAAAATGGGCAAAATCGGTCAAAATCCACGCCCACAAAAATTAAGCTATTAAAATGAAATTTAGTACACATATTAACAATTAACTTATCCATCGATATGCCAAAAATAGGCGTGGTCGGATTATAGACACGCCCACAATCAACAAAAATCTTTATATCTGCCACAATAATTGACTTCAGAACTTGAAATTTGATGTACATATTAATAGTTATCTCATCTATTGATGTGTCAAAAATGGGCTTGATCGAATAACAGGCATGTTCACAATTCACAAAAAACTATACTCCATGTAAAACTTGACTTTCAACCTGATACGTAATACATACATTTGTTGTATAATGTTTTTGTATAATTCAACATGAATTTTTTGTTTTTTTTTGTATCGATGACACCGTTTGCTATTTTTACTGCCATCGCCTATATTGTTCTACAACATTTATTCATAAACGTAAGTATGTATATTTTGCTATTTTGTAATCTTCTCCATCAGAGTATTAAGTGTACAAGGATTGTACGGAAGTATTATGAATAGCATGCATGCATAAATGGATTTTATATATTGTATTAAATATCGATATGTGCACATACATGCATACATTTTCGTATAAATACATAAGATGTAGTTTTTGTACAAATGGCACAAGTTGATTATTTGATAAAATGAAATGTTTTGGATTTTTTCGGTTTGACTTGTTACACCTTAAATTGGGCAGAAGAGAATGATAGCCATGCTCGCAATTGATCAAAAATCTTTAAATCAATGTGAAAGCTATAAAGTTGTATATTGGCATATATTTTTCTTTCAGATTCTTAATCGATTTTTCAAAAAAAGGCCCACAATTTCTAAAAAAAAATCCCTTTTTGGGCAAAATTCGGCATAAAAGCTTACACGTAATACTTGCAATAGTAAAGAATATATTCATGTATCTGCCACGCCCACATTTAATATTGTACATATGTGCTAAGGGTACTTTAGATTTAATTTATGCTTCAAGTGCAATTTTTTTACTTATTCTAAAATACTGCTGTAGGTGGACTTACACCATTTTGAAAGAAGTGAAAATGTTATAGTCGGTTAAGGCCAATAATTTAACACCCTACACTATAAAAAAAATTGTATAATTTGTTGTAATTGTAATTGTACCCATAAACACAGGTCATTATTATAAGAAAATTGCTTTCTGAAACTGTATTATATGGGGAGAGGTTTCAAAAATGGTCCGATCGGGTCCAAACTTGTCACAGTTAAATATTAATTCAAAAAACGAAATTTGGCTAAAAAATACAGACGGTTCTGATTACATCTGTTTAGAAAGTGTTTCTGAATCGATCGGTATAATAAAAGCATGGATGTTTCTTTACCATTTTAAGAGTTACAAACATCCAGGCAAACTTTATATACCATTTGCCTCAACTGACATGTAATCGTATATGTTTTTCTACATACTCCATAATGGAAAGTTTGCTGGAAATGTCTGTATCATTCACAACGCGTATCAACGGGTGTGCATGTAGCGTTTGTTCGCAATTGTTAAATGGTTATAATAATGTCTGAGTCATATATTAGCGGCAACCAACCGGTGGTTTGTTGTATAATAATTACAGACCACTAAAATATCAATTAACTCACATTCTAAATGAAATTCAACTAAATGTTGTGAACTCAGTTAATGAGTGTCTTGCACGTTTGCATGGGAGGGTAATTATAAAATAAATTTCATGCGCTAATTAATTTTTAATAATTTATTGTAATGAGAATTTAGTAATAAATGCAGTTAACAGCGGAACTTATAAAGCAGTACTTAGTATATGGAATTGAGATAAAACGTTTTTTTTCTTAAGTAATACGGGTAAGTTGGGTTTTTATGCTTCTCTTAAGAATGATTTTTTTCTCTTTTACCTGTAAGAACGTCCCGCCTTTGCTTTAGAAATGAATGATTTCTATATTCATGTTGTAAACTCAAAGACTTGCTAAACATATGTGGTGGTGATGTAGATTATTAATTAATAGGATTTATATAAATGTGGGGAATTGAATTTTTCATGATTGATGGAAATATCCACCCCTGACACATTTCATCAAAATATAAATAAAATATTAACATACATGAGACTTAATTTATTGTCAACTTTTTACAAATTTCTCTCTTGCGCAATAAATGATTTTTTTAGAACAGCCAACTAGGTAAGTAGGGTAATAGAGGAATTGTTTAGCTGGAGAATATTTGCAGTTATTAAAATTGTTGATTGTAACATTCAAAATATGGGTTAATGGAATGAGGGCATGTGTTGCCATTTATGTGTCCGTCTGGCTGTCCATATAAGTTTAGGTTTAATCTAAAGGCAGCAGTTTTTCATAAATTGTGTTCAAGATCTTTGTAAGGATTTTATTTAATTGTACCTTATACATATATACTTTGTAGGGTCTTTGAGGCTTCCTTCTGCGTGTTGCAAATGGAATAGAAAACTTACTCTACCCTTCCCTCAGCTTATGTGGCGGGTATAATGAAACAACTAAACATAAAGCACTGCATTTAAAAACTAATATTGTTTGATTCTGCAATTACAGCGCAACGAACTAATGTGACAATTGTCACCTGAAATGAAAATGTAGTTGTTTTGTATTAGAAGAAGCACACAAGGCACTAACTTGTCTTACATACGAACGGGTACAAGTTCATAGCCTCGTGTGTGACATTTAAATTCTTTACATGCAGTACAACAATAAGAATAATGCAGTAGACAAATATGTCGCAAACGAAGAGACCTTTATAGCGTGTGTTCTAGTCGTTCATACATGCAAGAAGATGTTTAATGCATAAGAACGCATACGGACTTGTCCTGCTTACCATTTTATTTTATATATATACAAACAT